>CAIGQS010000017.1:0-79201 GCA_903798195.1 Danio kyathit
CAGAAAGGAGATTTGTTAGTGCATCTTCAATCTTATATGCATTATATTGGTGGTTTCACAGCACAGCACACTTTGGTACGGCTCACTCTCTTATTGGGGTTTTCCACTATGTACAATTTCTAGTATCAGGGGTTCATTCTTCGTACGTGGATTACTCAATTAGCTGGATTTGGTTATTGACGATTTGACACAATCCAGGATCGTTTCGTTCTTCAAAACTCATCCGAGAGTTGTTGTCATAGCAACAGTTCTGGTAGCTCAAATCTGCTTGGGAGCAGGCTTATTTCATATAAACAGTATTAGATCAAGATTTGACTGTTTTTTTGTTTTATAAAGGAATAATCATTTATGCAGTCATGCACATGTTTTGATAGCTAATATGACGGTGATTTGAAGCTTTGCAGAAGTTGCAGACACCTTTACTGATATCTAAAAGCTTTTTTGATGCAAAATTTATTTAAATTCGCAGATTAAGAAACTTAAATAGGTCTAGGCTACTATAATAAAGAATATCCACTCTAAAATGTAAAACTAAAATCGCTAAATACTCTTGACACATGAAAGTGTAAAGCCTGCAGCTCAAAAAAAATGTGGAAAGTTATTGCATATCATATTTAACAAACCGTTTACTGCAACTTTTATGTAATTTTGCTCACATGGATAATTGAATATTAATCAGATGATGTCATTATGCTGCAATGCCGTTAGCCAATCGTTGCATTGCTGATCATGAATTCGAGGATCGATAGATCTGTCCTTCACAACACATGCAGTGATCTAAGATCAGTTCATCCTGTCATTTTAATCTGATTCACGAACTTGTGTGAAGAACCAAATTAGCCAGAGATCAATTCAATTCAATTCATTCAAGATCAGTTATCAAGACTAAAAGATCTGGGATCTTCCAAATCATCTTAGATCATTTAAGCGAGGTACGATAAACGGACCCCTAAATTGTTTATACTGCCATGTAAGTGAAAAGGTTTCACATTCATTTGTTTGGGTAATTTGGTACATACATAAAGCATGAAATGCGTACCAAGTACCAGATGGTTTTGTGCATGTAAAAACCTAAGCTTAAGTTCAAAATAAGCTGTATCATCACCAAAATGTGATGTGTAAACAATGCAGAAACTGTGACTGGCCAGAGAGAATCACCATTAAAATATTTTTTCATGTTATATTACACACTCCCACAGTTTCAGTGTTATTGCAGGCATGATTGTGACGTAGCACCTGTTGTTGGTGTCCCGGGGGAAATCCTCCTGCAGACACCAACAACAGTTCATCAATCTGGGCTCAGCTCAGTCATAAGCACCGCTGAAAGCCTCCGTCATCCAGGTTAAGTTTCTGGAGGAGATTATGAGCTCACAGAGCTGGGTGCACCTCTGGAAGTATCTAATGGACTCAGACACTGCTCCAAACGTATCGACGCTGTTTTTCAGCCTTCATAAAGCACATAAACACAGTTATTTTATCAATAAAATCCATGTTAGCCATTTAGCAACGAAGCTACAGTCACCGGCCAGACAGAAGCCCTGCCCGTGACGTGAATCCACGTCTGTTCTGAAGTGAATTTGACGCGCAAATGAAGTGGAGTTTGACGCGCGAATGAATCGAGTAAACTCAAATGTTCACGCGTCTATTTATCTATCTATCATGCGATTTATCCGCGCGTTCCGCATCTGGTGTGAACACAGCATTAGGGCAATATTTGCATCCCTACCGGCATAGAGGTAAGAGAGCTAGGGGTATAAAATAGAATTGGGATTGGCCTTAATCAACCAATCAATCATACTCTTCAAAACTCATGCTCTAATCTGTTTAGTTCTTACCCCTGATCATATTTTCTGACTCCTGTTGTTTATTCATCTTCCTGTAAAAGATGCATCAGTCTTCAGTGAGACTGTCCATTTCTCCAGGCTGCTGTATGTGATGTGGAGCTGTACATCTGCTGTGAGTCAATCAACAAACACATTGATCAAAAACATCTCACTGTTAGTCAATTAGATTAAAAGCATTTGCAGCATCAATAGGTGTAAATTGTGGACAAAAAACTAAACATAATGATGTACACGAAAAAAAAAAAAAATATTCATAAATGAAATATTCATTCTTTACATAATTGAATGTGCTGACAACAAAAATCACACACAAATTATCAACGGAAATCTAATTTATTAACTCATGGCGGTCTGGATTTTGAGTCACTCTAAAAATTGAAGTGTAAAACCACACTACAGGCTGATCCAACTTTGATGTAATGTCTTTAAAACAAGTCAAAGGCTCAGTAATGTGTATGGTTTGCACGTGCTTGTATAACCTCCCAACCATGCCTAGGCATGCTCCTGATGAGGTGGTGGATGGTCTGCTTAGGAATCTCCTCTCAGACCTGGACTAAAGCATCCGCCAGCTTTTGGACAGTCTGTGGTGCAATGCGGCGATGGTGGATAGAGCAAGACATGATGTCCCAGATATGCTCAATTGGATTCATGTCTGGGGAACGGGCAGGCCAGTCTATAGAATCAATGCCTTCGTTTAGCAGGAACAGCTGACACACTCCAACCATATGAGGTCTAGCATTGTCTTGCATTAGGAGAAACCCAGAGCCAACCACACTGGCATATGGTCTCACAAGCGGTCTGAGGATGTCATCTCGGTACCTAATGGCAATCAAGCTACCTCTGGCAAGCACATGGAGGGCTGTGTGGCCCTCCAAAGAAATGCCACCCCACACCATTACTAACCCACTGCCAAATTGGTCATGCTGGAGGATGTTGCAGGCACCAGAACGTTCTCCACGCCATCTCCAGACTCTGCCACATGTGCTTAGTGTGAACCTGCTTTCCAGTGTGCAGTGCACAGGGCGCCAGTGGCAAATTTGCCAATCTTTGTGTTCTCTAGCAAATGCCTAACACCCTGCACGGTTTTGGGCTATAAGCACAACTGCCACTTGTGGACGTCGGGCCCTCATACCACCCTCATGGATTCTGTTTCTGACTGTTTAGGCAGACATATGCACATTTGTGGCCTGCTGGAGGTAATTTTGCAGGGCTCTGGAAGTGCTTTTCCTGTTCCTCCTTGCACAAAGACAGAGGTAGTGGTCCTTCTGCTGGATTGTTGCCCTCCTACAGCCTCCTCCACGTTTCCTGATGAACTGGCCTGTCTCCTGGTAGCACCTCCATATTCTGGACACTACGATGACAGACACAACAAACCTTCTTGCCACAGCTTGCATTGATGTGCTATCCTGGATGAGCTGCACTACCAGAGCCACTTGTGTGGGTTGTACATTCCGTCTCATGCTACCACTAGAGTGAAAGTACCGCCAGCATTTAAAAGTGACCAAAACATCAGCCAGAAAACATAGGAACTGAGAAGTAGTCTGTGGTCACCACCTGCAGAACCACTCCTTGATTGGGGGAGTCTTGCTAATTGCCTATCATTTCCCTCTGTTTTCGATTCCATTTGCACAACAACATGTGGCAATAACCCCTTTCACACATACAGACCTTTCCGGAAAATTACCAAGAAGTGATCATGTGTAATCAGGCCCTTTTTGAAAATACCAGTAAATTAATTATGGCAATTTTCCGGAAAGAGAAGTTGTAACATTACCGGTAATGCCAGAATGCTGGTTGTGTGAACAAAGGAAAATTGTAGGAAAGTGCGCATTCACGTCTAGAACGCGCTGACGTGAGACGTCTACTCAGACGCATTCACATCCATGTTGTTGGCTTTGAATATTTTTCCAGACACATTAAGCTGCTAGATGTTAGTCAGATAACGTTTCTATGTTCATTATTAATGCCAACTTTGTAAAAAAACGATCAACAAAATGCTTATGATAAACCGCTGTTTGTTTACCTTCATGCTCACCTTCAGTAGCTTGATGCATGTGCATGTGAAGGAGCCAGTAAGTGCCAGAACATATATATATTATGTACATCTCAACATGTGAAAGTGTTTCTCCATGTTTTTTACAATATCCATCTGTCCACATAGTTTGTAATGTAGTCAAATGTGTAAACATTTAGCTGCGGTTCACGCTTCTGCCTTTGGGTGTCTCTGGGACAAAGCAGCTGCATGAATGCTAAAGCTTTAAATAAACGTGAAATCATAAACAAAAGCCAGACCCCTGCTATGTTAACAAATACAAGTGCAGCCGTTTAGAGGTCATTTCTGGTTAATGATGTCAGAATTTATCTGTATTTTAGAATGGATGTGTGAATGGTCTTTTGCAGGAACGTCCTTGCCTGTGTGAACAGTGTTTTTTTTTATATATTTACAGGTAAAGTCATTCCGGAAATGTTCTGGATATTTACTGGTATCAATGACTACGTTTACATGGACATCAGTAATCAAATTATTTGCCTTAATCTAATTAAGAGAATAATAAGACTAAGGCGTTTACATGAGTTGCTTTTTGAGTCTTACTTTCATGATCGCGTTTTACATGGTATAGCACATAATTAAATTAATGTCATCGCATCACAGCGCTATACACATTTGCTCCGAAGTTTCATGTTATTTCAGGTGTTTCATGTTTAATTTGTTGACTTTAACTGCAGTTTGGCACTTTCACTTTCATTCACGAACATTTCATGCACGCCTCCGTGAGAAACGAGATATTGGATGCAACTACGAACTGCTGGAAGAGTTGTTTTAATGAAAGTTTATACCGCACGCTGAATGGAAAAAAAAAACCTCCGCATTTCACGATGCAGGTGTCTGTGGACTACCCTGACTGGGTAGGTGCAAAGAGTATCAAACAGCTGTGTGTGTGTGTGTGTGTGTGTGTGTGTGTGTGTGTGTGTGTGTGTGTGTGTGTGTGTGTGTGTGTGTGTGTGTGTGTGTGGACTATCCTGCTGCAAAATGCGGCGAAAAGTCCAACATGACGGTAATAGTTCGATTAAGGTGTTTACATGACTGTACCGCACTTCAATAATGCGACTAAAATCGGCATACTCCACACGTCTTAATTCGATTTCTCTTTCGATTATTATAATTATAATATTATATTATAATTGGATTAAATTAATCAAAAATCGCTGTTTACATGGTAGACTCTTAATCAGAGTATTGTCTTAATCGCATTAAAATTGAATTATTGGTGTCCATGTAAACGAACTCACTGTGTTAAAGGGGCTATTGCTTGTCAATCAGTGTTGCTTCCTAAAGCCTGGTTTATACTTCTGCGTCAAGTGATCGGCGTGACCCACGGCGCAAGGCTCGCGCGTAGCCGTGCATTTATACTTCTGCGCGCTGTTTCTGTTTCTCTGCAATACACTTCCGAAACGCTAGCTGGCAGTAGGTGTTTATGTTTCTCTGTGTATTTCTTCGCTGGTGTTTTGTTTTTTCTGAACACTTCCTTAATGTACAAGTGGCTCACATTTGCTCATTTTGAGGCGGGAACCGGCGGACGTGCAACAACTTTAATCATAAGGTAAACACAAAACAACAGTCTCCATCCGGAGCTCCTTCACGGGACTCCACACTTGTAAACACTCGCTGCATCGGGCGCGCGGCTCTCACCCCCGCCCACACTCATCAGCGCTACCAAGCCGACCAATCACAGAGCTTGCGACACACGTACGCGTTACATTTTTTGAGAGGTGCGCGTCAACGTCGCCGACAGCCACGACGAGGGGCTATGCGCTTGATGCAGAAGTATAAACCAGCCTTAAGTGGGCAGTTTGATTTCACACAAGTGATTGACTTGGAGTTACAATGTGTTGTTTCTCAATTACATCCCTGCTGAAAAATCCAGCTTAAACCAGTCTAAGCTGGTTAGCTGGTTTTAGCTGGTCGACCAGCCTGGTTTTAGAGGGGTTTTGGCCATTTCCAGGCTGGTTTCCAGCTATTTCCAGCCTGGTCTTAGCTGGTCAGGCTGGGAGTTGACCAGCTAAAACCAGCCTGACCAGCCAAAACCAGCTATGTCCAGCTTAAACCCGGCTGGTCAAGCTGGTTTTAGCTGGTTTAAGCTGGTCATTTTCCAGCCTGACCAGCTAAGTCCAGGCTGGAAATGGCTGGAAACCAGCCTGGAAATGGCCAAAACCCCTCTAAAACCAGGCTGATCGACCAGCTAAAACCAGCCAACCAGCTTAGGCTGGTTTAAGCTGGATTTTTCAGCAGGGATATCTTGCGCTCAGTGTTATTGTGACAGGTAGTTACATTTTTGAGAGGTGGTCCACATCAGGGTATGGTGAAGGGTATGTGAGTGTGAAAAGGCTACGCTGAACCTACTCAACACAGAAGCATAAATTGGCCATTATGCAGCATTTAGTCATACTTAGTGTTGGGTGTAATTAGTTACAAACTGGACTAGTTACTGTAATTTATTATTTTATGGATATGTTTTGAGGCCTAGTTTTTACACATTTGTATATCCTTTGCTGACACAGAGTGCAAGATCTGTGATTGTGGTAAAATTACAGTAGTAAACTACTAGTATACTCATAAGTTCACTTGCAGTACTACTTATGTAACTACTTGTGCTCTACTTGTTTACTGTTACACTTATAATACACTAAAAATATATTTTATATACCAAAAAAAGTGGTCTGATTTACTCCTAAGCGGTATTCAAGTAGTACATTTCCAAGTATACTACTAGTACACAGTATACTTAATAAAATTAGGTAAAATGAGCAAGATCTGTGATTGGTCAGCTTGGTATCACTGATGCTACTGTGACGGTTGGGTTTAGGAGTGTAGATGCTAATAACACAATTTAATATTTAATTTAATAATTAGTATAAATAATTAGTGCTTCTAGCAAGAACCGTGTGCACATCCACTATGTATTGGACCTGGTCCAGTATGTCATCAAGCAGACCGCAGCTTGATGACATACTGGACCAGGTCCAATACATAGTCGAGGACACACTCGACAGAATAAAGAAGTATAAATGCTCACAATGGGATTGGTATGCACCGTGGGGTACAACGATCACTTGGTGCAAGAGTATAAATCAGGTTGAAATTTTTATATAACAGTGTTTCCCCTACCATTATATAAGGGGGGCGCCCCGCCCTCCCAATGGCTTTCCCCGCCCCCCTTGGAGCCAAGTTAATTGTATTTTATATATAGCGCCAGATCACAACTTCTTTTATTAAGAAAAATAGCCGTATATATCTTATTGACACAACAGCATGTCATTTCTGTCTCTACATGGTTGTGCGATTACAAATTTCTGCTCTCTGAATCGCGTATGGTGAAGTTTCACACAGCCACTCTCTGCTGTATGGGAATGAGAGTGCGCGCGGCGCGCCACACCTGACGCCCCATTCACACGGGGCGTCAGCTTCAACGCTTCCCATTCACTTTGAATGGGTGACGTCAGGCGTTGCCGAACTGCATTGTGGATCATATGCGCCCGAAATTTAATTATGCGACCTCATAATATATTTGGGAGCATTTGTGCGACTGCATATAATGGTTGTAGTGTGACTTGTTTCGATTTTTTCTAAAAACGTGCTGAATCGGACTTCCCTGCCGCTATATTGGTTCATATTAGCTGTCAATCACTCAAGGCTTTCCGCTGTCAGATAACAGGGAGCTTATAAGGGCGCCAACCGAGATCAGTCGAGGGTTTTCGGAGAAGGTGCCCGAATCTCGATGCGTTGCATTCACTGCATGTTCAGCGCAAATGTCTGCTAACACTACACATCATCGCCAAAGAAGCTCTCCTTTACTAAGTTTAAACTGAATCTGTGGCTCATAACAAAGAATGGTATTGCGCCGGTGGTCATCACGAGAATCCTGCTCTGCCCCACTCATATATTGGGTCGGCTGACAAACACAAAAAAATGAAAATCAGCGCATAACAAGAGTCATTTACAATGACACAAACCCAAACCAAAACTTTTAAAGAGTGGCAGAAGTGAGACTTTTCTTACTTTCTTTGGTCCATTCTTTCTTGAGATGTAGATTATTTTTCTATTTACTGATGACTGCTTTGCAGCTTTCAGCATTGGATTGAATGATTTATTATAATCTTATGTTTGTTTTGTAGCAGAAATATTATTTATTAAATTGACATGCGTATAAAACCAATAGTGCAAAATAAATATTTCTTACTGCAATGCTTAATTTTTGTTTGATGCAAACCATAGATTTATTTTTCATAAAGTAACAGCAGGACCTCTTACAGTACATAACTCACATTTAAGCACATTCAGGGCAGCATGATAATGAGAAATGTTATTCATTGTAAGTATTATTAGACATTCATTTTGGAATTATTGCACAGATATCAGTAAGTCATCACAGCATGAGTTAGATAGTTGTTTGTTTATTTTTGAATAAATATTTGAATGGTCCTGCATGTATTTAGGCCTTCTTACATATATCAACTGAAAATGTGTTTTGACAATATTGCAAGTTCACTAAAAGCTGGCTGGAATTATTAGATAAATAAAGCTTAATTTTTTTAACATGAATATTTTATAATATAACTTCTTGTAATACACTTATTGCAAAAACAGTTTATAGGCCTATTTCCTTTTAGTAAAGGAGTGTTAGATTTATAGGTGTGCATTTTAACTTCTTATGCATCAAATAGACTCTCCAAACTTTTTCTTGATTGAGACATGTTGAATTCTTCTTTCATCATTTGCAATGTTTCCAAATTGCATTATTTGTCATTTTTCTTTAATAATTTTTATATCTGTGTTATATGACGGCGGTTCATTCCGCTGTGGCGACCATGATAAATAAGGGACAAAGCCGAAGTCAAATGAATGGATGAATTATTTTCTGTAAAGCTGTATCTGGCCATGACACGTTCACACCTAAATGGTTATAAGATGGTTATAAGAGACGTGTTTAAGGGATTATATGCAGCATCCTTAATTTATTCTCTTATGTAAGGCTAGATCTTCTTTTAAGGTTCATACTTAAAAGAGGGAAAATGTGCTTGATGCATTATAAAGCTTGAAGCATCGGTACTCTGTATCAGCCGATCACCATGGCAGGGAATCGGTACTCCGTATCGGCTGCAAAAATCCTGATCGGAGCATCTCTAGCTTTGACCCAACTTGGCTGTCAGAGCAATACTCCCCCTGGCTGTACAAGACTGATCTTTGTAAGTCAGTAAATACAACCTTAGGAAAAGAAGTATAAAAGTATTTAGTAAGTATACTAATATCAGTGTACTAGTAGTGTACTTCAAATGTTCTTCCAGAAGCCCATAAAGATACACTGCAGTGACAAAAGCTGCAGACTTTGTGGATAAAAAGATATAAAATATTTTTTTTTTCTTGTATGATTATACAGTTCAAATAATTGTTCAGTTTTTTACTGCTGTCATTAAAAGAAACAAATTAACCCCATGAGTCCGTGTGTCGGTGTCAGTCTGAACAGCCGCGCTGCGCCACACCGCGCCGCACCCCCAATCCCCCCTCAGAACCCCCCACCCCCCACCCCAAAACTGTAAACCTAGGGGAAACACTGTATAACTTAACAAATTTGTTAAACATGACCTTTTCAACCAAACACACACACATATATATATATATATATATATATATATATATATATATATATATATATATATATATATATATATATATATATATAAATAATTATTAGAATAATTAGTCAAACTGGACCAAATTCATTACCAATTTTGCAGCCTTGTTTTATTTAAATCTGTGACATTGAGCTAAATCACAGTTAACAGTTCACAGTTATCTTAACAACAGTTAAGATAAAATATGTGTTCAAATTATTCAGTGAAGAAAAAATTAAATCACCATAGTAATGAAGGGAGATGTAGTGGTAAACAAACATCTATGACAGTTAATGAAGAGTTAAATGTTAAATCATCAAACCAACTCATACACTATATAATAAATCAAAGGATAGTGTACAACTGTAGCAAAAGAACTGAATATAAACTGAACACATTATAATATCAACAAACATTACTTTTCTCCAGCTCTTAGCTCTCCTTACATAGATGTAAAGGGAAATGTAACGTCTCTGCAGCTTATGCTTTTAGCTAACTTACAGTAACTAAATAAAAGTTATTTTATATTGCACATCATTTTCATATAACAAACACAAAGAAGATATGTATAATATATATACATATATATAGAAATACCTGGATATCGATGTATCATTCTGCTAACATGTTTCTTTTAGCAAAGTGAAAGCAGGAAGAAATCTGTATGTGGGCGGAGTCAGTGACGTGAACCATCTGTAAACGGAATCATACTTGTTATACATTCTAGTCTTTGGTAATTTATAATATGTAATAAACAATATATTTCTACCATCGTATATTAAAAAGCTTTTTATATAAAAAAATATCCAGTTATGTGTTTTAAATTGTAAGTTTAAATCTAGAGGGTTTCTGACGTAAACGCCCTCTAGCGGCGATAATGTAGAGCTGCAGCTTCAAATACTACAGCAGAAATGACTTAAAGGGTCAGTACACCCAAAAATGAAGATTCTGTTATAATTTACCCAACCTTTAGGAAGTTATACTTCTATGATATTTTTACCCATACTATGGATGTCAATGGCTCCTATACCAACATTAATTTTAGTTAAAAAATAAATGTTGCAACCGCTTGTGGTTGAGTAAATGGTGAGTATTTTTATTTTGGTTAAACTGTCCCTTAAGATTGCACTTAAACATGCTGTAGACTTCTATTCATTCAGTTATAAAAAGTATTAAGACAAGCTCATATTTTTATGTCAGGTATCATTCAAAAATACAAGATCTTTTTGACAGCAACAGTTGATGGTTTATCTGGTGAGCTGTGTTTCTGTGCTTATATCTAAAAATAAATTCTTAAATCGGTCTTAATTTAAGGGAAAACTCACTTCATTTTGAATTAATTCTTAAAAATATATATATTTTACTTGTCTAAAAAAATACTTTCTGATTTAGGAATGTTTTGATATTTGTACTAAAAAAATACAAAAAACTCAATGTAAGGAAACATTTTTTGTGCTGTGGATCATCCAGCAGAGGCTGTACTTCCTTCATCAGCAGTAAATAGCTCCAGAATGAGGAAACAGTCAGGTAAACTTTGTCAAATTTTTTAGCAATTCTCTGAAATGTACTTAAAATTGCACCAAAGTTTACTTCACAGAGTTGGCCTAGAGTAGCCCACACTAAGGCCGTACTCGCACTATGTACAGTCGCCTTGAACCGGGCCAAAGCAGGCTTGTCCCCCCTCCCGTCTCCCCCGACGGCCCGCACTCACATTACAATCAGGCCTGGGCGCGGTTACGTCATCAATGACGCGCTGCTCAGTAAGCGCTCTCGCTCAGCACAGTGGAGATTTCTTTAGTTATGTCGTTTAAGTTGTTTGATATGCGGTGACACGCAGTCAAATATTTCGCCGAACAGATCAGCCACTTTTGACGCTCATAAACAATCATAAAGTCCTCGTGCTGCAGGAATTAGGAGGTTTGCTGTGGTGCAGTGAGGGGTTTGCGTCTTTAATAATCTACGACAGTTTGCGTTCATTGAACAGTATGAATGATTAATTAATCCATATGATACAGTCCCTTAAAAAGTCACGTCTCGCTTTCAGTTTCGTGCTTAGGCACTCTTGCACTCACACTGTAAGCGTACCGTGCCTGAGCCCAAGTGAACCGCGCTCTGGCCCACCTCTTCCAACCGGGCCAGGGCCGGCCAAGTGTACCGTGCCTGAGCCCGATTCAGAGCACTCACACTTCTCAAACGATCCGGGAAACGGAAGTGGACACGGTTCGGATAGCATAGTGTGAGTACGCCCTAAATCTACAGTAACTCACTGGCAGTAATTTACCAGTAACTTAGGCCGTACTCACACTATGTACAGTTGCCTTGAACCGGGCCAAAGCAAGCTTGTCCCCCCTCCCGTCACCCCCGACGGCCCGCACTCACATTACATTCGGGCTTGGGCGCGCTTACAGTACGTCATTGATGACGCGCTGCTCAGTAAGCGCTCTCGCTCAGCACAGTGGAGATTTCTTTAGTTACATCGTTTAAGTCGTTTGATATGCTGTGACACGCAGTCAAATATTTCGCCGAACAGATCCGCCACTTTTGACGCTCATAAACAATCATAAAGTCCTCGTGCTGCAGGAATTAGGAGGTTTGCTGAAGGTGCAGCTGACGTGCAGTGAGGGGTTTGCGTCTTTAATAATCTACGACAGTTTGCGTTCATTGAACAGTATGAATGATTAATTAATCCATATGATACAGTCGCTTAAAAAAGTCACGTCTCGCTTTCAGTTTCGGGCTCAGGCACGCTTGCACTCACACTGTAAACGTAAGTCCCAAGTAAACGTCCCAAGTAAACATAAAGCCCAAGTAAACCACACTCAGGCCCACCTTTTCCAACTGGGCCAGGGCCGCCCAAGTGAACCATGTCGAGCCCGATTCAGAGCGCTCACACTTCTCAAACGATCCGGGAAACAGGCCTGGGCACTGTTCAGATAGCATAGTGTGAGTACGCCCTTACTGTAAATCAGTTAAAGCAAAATACTGAATTTACATTTACAGCACCATTTATCTTGCTGTACATGTATTTACAGAATGTTATGTACATCTGTACTGTAAAATATAGCAAAATTTTTGTAATGCAGCTTTAAAATACAGTAACATACTGCAAAACTACAGTAAAATACAGTTCATATTACAGTTAAATACTGTCATTTACAAAAAAAAAAAAACTGTTAACAGTGTATACTTGTTTATTGACAATATTTTAAGTATACCTTTGTAAGAATGGTATTTGGACCACAGCAGTTCGAACTGTAGTTCTGCCGAGCGACTAAAAAGTTGTCAGCATGATGGTAAAAACCTGTACATTTCTAGTCAAACCATTCTTCTGCAATTTTATACCAAAAACTGAAATAAGGGCAGCATTAATAGCTAAAAATGTGGGAGAGCGTTGATATTATGTGATTGTATTGTATTGCAATATGGAGCAATTAAGTGTTGATGTTAAATCAAAAGTAATTCACAAATACTTGATAATGAAATGATTTAATGACAATAATTCTCTGTGGTTACAACTGAATGAATTACAAATAACTGCATAAAATGATAAAACATGAAATGATAAAAACATATGATATAAATTGTACCCAGCTTAAATGTAAATTTAAAGTTACCAGAGAGAGAGGGAGAGACAGGGGGAGAGAGAGAGAAAGAGGGAGAGGGAGAGAGCCAGAGAAGATAACCTCCAGAGAAGGAAAGGAGCAGAACAGTAGAGAAGCAGATCAGGAAAAGACAGACCAGGAAAAGAGACAGAGCAAAGTTTACCAGCTATTTTGTATCTTTCTTGACCATGTGACCAAAGCCCAAATACTGAGACATTCAAACTGACCAATCAACATGTGACCACATCATAAAACCCCCAAAGTCCACACACCAGGCCCTGATCTTATAGTATCTGCCTTTGGAGTCAGCATGGACCTTCTTTGGTGAAAAAGACATATAAACAAATGCTTATGATCATTTAGACTCTTACACCTTGCCGGTAGTTGTTTTTACTCTTTTGTGAAAAAGTGGCCTATTAAGTCTATTAAATATTTATTTTTATGTAATATTACATACTGCCCCTTGAGAAGAAACGCTATACTAAGGCGTGGAACTCTAAGTTCCGTTTGGTCCCTAATGAACGTACAATTAAGAATATCGGACCTAAGAAAATATCAAAATCCAAATTATATCACAACTAACAATGTGATCAGCTAAAAACAAACAGTAAAAGTGGAATAATCAAAATTGGAGTCGGATTGAACTCGAAGTTGAAAACAAATATAAATAAATTCTGTTAAGTAACACAATTCTTTTCAGAAGTGCTAGAAAATGCTTAAACGCATTTAACCTTCGACCACTCATTGGATTCCATCATTGGGTTGATAGAATAAAATCTTACAGTGACATATTAAAATTAAATAAATGGCCTTGTTTAAGCTCAATATGCCCTCCAGTAATGTGTTCTCAATTTCTTTTTAAAACCTGCTAAACCTATACTAGTATAAGTAAACTACTAGTATAAAATAAGCACACAATTAAAAACTTAATTGTGGACTACTTTTGCACATAAGCAGGTCTTGACAATATTGACTACCCGATGACCCGGGGCCAGCATGCGAGATGCTCAGAACAGTAGACAGAATTGTTAGTAGCCCAATCAGGCCAGTGCTGCCTTGTCACTAAAGTTTCATTTGACTGTGACTGTCTGCCAATTGCGTGCAAATGCAGTAATTGGGTGCTTTCACACCTAGACAATTGTTTCAGAGCCTCGTTTGCCCAGTTAGCGTGGTTTGGCATATGTGAATCCTGCAATCGCGCTCGGATCCGCACCAAATCAATTGGTCTGAGATCACTTGAATGAGGTGGTCTTGGCTCGATTGAAACAAACTCTGGAGCATATATACAGCTATATGAAGAGACAATCATGAGTCGGGCGGGATGTCATTCCTACCACTAAATGTGCGAATTTTAATTTCACGACGAATAAGAAAGTGAAAGCATGCTGAAATATTAACAAGAGCTGTTTATCCATTAGGAAAATTGACAGAAATTACTATCTAATATTCTTACCATATACAGTTGGGTTCAAAATTATTCAACCCCCTGATTTATTAGCCCCCCTGTTTATTTTTTCCCCCAATTTCTGTTTAACGGAGAGAATTTTTTTCAACACATTTCCAAACATAAAAGTTTTAATAACTCATCTCTAATAACTGATTTATTTTATCTTTGCCATGATGACAGTAAATAATATTTTACTAGATATTTTAAAGTCACTTCTATACAGCTTATAGTGACATTTAAAGGCTTAAATAGGTTAATTAGGTTAACTAGGCAGGTTAGGGTAATTAGGCAAGTTATTGTATAACGATGGTTTGTTCTGTAGACTATTGAAAAAATATATAGCTTAAAGGGGCTAATAATATTGACCTTAAAATGGTTTTTAGAAAATTAAAAACTGCTTTTATTCTAGCCGAAATAAAACAAATAAGACATTTTCCTGAAGAAAAAAATATTATCAGACATACTGTGAAAATTTCCTTGCTCTGTTAAACATCATTTGGGAATTTTTTTTAAAAAAGGAAGAAAAAAAATCAAAGGGGGTTGAATAATTCTGATTGCAACTGTATCTCATAATATTTTGTATTAGGCCTATTGTTTTGCTCATTTTTGCACTGACACCTTGAAAGAAAGATCAACATTGATCTGCTTCATGATCTGACTGTAATCTTGGTTCATCTGTTATTTCTCTCTATAATGTAAGCCTATAAAGCATAATTCTAGATAACTTTTTTAATAGAATAATTGATTCAGTAGATTGATTTTTACAAAACTTGACAATTGAAATGAGGCTATGTATGAAAAAGTCTTGCCTCTGGTTTATATTTGGTGACGACATCAGTGGGTGTCAAAACTAAAGTGCACATTTTTGCTTTATATATATATATATATATATATATATATATATATATATATATATATATATATATATATATATATATATATTTATCGTCACCTTGGAATCATAAGGTTCTATCTGCGTTCTGAATGATTTTGAGATATTGAGCTTCAAAGTTTTTGCATTCCTTAGCAAACAGTGTGTGTGTAACATTTGTTTTTTAAATAAAAAGTCGTAAAATGTAAACAACTTCTAAAAAAACATCCCATAATGTAAATAAGTTGTCATTTAATAAGAATATGTCAATAACTCAATTTTGACAAAAATGTCAGATAGAACCTTATAATTCTAAGGTGACTATATATATATATATATATATACACAGTTGAAGTCCGAATTATTAGCCCCCCTTTGATTTTTTTTCTTTGAATTGTTTTTTTTAAATATTTCCCAAATGACGTTTAACAGAGCAAGGAAATTTTCACAGTATGTCTGATAATGTTTTTTCTTCTGGAGAAAGTTTTATTTGTTTTATTTCGGCTAGAATAAAAGCAGTTTTTAATTTTTTAAAACCCATTTAAGGTCAAAATTATTAGCCCCTTTAAGCTATATATTTTTTCAATAGTCTACAGAACAAACCGTCATTATACAATAACTTGCCTAATTACCCTAACCTGCCTAGTTAACCTAATTAACCTAGTTCAGCCTTTAAATGTCACTATAAGCTGTATAGAAGTGTCTTGAAGAATATTTAGTAAAATATTATTTACTGTCATCATGGCAAAGATAAAGTAAATCAGTTATTAGAGATGAGTTATTAAAACTATTATGTTTAGAAATGTGTTGAAAAAAATCTTCTCTCCGTTAAACAGAAATTGGGGAAAAAAATAAACAGGAGGGCTAATAATTCTGACTTCAACTGTATATATATATATATATATATATATATATATATATATATATATATATATATATATATATATATATATATATATATATATATATATATATATATATATATATATATATATATAATGTTTTTATTAGATATTTTTTTATTTAGTTACATCAGTAAAAAAATTTTTTAATTATCGGTTGTATTTAAAGAAAAGTTATACTGAATAAAAAGTGTATGTATACAATTATGATTGGCTTTTATCACATCATTTAAAATATGCGGCTAAGAAATAGCTATTAACTAAATAAAATTTTGGCAGGGCAAGTAAAAAATCGGGCCAGTAGAAAAAATCCTTAAAATCCTTATAAACCCTGATAAGTGTACTACTTTTACACGTACACCTAACAGTGTACTCTTATTACTTAGTTTTTATAAGTAATATATTTATTTATATATGCTTTTATTTATTAATAAGAATTTAGTTTGGGGTCTGTAATAAAATCTTTAAACTGATTGTCAGTAAGATATGCAGATGCGATATTATCACTGCAACATCATTTCGACACTGATTTGTTTATAAATGTAACACAGAGATAAGTGTAAATAATGTAATTAGTTGATTTGTTTTCTCTCACTGATCTTTTGTTTTTTAGCATCACATCATGCAAGCTTTAAATCAAACTCATTTGAATATTGTTGTAATGTGAAAAAGATCTCGTCTGACCTGTTTCAACAAACCGAAGGCGATCAGCAGCTCTACCAAACTCACACGCAAGACACCGATTTCCTTCTCTTTTCTGTCAAGCTTTAGCTTTGTTTAAAGTAGAACAACGAGAAACAATTTGAAGATTTGTTTGAGAAGTTGTTGTTTTTTACAGCAGAGCTTTGTGATTTTTGTGGTGATTAATTTGTGAAATCGTTGTCTAGAGAGTCAAAGTGAAGATTTGATTGCTAAAATTCCAGTGTGTCATGAAAACTTCAAGGATCCTGTTGCCTTATCATGTAGTCACAAATTTTGTAAAGAGTGTCTTTAACCGTTCTGGGAAACCGATAAAACTCAGGAGTGTCCTTGGTGCAAAAGAAAATCCTCACATGAGGACCCTCCATTTATGAGCGAAGGATCCGAGGAGAATTGCAGTTTACACGATATGAAACTCCAGCTCTACTGTGTGGAGGACCAACAGCCTGTGTGTTTAGCGTGTGTTAATGCTGGAAAACACACCAATCACACATTCAGACCCATCAGTCAAGCTGCTTCATCATGTAAGGTAAGTCAGACATCTTGTTTCATATTTAAAGAACTATCAATAGTAATCAATACATATAGATATACACACTCTCAGAAATAAAGGTACGCGAGCTGTCACTGGGGTGGTACCTTTACAAAATGTACAGATTTGTACCTAAAAAGTTCATATTAATACCTCAAGGGTACATATTAGTACCTAAAAAGTACAAACTGTTCCTCTTAAATTTTTTAGGTACTAATATATACTTTTGAGGTACCTTTAAGTACAAATGTGTACCTTTTGAAAAGGTACCCCAGTGACAGCTCGCGTACCTTTATTTTTGAGAGTGTACAGACAGTACACAGATATTATAATATTTACACAACTGTTTGTCATTTTGTTCTTAAAATCTTAACATTATATAAGGGAAAGTCCACCTTAAAGAGTTGGTTTACAAAAAATTACAATTATGACTGCTATTAGTTACTCAACCTCATGATGTTTCAAACCCGAGACCTTCATTTGCCGTCAGAACACAAATTAGGACATTCTAGTGAAATCCGAGAGCTCCCTCTTCCTCCATAGACAACAAGGGGTCCAGTAAAGTCCAGAAAGACACCAAAAACTGTTCATATGCCTTTAGTGGTTCGATCAGAATATTATCTAGCTATAAGAAGACTTTTGTGCACATATAAAACAAAAATAACTTCATTCAACAATTTTTTTCTCCTCAGTATCAGTCTATTGACCCTTTGCGTGTGCTTCTTTAATTAAATCAATGCATTAATACAGAACTGCGATGAACTGGCTGGAACTAATGGTGCATTACACTGGTTAACCAACACCAAGCCAATTAAAATAAGTAATACACATACAGTCCATCAGCAAACATAAAAATGGAGTCCTTTTTGAGGAAATGCTTCATCAATAAAAGCACTCATGCTATGCCAGGCTTGCTGTTTCTTTTCTTAGACAAAACCTGTAGTACTGCAGTTCTGGTTCACAAAAGAAAAGGGGGAAAAAATAAATCATGTGATCAGCAGAGCTGTACAGACTTATCCACACCTGTACGATTGCTCATGAAAATATTTTAAAGGGTACCTAAGATGAAATATCATCTTTTGTAATCTGATTGGACAGGACTGTGTGTAAGTATAGTGTGTCCACAGTCATATTGGAGTGATATAAACACAATAAATCTTTTTTTTTTTTAATTTCCTGACTTTAAAATTGTCACGATCACCAGCGATCTATACAGCCAGAGATCGCTGGTAAACACACATACATTCATATGTGGACTACAAATCAGCCAGGCTTTGGACTACAACACCCAGTCATACAACACACACACTCACACAACCGGTTCCAAATCATGAGTGATTGCAAACACACAGTTGAAGCTGCTCAAACTGATTACATGGACTATATATACACCTCTCAAACACACAGTTGTTGCTGAGTCTTGTTAGCTGTAAAGTGAGCATTACGACACGGTTTTGTTTTGTTTGATTATCCATGTGTGCCGCCTGCCTTGTGACCATCTGCCTGCTATTACGACTATGACTCTGGATTGCCTATATACATCTGTTTGTTCCTGTTTTGACTACTGCTTGCCTGACCATTCCACTAATAAAGTCCTGCAAAAGGATCCTCACTCCGCTGTTCAGCGATCCATCACTGTTACAAAAATAGGATCAAAATCCCTCTCATTTTAAGGTCAATCATAACGTGATGTAGGAGTGTGGTATCCCCGCCCACTGAATTGATTGACAGGCATGTATTAACATTTCTCCACAGTAACACGTATAAACATGTCCACAAAACAGGATTTGCAAAGAAACTGAGATAAAATAAGATCTGTTCAGCATCTTTGTAATAAAAAAAGACAGTAATTTTGCTGTAATTCATACAACCCAGGCTCATTCTGAAAACGTACCCCTATATACATTTCTGGAAATATTTGCCAGGAGGTACTTTTTTTTTCGAGTTTTTGTTTTCGTGAATCCACCAGAGGCCGCTGTGTTCGCTTTTTCAGATCTCAAATTTCTCGACTGACCCACCCTCCTCCTTCCCTAAACCCAACTGATAGTGTTTTAAAAAGCAATACTGAAATAGAAAAGCCCTCGCAGCAGCCTGATTTTTACCACATTTTCAGATTTAACCACATTCTCACCCTGTTATTTACTTGTTTATTTTATTTTTTGTTTTATCTGCTTTCTGGAACTGTTCTTCACCAGACTCGAACCCTGTCGTCGCGGTCAACTCCGCTCCGTGTCACAAGTTTGCCAACATACATGGTGAGCAACTGGAAAAACTGGTAACAGTGGAAAAGCTGTCCACACTGAGGTAAGTGGTCAGCTGGTATGCGTGAAAAGGAACGGCATCATACCGCCCGGTAGTGTTCGATTTAAAGTTGAAATGCAGCCATACGTACTTTTGGCTACATAATTCGTGATCTCCAGAAATGTATATAGGGCTACGTTTTCAGAATGAGCCTATGTTGAATTCATAACTGCTGGAATCACCACAGCTGCATAGTGTCAGTACATTTATATACAAGGACACTTCAAACATACAACAGGAGTCCAGGTTAAATTTGGTTTATTTTGTCTAGTGATATAATGCAGTGGTCCTCAACCCCCGGGCTGCGGACCGATACCGGTCCGTGGATCAGCTGGTACCAGGCTATTTTTGTTTTAATTATTATCAGAGTCTGAACGATCTTTTATTTTGAAAAATTACCGTATTCTCTCGCCTAGATCTCGGTCACTTGAGCAGCAAAATTTAACCCACAATTAGCAAAATGAGAAAGAAACAGACGTCTTTGGAAATGCCCAGTGAAGGACCCACAAACTGCCAAGGAATGGATCCGCAACCCATTTGTCAACAAATCAGGTGAATCCACCACGTCTGCAAGAAGATTAACTGATGGAGATCGCAAATGACGGCGGCCTTTAAGCGTATCGCGTCTTTTCTAGAGTTCCCATAAGTTCGTTGTTTCCAATGGAGGTGCGCGCACGAGCGTCGTGACGCGCTTGCGCCTTCTAGATGCACACAGTGAATGAGTCCTGCGAGCGCACCGTGAGTCACATGATACTGATCAGCTTCAGCTTGTATGGACTATACACATTTTGGTAGACTAATTATCTCAGACAAACACAGAACACCCAAACACTGCAGTGCTTTGTAATTTTTTCATAAATAAAACTTGTATCACAGTGACAATAATGTTTTGTCAGCTTGTCATCCCAATTGTTTGATGGTCGCCTTAGCAACCTACAACCTTCGAAACGTTTGTATACATTTATGTATGCATTTGAACTCCACGACAAATATATCAAATAACAGTACTTGGTATTTTTGACTCATAAATTGAATCTCTGCTTCATATCCGTGTCTGTCTCTGTCACTGACTGCTGTTCATCTGAACCAGCTCATTTGCATTTAAAGGCACAGGCAACAAAAGTGACTACACTGTCTTCTAATCTCAAAATTCACATATTCAGCAGGGTATAAAAATGATCTGATGGAAAGTTTTTGCTGAAAATTGACAGACACATTCTGAAATTCAGTTCAATTCACCTTTATTTGTATAGCGCTTTTACAATGTAGATTGTGTCAAAGCAGCTTCACATAGAAGATTATAGTAAATTGAAACAGAGTCAGTTCCATTTTCAGAGATTAAGTTCAGTTCAGTTTAGCTCAGTTCAGTGTGGGTTAATAATCACTACTGAGAGTCCAAACACTGAAGAGCAAATCCATCGATGCGCAGCTCTACAGATCCCAAACCAACTTCACCAATTGACGAAAGTGAAGAATTAAAAAACTGAGACAAGACCAAATACTTATTTTACATCTTTTAAAAAGGGTAAAATAAGAGCCCTTTAAAGACTTCCAGGGGTCACTCACCGGACAAGAAGGATCATCACATCATGCCATATCTTTTAAAGTTATAAATGCAGTGTCTGTCTGTTGTAAGTAAAAAACAAGATGTGGCATATGGGTGGTGCATCCCATTGTCAGCCACCATTGTTGTGTTTAGGGTAGGGCTGGGCAATAAAATTAGTATCGACATTTATTGAGTGAACGCCATTATCTGTAACGAAAAAAAAAAAGTTCAGTATCAAGCAATTTGGTATTGCAATATGTATTTGAATAATGATGGTTAGTTCCTTTACTTGAACGCTCCGATTAGATTAACATAATTTGTTTTGTTTACAAATTTTGTTTTGTTTATTAAAGATGGTCACACTTTATTTTGATGGTCCGTTAGTTGAATTTAAGATACATTGCAACTAATTCTCAGTAGATTATAAGTAGGTTGTTAGGTTGGGGTTAGGGTTGGGGTTAGGGTTAGTGTAAGTTGACATGTACTTGCAAAGTTTCTTATAGTCAGTTAAATGTCTGTTGAAGGATTGTTAAATGTCAGTGTCAACAGATATTAAGCTGAGAGTCTACTAATACTCAAATGGACCATCAAAATAAAGTGTTACCTTAAAGATAACTTAAGGATGTTGATCTAGCTTAAAGTTTGCTTTGATTGTTCAGCGTTTACACTTTACCATTGCACACACTCTGTAACATTGTATCAAGTTTAAGAGTCTCTTTAACACTTATGTCTTTTTTATTATAAGACACAAGAGCCAGGATATTTCATTAATTTTATTTTTGTTTTTGACTACTAAAACTATTTGCCTTAGTAATGTTGGTAAATTAAAATAAAGTGGTTAAATAAATTAAAAAATCCTAATGTTCCTAAATGTATTGAAAAAAATATTCAACAATTATCGGAACCAAATGAATAATATGAAATGAAATGAAATGAAATGAAATGAATGACCAAACATGATATTGTTATTTTTTATTTATTTTTATTTTTTTGCAAAATCGCCCAGTGCTAGTTAAGGGCTACACAAAAGCAGTGTAACACATTTACAACCCCACCTAGTGCAGTGTTCGAATGTTTGAAAGCACCATCATGCAACCTTTCGTAAAACGTTTTTAAATGTATACTGGGGCCTTATGCATTTTATCTTTTCTCTCGTTTGTTCTTTTTTCTTTTTTTAATACAATACACTGTACTGAAGAGGAAATACAATAACAAAAATTAAGAGAAAGAGAGAGAAGAAATAAAAAAATCTTTCCAAAGCCTCATTCATTAAGAAAAAAGATTATCATAAGCTTTGAGAAACATATTATTCTTATTATTAATAATAAGTTTGAGAGATTCAACATTGAACAAAATTTCAGCAAGGAAAATATAAAATCTAGGTATTGTCTTTAGGAACTTATTTTTGTGCATAACAAATTTACGATAAGATAACAATAAGATCGAGAGCATGATCAGTACCAGAAAAAACACAGAAATATATCCTTTATAGACTAATTTAAATCCTGTTTAAACAAGGACGATAAATAAAAAAATTATATAATCCCATCATCTGTTCTCTTTCAGGCACCGCTCAATACCGCAGTGAAGTCATCAGAAGAGCATTGTAAAGGCAAAAAAAAACACTGAAGGAGAGTTTGAGAAAACAGCTCAACACATCAAGGTGAGGAAACAGCTACTGTCTTAAACTCATACCAAAACATTTTTATTGATTTATATCTTTTGTTAAAAAAACAGCATGACAGTGAAATACTTTCATCCCTGCTGACGGGGTCAAAAGTAACAATGTGCAATTTAAATTGTAAGAATGGGTTTTGACCACAGCAGTTCGAACTGTATTTCTGCCGAATGACTAAAAGTTATCAGTATTGATGGTAAAAAACTGTACATTCTAGTCCAACCATTCTTCTGCAATCTTAAACCAAAAAGGGAAATAAGGGCAGTATTAATAGCTAAAAATGTGGGAGAGCGTTGTGTTACATGCCAGCACTTATTTGGTTATTTTATTGTTTCTTCTTCTTCTTCAATTTATTGGCGGTTGACAAACAACAAAATGGTGTATTTCCGCCACCAACTGGTATGGAGTGTGGATCATTATGACTTAACCCTCACCTATCGCTTTCTTTTATTAAATTCTCTCCCATAAATGAGTGTTTTTCAGATACTGCAATAAAAAGTTAAAACATTTATTTCCTGAATTATTTTGTAGAATGTCATTCAATTTGAATTGAACTCTTATTTCTTCTAAATTCTTAATAAGAGCCCTCCTTTCATCTTCATATTTCTTGCAGTGTAATATAACATGTTCAACTGTCTCTTCTTGTCTACAAAACTCACATTGTCCTGTACCATGTTTTCCCATTTTAAAAAGTGTACTATTTAATTTTGTGTGCCCAAATCTCATCCTAGATATTATTATCTCCTCTCTCCTGTTTTTCCCTACACATCTCATTTCTCCTACTTTCCTTTGTATACTATAAAACCACCGGCCCTTTTTCTCATTATCCCATTGTTTTTGCCACCTTTCCTTCATTCTTTTCTTAATAATGCTCTTGATTTCACTCCTACTTATACCTACATTTATACTAATGTCATTATTTTTAACAGCTTGTTTTGCTTCTTTATCTGCAATTTCATTTCCTTGAACACCAATATGTGCAGGTACCCATAAAAATATCACTGTTATACCCATCATTTGAATTCTATATAATGTTTGCATTATTTCTATTAAAATATCTGGTCTACTTTCTGATTTACTATTTTGTAAACTTGCCAGTGAAGAACTTGAATCTGAACATATGACTGACTTTAAAGGTCTTATCTCCTCTACCCATTGTGTTGCTAATAATAGTGCAATCATTTCTCCTGTATATACAGAGACTTCATCACTAATCCTTTTCCCTACGGATACTTGAAAGTCAGGAACTGTAAAGGCCACACCTACTCTATTTAGACTCTTAGATGCATCCGTATATATTTTAACATAACTGTAAAATTCATTAATATATTTCTGTACATAAAACAAATTACATTCATCCTTTTCTCTCATTTCTAGTAATGTAAAATCTACTGATGCATCTGGTAGTAACCACGGATTAACTACTGGTAAAGGTACAGTAGGACTAGTATTTAATTGACTTACTTTTATTTCTGTTGCTTTTTTTAACACTGTCCATCCAAAACTTTTATTTTCCTTCCTCTCTTTTTCCCAACATGGTTTTAGTGTTTCTAACGTTGGATGTTCATAACTATGACCTTTCAAATTTACCCAGTAACTTACTGACAGTTGGACTCTTCTCATTTCTAAGGACATTTCTCCCATTTCAATTTGTAATACTGCAATTGGTGTGGATTTAATTGCACCTGTACATAATCTTAATACCTCATGTTGTATTTTATCTAGTTTTCTAAGAGATGTCTCTGCTGCTGACCCATATACCACACAACCATAATCTAGCACTGATCTAATCAACCCACAATAAATAGCCTTTAATGATACCCTATCTGCTCCCCATTCACTACCTACTAAACACCTCATTATATTTATTATTTTCTTACATTTGTCTATTATTTTCTGAATATGGACTGTCCATGTAATTCTTTCATCAAACCAAATTCCTAAAAACTTAAAATGTTTAACTCTTTCCAATTCTTGATTATATAATTTTATTTTAATATCATCTCTAATTTTTTTCCTTGTAAAAAACATTATTTTTGTTTTATCCACTGAAAATTTAAAACCCCATCTATATGACCATTTCTCTACTTTATTTATAGCTTCCTGTAACTTCTTAACAATATATTCAACATTTCTTCCCCTTTTCCAAACTGCCCCATCATCAGCAAAGAGTGACATTCCCAGCCCACTCTCTACCTCTTCAAACACATCATTTATCATTATAGAAAACAATATTGGGCTTATTATACTTCCCTGAGGAGTTCCATTTTCAACTGTGAATTTTCCTGAATAACTATTTCCTATTCTCACTAATATTGTTCGATGTTCTAAAAATTCCTTAATCCATTTATGCATTTGTCCTTTTATACCTAACTTCCATAATTTAATTAATAACCCTTCTCTCCACATCATGTCGTAAGCTTTTTCTATATCAAAGAAAACAGCCACTACACTCTCCCTATTTATCTGTGCTTTCCTAATTTCATGCTCGAGGCACACAACTGGATCCATAGTATTTCTCCCCCTCCTAAACCCACTCTGGTATTTAGAAATACATTTATTATTTTCTACATAATACATTAATCTTTCATTCACCATTTTCTCCATTATTTTCCCAATATTAGATGTTAAAGCAATTGGTCTGTAATTTCCTGGATTTGTCCAATCTTTTCCTGGTTTATGTATAGGTATTATCATTGCTTCTTTCCATTTTTGTGGTATTTTTCCTTTCTCCCAAATTTTATTGTACATTCTTAATAATACATCCTTGGATAGCTCGCTAAGATGACTTAACATTATGTAACTTATTTGATCCATGCCTGGAGCTGATTTCTTGTTTTTTCTCAGTACACGATTTAATTCTGTCTTCATAAAAGTCATGTTTAATTGGTCACTGTTGCCTTCCTCAATTTGTATTAGTTCTTTATTTTGTTCTAATGTTTTTAACCTTCCTATTTTTCCCTCTTCACATATATTGTCAGATTTATGTATTTTTACAAAACTTTTAGCCAGCATTTCAGCTTTCTCCTCATCCCTCACAGCAATTTTCCCTTCATTTCTCAATACTGGATATATAAATTCTCTCTTTATTCCACTCATTCTCTTTATCATTCCCCATACTTGACTAATTTCTGTTTCCCTTCCTACTGAATTACAGAACTTCCTCCAATATTCCTTTTTAGTATTTTTTATAACTTTTCTTACATTTGCTTGTTCCCTTTTATAATCAATAAAATTCTGAAAACTATGATTCTTTTTCAATTTTTTAAAAGCTTTATTTCGTAATTTGATTGCTTTACCACATTCATTTGTCCACCATGGTACAATCTTCTTCTTTTTCTTATGCCCCTTCTTCGGAATAGCCTGATTTGCTGCATACAAAATAGCATTACAAATATCATTATTCACCCTGTCCACATCATCATCAACTTCAATATTTATCATTTTTTCCTCACTTAAATAGCTAAATGTCTCCCAGTCAGCTTTTTCAAAACACCATCTCTCTGTTTCTCTTAAATTACTTTCTTCTGTACTTATCCTTATTTCAACTACTATAGGGTAATGGTCACTTCCTATCGTTGTTTCTCTAAACATATCCCATAAGCATATTCCTGCTAGAGAATTTGAAACAAGTGTTAGATCAATAGCCGTTTCTTTTCCTGTTCTTACATTAATCCTTGTACCTCTTCCGTCATTTAAACATACCATTTCTTTGATCTCTATTATTTCTTCGATCACTAATCCATTCCCATCATTCTCATCACCCCATATCGTGCTGTGAGCATTAAAATCTCCACAGCATATAATTTTCCCTTCTAAATGTACCATCAATTCATCTAAAACTTCTAGTGATAATCTTTTACATGGGTTATAAAAATTAATAATTTTAATAGTCTCTTTATTTATAAATATTTCTATTACTATAACTTCTAAATTTTTCCCTTTCTCTATAACCTTATATTGAATACCTTGTTTAACAAATATTATACATCCTCCCCCAATCTCTTCCTCTCTATCTCTACGTATATTCTCATATCCTTTAATATTAAAATCCAATACTGGCTTAAGCCAGGTTTCTTGAATGCATATTATTTCTGGTTTATCCCTAATTCCTTGTATAAATCCTTTAAATTCTTGTCCGTTAGCTAATAGGCTTCTTGCATTCCATTGAATAATTTTCAGGTTGGTTTATCTCCAGCTCCTCCTACTCTACCCTCTGCTTCCAGTCTTTTATTGATTACCTCCCATGATATATTGTTTATTCCAAAAAACTTTTCAGCTCCTTTCACAATTATTTTTATTTTCTCGGTTTTGTGTTTGACTTGATCAGTACAGTTTATTACATAAGCAATGAACAAAATCAGCTTATCCAGTGTCAGTGTTGTACTTTCTTCTACTTGGTCATCCTCTTTTCTTATTATTTCTTTTGCTTTTGTTGTACTTTCCTTAGGCCTTTGTTCTTGGACCTTCTTCACTGCCTCTGCATAGCTTAGATTGTTTACAGCTCTCACTTGTTCAACTTCAACAGCTTTTCTCCTTACATCACATCCACTGTATGTTACGCTATGTTGGCCCCCACAATTACAGCATTTATCTTGTTCCTTCCCCTCACAGTTTTCAAATCTATGCTCTATTTTATTGTTTATTTTTTGTGTCTCATCATGTGTTTCTGTCTGTCACCCAGTCCACTTCGTCTTGCTCCGCCTACTCCCGTTTCTGATTGGCTGTTTGTCTTGTTCTTGCTGCAACAAATCCCATCTCTCCTGCTACCTGATTGGTTGCCACTCCACAACTCTGCCCAAGTCCCAGCCAATCCCTGCATGCCACCTAGCCTTTAAAAGGTCTTCAGTTTTTTTAGTACAGGAGCAGATTTTCTGACTCACTGTTTTGATCTCGCTATTTTGGCTTGTTTGGTTTGCGTGACAGTTTGTTTGTTATCCCCGTTTATCAGTATTGTTTGTCTTTATTTGATTTACACTTTGTTATTGTTGTTCAAGTTTGTTGCTGTCCGTTCTTACCTTTGTGTTACCATATCTTCCCTATCCTCATGTTTCCTTTTGAGTTTAGAAAGACTGGTAGGTAAGTACGTCACGTGACATACATATCAGCACATAGATAAACCTTTGTCTAGATACACCAGGTAAGAGGGTGTGTGCCAACCTGTGTATTTTTGGTTTAAATTGTTAGTCAGTGTAGATTAAATAGGACGTCATTGACGTTGAAGATTTCTTTTTCATATTATTTTGTTGATTAGATTAGAGGGGATTTGTTGTGAATATTAGTAAGACTGTTTGGTTCTTTTATTTAGCGCCACCCATAGCCAGTCTTTCTAACATTTCGTTGTTTATTGTCATTGACCTTGTATATATTGTAAATACCTCACTCACTGATTCACCCTCACCTTTTGTAAATCACTTATTTCATCACCTTATCCTTGTTGTCCATCCTTACTTTGTATCACAATTTGTTTTTGAATTATTGCATAACCAATTCCTCAGTTAAATGTGCAACCCCACTCCCCTAGACTCAAAAGGGTTGTAACAGTTGATATTATGTGATTGTATTGTATTGCAATATGGAGCAATTAAGTGTTGATGTTAAATCAAAAGTAATTCACAAATACTTGAAAATGAAATGATTTAACGACAATAATTCTCTGTGGTTACAACTGAATTAGTTACAAATATCTGTATAAAATGATAAAACATATGATAATAATTGTACCAAGCTTATATGTAAAATAAAGTTACCAGAGGTAGAAGGAGAGACAGGGGGAGGGAGAGACTAAGTATGCCTCAAAGAAAGCCTGATAGCAGTAGAGTCAGAGAAGATAGACTCCAGATCAGGAGAGGAGCAGAGCAGGAAAGGCGCAGAGCAAGAAAAGAGACAGAGCAAAGTTTAGCAGCTATTTTGTATCTTTCTTGACCATGTGACTAAATACAAAATACAAAAGCCCAAATACCGAGACATTCAAACTGATCAATCAACATGTGACCACATCATAAAACCCCCAAAGTCCACACACCAGGCCCTGATATTATCAGTATCTGCCTTTGGAGTCAGTATGGACCTTCTTTGGTGAAAAAGACATGTTTTGCCATATAAACAAATGCATATGATCATTTTTATCCCTACAATGTTTAAAGTGAGGTTATATTGGTGTTGTTCTACATTGTTATACAATAACAGCTGATTTTGATAGAGCACTCTTGTGAGTTAGTGACTATGTAGTGGTTTAAAGATCAATATGATCATTAGAATATACTACAAAATAAATTGGATACATAAAAAAAAATAAATACAAAGAAGAGTTTAAATCAACATGATTTACACAACTGGATGTGTTGCTCTTTGTATCGAATACCTGAGAAAATGACGAACATGTAATTCATGGAGTGTCCGCTAGGGGGAAATCTAGAGCTGCAGATAGTAAGCGTTGTCTAACTACACTGTGTGCCAAAGTGAATACAGCTCAACGCAGACAGCAGCTCGAGATCGTGTCTGATCATTATTCATTAATTTCCCCTTTTCCAGGTATGAAACACACAGAAATGTATTAAATATATACAAATGTGTTCAAGGGATTATTATGTGATCATACCCAGATAGCAGGTAGTAATCGGCCCGAGCTCGGCTACCCTTCGGCGCCTCCGGCTCCGACTCGGCATCGGCGAGTGTTATCTGGGCCGAGTATGGCCCGCAGCTCGCTCTCGCACATGTGTTTGTGATGCGGCTGTAAAGCCCTGGCCCGATTCCTGTTAACCATATCTGGCCCGAGTCTGTCTGTAGAGTCCGGGCCGCTTCTGGCAAGGACTCGGCTTGTTTACCTTTTGTCCTGATGGTGGCGGTAATGCTCCAAAAAGCTGGTTGGCAACCGCCTTAAAGATTACAAGAAGAAGAAGTTTTGGAACTCGTTTTTTCCGGTCAGAAAGGTAAGGTTTTTACTGCTTTTATACTGTATAATATGCGAATTTAGTGTTCAAAACATTTTTTCACAGTGTTAGGTTGTAACCGTGTTTAGTAATTTAAAACAATTTGATACAAAATGCAACTAGTTTTAAAGAAACACGACTGAAGCTAATTGATGTGTATGCTAACGTTACAAACACGTCTGCAAGTTCCTGTTCCTTTTACACAATGTTAGATTGTAGCAGTGTTTAGTAACTGAAAACTATTTTAATTATTTTAAAGAAACATGACTGAAACGAATTGGTGTGTATCTTAACATTACGTTAAAGAAAGTTTCTGTAGACGAATCCGTTAACACTACCATGGCAAAACATGTGCTTTTTATTTCTGAGTTAACATTTTCATATACCATGGGTGTTGAAAAAATGATTTTACAGTTGTGTACTTACCCAACAGAAATAATTCTGAGTGATTATGTGTAAATAAAAATTAATCGATTTGGATCTATAAAATATTATTGTTTAACTTGTTTATGCAGCGCATCACGAAAGTGATCTAAGCTCGATACTAATAGCTTCACAAACAGCTGAAATGGGTTTTGTTATTGGCTATCATCATCAAACATTTTCCACAATGTTAGGTTAACAGTGTTTTTAGTAACTTACAACTATCTGATCCGAAAGGTTTCTTATTTTAAAGAAATTCGACTGATTGTGACTTATTCTACTTTAAATAATTTTGGGCTTATGCTCAAGGGGTATAATGTTTGTTTCAGGCTTTTTCTGAATAGTCATTATTAATGTTTATAATGATTCTAGTGAAGATAAACATTTTTTATACACTTTTGTATGTTTGTTTGTTTGACAGTCCACAACAAGATACTTGAGCATGATCAAACAAGCTCGGCACAGAAGAGGCGAGTAAATGTAAGTCATGGCTGAAAATTATGAGTTTTACTCTGTGAATTATAGTATTTGAACAGGGCAAGGGACAATGTTGCTCAGATTTTGAAGCCTTTGCAAACTCATTGTAGTGATGACACTTCTCACTATCTAAAAGTCTTATATAGTAAAAATGAGGCCCCTAAAGATAAAGACTTTGATAACCTAGATGATTATGATATGGTGACATCTGAAGGCTCAGTTAATGAGTTAATATTGTGGGGTTCGAGTCATCTGAAATGGAATTTGTGCCATCTTCATGGGTACAGAATGATAGATGTGCTTAACCATCTTACAAATCTATGTCTAAGAATCATAAGGCTGTCACACTGCATGAATCCCCGATTAAATCTTGTGCAACCTTCATTTACACTACAGGTATTATAGCCATTAATTAACTTTGATAGTATTTCAGGATTTGAACTTTTTTTGGGGGGAGGTTAACAACAATGTGATGTTTTATTATAGACATATGAGGAAGCTCGACTCCCTTCCACAGACAACTGTGATGTCTGACTTGCAAACAGATGAGGACGATGATCGCCCGTCATACACCAAAAGAAAGAACAGGTTTGTTTGCAATTATTTTAAACCCATACTGTCAACATTATTTCATTGATCTATTACAACCTGCAATTTTTGCCCTGGCACTATACTAAAATAATGTTTTGTTTTGTAAATGTATCTGATCATGGGACAAAAAAGACAGAACTATAGTGACAGTGATGAAGAAAAAATATTTGGAACAAAGAGGCTGGAAAAAAAGCACATATGAATATTTCAGACTTAGATGCAGCACCGCAACTACCATCACTACCAATGAAGAATCCTTAAGGACACCATCAAGATGCACAGATACTGTACATTCCAGTGCGCCTATGAACATTTACAGTCCTTGTTCCAGTGCAGTTGGAGATCAAGACAGAACTTATTGGTACTCATCATGTCTTTGTAAGAATTAAAGACATCACTACATTTGTAAAGGCTTTATGCAGCTAGAAAGTAAAGATCAACTAGAGAATATCAGCAGTATCTAACCCTCTGTTGTATTTACACAAGTTGTATAAGCTATAGGTTGATTTATACTAATTTGTTGTTTTTCTTTTTTTAGCACCACTGTCTGAAGTGTTAAAATCACAAGACAACATAAAGCAGCAACTGGTCCTGATTCTCAAAAATCTGCAAAACCAAAACAGACATGATGAAATTCCTGATGTAAGCACATTTGACCTTCCTTTGTCCAGTTTGATTTGGAAAAGCTTGAAAATCAACTAAAGGACCAGCCCGAACAAATGAAGAAAATGGTAAGTTCAAGCTCTTGTGTATTTCAAAGTGTTTTACGTTTATTTATTTATTAGATTTTTTGCTTTGTAGGTAGCCTACTTAGGAATTATTGGTGTTTTCCACCAAGGAAGCAGTTTGGCTAACTCCTTGGCCAAACAAATTAACTGGAGCGGGGCAAAACAAAAAGTGGCCTTTCGTGCACTCCCCCTTGGGACTGTCGTAGTCAGTAAGTTGGTTTTAAATATACATTTCAATACAATTAGGGGCTGTTCCATCTGTGTATTTCTTTGAATTATTAACCAGAGGATCAAAAAGAAATCCTTATATAGTCCCATTTAGGTTGTACTTATGTGAGAGCAAGCATGTTTATTTTTTTCTTTAACATTTGTACTTGTTCACTACTAATTATCTGTATATCTTTTGATCACAGATGCAGTGAGGACAAATGTCCATACCATGCCACTGATGAAGAGGTGGAAAAATGCATTACAAGGTGGCTACAACTTGCTCCTGACAGGCACGGAGGAAGGAAGGAAAGAGAAAAAGCTAATGTGTCAAATATCTAAATCACTATTTTATATATATATATATATATATATATATATATATATATATATATATATATATATATATATATATATATATATATATATATATATATATATATATATATATATATATATATATATATAAAAATGACAATATGCCAAATTCTGAAGAAACATCTTGAAACATTTTCAATAACTGTAATAATAATAAAGAAAGAATTTTAAACATAAAATTGCACAAGATATATATACACACACACACACATCATCTCATGTTTTGCTGTTTGTGCAATTTATTCAAATTATTCTTTCAAGTTTATTTAAAAATTAAGTTTAGGTCTTTATACATCTGCAGTTTTATATTCATATATATTTTTTTGTTTTATTGTTATTATTATTTCAATGTTTAATAATGTTTCGAGACGTTTCTTCAGAATTTGGCAGTTCTTTTTACAACTTTGACTTGTATATTTTACGTATTGTCATGGGTATTTGTAAGATGTTTCTTGTTATATCTTAAATTGGTTTCTATATTCAAGTTTATATAAAATTTACCTGTATTAGGATGTCTTGTACAATTTTTTTTAATTCAAATCTGTTGGGAAAACAGGGTTGTTTTGAAAACTTTTGTGTATGTGTGCAATTTCAGATATTTTTTTTTCTATAAATCTTCCTGTGTTCTGTGCAGTTTTATTGTTGTTTTTCTTGTTCACTACAAAACTTTATTAAATTTGAGTATTATTTGTTTCTTGCAATCAATAAACGTTTATCATTTATTTATTTTGTCCTTTGTTTGGTTATTTGCGTTATAGGATATGTATGCTGTTTGCATTTTATTTAAAGGTTAAACGCAGTGCCTACACTTTGTGTTTACATAGCCTGTGTTTGCTGTTATATCAACTCAAATGGTTGTAATACCATGTATTATGTATCAAGTATTAATGTAATACCAAAAGGTTTTATATCAAGGTATATGAAGACTTAGTCGCGCCAGCTCCGGCCCGCAGTGCACATTACTCACGGGCCGATTCCGGCTCGGATGCGGCAGCGTCGGCTCGCCTACGGCCGCCGCATCTGGCCCGATTGATTCGGGCCGGAATCGGGCAGTGAGTCCATAGGCATCCGGCCCGAGTACGGCAGCCGGAGTCGGGCCGAGGGGTAAGTCTCCGGCAGGCGAGAATCTAGCCGGAACTGGCCCGAGTGTATTTTGCTATCTGGGTATGTTGTTATGTAAATATGTCAAAGGTAAAAGCAGAGATAATAGCATTACCGATGCTAATCGGTGAGTAAATGCTAACCACAGTGATGTGTTGAAGAATATCTCTCGGTGTTTAAAGTGAATTTAAATGTACTTTATTTCATTGTTATTTAAAAAGGGAATGTTGTATGTAAGAGTTTGTGATTTGAAATGATAGAAGATGATCAGCGACACTTTTGTTCATAATTGTGAAAAACTGTTACTATAGATGTTAATTGTTTGAACTGACAAAGTGTTTTCATCAGGAAATGATTGATTATAGTTGTGAATGGACACAGAATTTACTTAAAGTGGTACTGTAAAGGAAAAAGTAATATTTGTAACACTGGGTTCAAAATATATTGATGTAATTTGATGTATTAATGTGTTTATTTGTTTATGTTTTGTCATTTATGTATTGATTGTTAAAGAAAAACTACACTGTGTGCCAAAGTGAATACAGCTCAACGCAGACAGCAGCTCGAGATCGTGTCTGATCATTATTCATTAATTTCCCCTTTTCCAGGGGTGCAACAACTACAGCAAACATAAATTTCCGTATAAAACAGGTTTTCATGAAAAATGGGACTTTTGTTCTCGCTCACCCCTTCTATATACAATGTATTAAACTGCATATATTGTAGGATTTACATTTCCAAACATTCACTTTGCTATTAATTGTAATAATGCATAATTTTTGTTTGCAAAAGCAGCCTGCAGAAGCACACAGAGATTTGATCCCAGCATCATAATGAAGACACTCAAACTGAGATGGAAGAAGTTCAGAAGAACTGAAGATCATCTCTAAGACTCTTCATGAAACCTGCCAAGTTATAGTTATGGGCAAGTGGGTAATAATTTTGTAAAGTGAGGTTGCTTTCAGGTGACGCAGTAGGTAGCGCTGTCGCCTCACAGCAAGAAGGTCGCTGGTTCAAGCCTCGGCTGGGTCAGTTGGCGTTTCTGTGTGGAGTTTGCATGTTCTCCCTGCAATCGCGTGGGTTTCCTCCGGGTGCTCCGGTTTCCCCCACAGTCCAAAGACATGCGGTACAGGTGAATTGGGTAGGTTAAATTGTCCGTATGAGTGTGTGTGGATGTTTCCCAGAGATGGGTTGCGGCTGGAAGGGCATCCGCTGCGTAAAAAACAAATGCTGGATAAGTTAGCGGTTCATTCCGCTGTGGTGACCCCAGATTAATAAAGGGACTAAGCCGAAAAGAAAATGAATGAATGAATGAAGGTTGCTTTCAAAAAGGATGCCATAAATCATTTTTCTTTATTGATGATCTTGTATTATTCAGACCCCCTAGTTTTTCGCGATTCCCTGATCAGTGAATCCAACACAAAATTAACAAAAAGTCGAAAATTTTTGCGACTCTGCAAAATTCTTAATTAAATACAAAATAATAGAATTTTTTTTAATAATCTCATAAAACATCCAATTCCAAACCATATAATTAAATTAGATTCATTTCAGTTTGCAATTCCTTGTTTTACGTGACTTATAGACGTTGCATACGCAGAGCACGTGATGTATTTGAGTGTCTCTCGAAAAATGACATCTCACCTGCGATTAGACATCCTGTGGTGCAAATTGGGCGTTTTGTGCGTTTGACGCACTTCAGACTGCAAAAAAAGTGTGAGCAAACATCTAACAAACAGAGCAGTGGAACAGACAGAAAAGCAAGCAGCTTAGAATGATGGAGATTGATTCAAGAATCACGGCTGCTAGACATGACCAAATTGAAAGACATTATCTGTGATTTACTCGTATGGCTGGTATTATGGTGTTCATGAAATCGGTAAATGATATCGCTTAACTCTTACCCTGCAAGTAACAAAAGAAAACACTTCCCTGCGACGAGTTTTACGACAATCTGTGTTTCAGGTGTATTACAGTAGGGAAAGCTGTAGCGGTGGCGCAGTAGGTAGTGCTGTAGCCTCACAGCAAGAAGGTCGCTGGTTCGAACCTCGGCTGGGTCAGTTGGCGTTTCTGTGTGGAGTTTGCATGTTCGCGTGGGTTTCCTCCGGGTGCTCCAGTTTTCCCTACAGTCCAAAGACATGTGATATAGGTGAATTGGGTAAGCTAAATTGTCCGTAGTGTATGTGTGTGAATGAGTGTGTATGGATGTTTTCCAGAGATGGGTTGCACCTGGAAGGGCATTGGCGGTTGGCGGTTCATTCCGTTCTGGCAACCCCAGATTAATAAAGGGGCTAAGCTGAAAAGAAAATGAATGAATGAATGAAAAGCCCTAACGCATTTCCTGAGTGAGGTACATGTCAGATACTCCGGGGAGCGAAATCTGAGAGAGAGAGAGAGAGAGAGAGAGAGAAAGTACGTTTCCGCATAAAAATTATACAGCCTTCCTTTGGCTTAATCCCTTCCATTTTAGATCTGTTACAGATCTTGTCCTGACAAGAGACCAAAATAAAGAAGCTTTATTTTTATCATTTGTGTCATTGTCATTGTGTCAGATTGCAAACCCAACATAGTAGGCTACCTAATATGGTAAATAAGATATGCAGTTGAAGTCAGAATTATTAGCCCCCCATTGAATTTTTTTTCTTTTTTAAATATTTCCCAAATGATGATTAACAGAGCAAGGACATTTTCACAGTATGTCTGATAATGTTTTTTCTTCTGGAGAAAGTCTTTTTTATTAAGTCTTTTTAAAGTCTGTTTTATTTCGGCTAGAATAAAAGCAGTTTTTAATTTTTTAAGAACCATTTTAAGGTCAATATTATTAGCCCCTTTAAGCTATATATTTTTTCGATAGTCTACAGAACAAACCATCATTATACAATAACTTGCCTAATTCCCCTAACCTGCCTAGTTAACCTAATTAACCTAGTTAAGCCTTTAAATGTCACTTTAAGCTGTATAGAAGTGTCTTGAAAAATATCTAGTCAAATATTATTTACTGTCATCATGACAAAGATAAAATAAATCAGTTATTAGAGATGAGTTATTAAAACTATTATGATTAGAAATGTGCTGAACAAATCTGGTCTCTGTTAAGCAGAAATTGGGGAAAAAGAATAAACGGGGACTAATAATTCTGACTTCAACTGTAATTTTTTTAAATGATTATTATTGCAAAATTGACCACAAATTTTTGGGAATTACCGTCACAAAATCATCAGTCATTTTTATCACAAAAAAATGAACTTCTCTGAATCTCTACTAGGGGGTCTGATCAACTGAATTAAATCAACATTCGGTCATCTTTTTTCACTCTTTTCATTAGATGTGTCTGTCTTCAAAATAAGTATGCAGCATATCGCCAAGATAAACACTTTTCACAACAATGTTTGGTTTAAAAGGGCTTAGAATGAAGAACTGATACAATGAGTGATGGGTATTATACAGTTGTTATTATTACATTACTATTATGACTCTATTATTATACAAATTGCTACGGTCAGTATGTTTTTTGTATTATTCACTACACTATTTTTGTCTATAGTCTATATTCTGCTATATAATTAAAATCTTTTTAAGACAAAGATTTGATCATGACTCTGGACAAACTCTGTGACAAATATAGAGGCACACGTACACACAAATAAAGTTGATTAAAAAAATATATAAGATCATTAAATGTTCTTTTGTGTTCATTGAATGTTCTTTCTGAAAGTTTTGTTCAAATTTAACTTAAAGAAATCCCAGTCTGGTTCTTTGACCTGATTTTTAACACCCTGAGGAGATCAGAAACTCCTCCCTATTACAGCTCTGACCAGGAAGAGATAGACATGTGATTTCTCCACTCTGTCACACACTGTCTCTACTCTGAACTTATTGCCACAATAAAATTTTTAAAAACAAACAGTGACCAGCGGAGAAAGGAGCAAACGCTTTCCATCTGGATTTTTGAGAACTTTGCTTCTGAACAGGCAGCAGATCTTCGGGATCTTCCTGGTTTATTTTTGAAAGCATAGGACAGAAAGTGAAAGTAAAGCTTAAGCTGCTGGAGCTCAAACAGTGAAAATGGCTTCGCTTTCTGAAGATGATTTTTCTTGTTCTGTGTGTAGTGACATTTTTAAGGATCCAGTAGTTTTATCTTGCAGTCACAGTGTGTGTAAAGATTGTCTTCAGCAGTTCTGGAGAACCAAGAAAACTCAGGAGTGTCCCGTCTGCAGGACATTGTCAAGTCATCATCCTCCGTGTAATCTGGTGTTAAAAAACTTGTGCGAGTTGTTCCTGAATGAGAGAAAAGAGAAACGTTCATCAGGATCAGAGGAGATCTGCAGTTTACATGGTGAGAAACTCAAGCTCTTCTGTCTGGAGGACAAAGAGCCGGTGTGTGTAGTGTGTAGAGATTCAAAACAACACGACAATCACAAATTCAGACCCATCGGTGAAGCGGTTTCAACACACAAGGTGAGGAAAATAACTCTTCTCTTTTCTAATGTGTAGTCAATAGAGTGAGGATCTGTCAGAAACATTCATTTTATCCATTTCCATATATTCTGTTTATATATTTATTAGTGGTGGGCCGTTATCGGCGTTAACGTGCTGCGTTAACTCGAGACTCTTATCGCGCGATAAAAAAAATATCGCCGTTAATCTATTCTCAAAGTTGGGTGGGAGCTTGGTCTATTCTACGCAAGCTATAATGACTTTCACCTTAATAGTTTAGCGCGGATGTATACCTGACCGGTGAGCCGTCTGGGAAAGAAGTGCCCTTCTGAATCAAATCAGCAGGATGCCTGACTCTAACTGCAGTTCAGCAGTTTCACTTTAATTGACGAACATTTCATTCATGCCTTCGTGACAAACTGGGGTATTAGACGCAATTAAATAAGTAAGGACAGGTGTTATGGAATTAATAACGCACGCCAAATGAGAAGAAAAAAACTTCCGCATTTCGCGATGTGTGTGTGTGTGTGTGTTTGTGTGTGTGCGTCTGTGTGTCTGTGCGGTCCTTTACTGACAGCCGCCTGTGTGGATCTTGTCGGAAAATATGGCGAAAAGTCCTACATGACGGGAATAGTTTGTCAGTATTGCCACTAATATCTGCATACTCCACGCTTTAATTCCATTTCTGTTTAGTTCAGTTATGACTTTAGTGGCATTAAGTAATCAAAAATCGCTGTTTACATGGTAGACTCTTAATCAGAGTATTGTTTTAATCATATTAAAATCGTATTAAAGTATTGTTGCCCATGTAAACATACTCAATGCTTGACACACCGTCAGGGCTCTGTGAACTTGCCTTTGCGAAGCAGCATTCTCTGTATGTACATACATCAAAAGCAAGTATGAAATCGCTGTTTGGAGCTTATGTAGGCCTACAGTTCAACATTCACGTTTAACTGAATAAACAGTTAGTAAACACAAGTACATCTTATTGAACATCATTTATTTTCATCACCAATTATCATAGTAGAACAGTTTCTCAAGCAGTTTGTGATGCATTTTGGAAACAGGAGATGAGCCCCTGGTCTAATATGTCATCTGCCTTGAGAAACCTGTTCTCAAAGACTTATTATTTGGGTAGCACACATATTCTGAATGCCTTCGGCAGAATTCAAATTAGCCATTTTAATCTAGATTAATCTAGATAAATTTTGAAATTAATCTAGTTTAATCTAGATTAAAAAAAATTAATCTATGCCCACCTATAATATTTATACTGTAAAAGCAACTCAAAATTAAGGTTATAAATGTACAATTGAAGTCAGAATTATTCGCCCTCCTGTGTTTTTTTTTTTTCAAATATTTCCCAAATTATGATTAACAGAGCAATTAATTTTTTTACAGTAATTCCTATAATATCCCCCTTAAGCAATTTTTTTATTGTCTACAGAACAAACCACTGTTATACAATGACTTGCCCAATTCCCCTAACTTTACTCTAATTAACCTAGTTAAGCCTTTAAATGTCACTTTAAGCTGTATAGAAGTGTCTTGAAAAATATCTAGTCAAATATTATTTACTGTCATCATGACAAAGATAAAATAAATCAGTTATTAGAGATGAGTTATTAAAACTATTATGATTGGAAATGTGTTGAAAAAATCTCTCCGTTAAACAGAAATTGGTGGAGGGCTAATAATTCAGGAGGGAGAATAATTCGGATTTCAACTGTATGTGTTACTTTATATAATTGTAACCTGCCGGTCCTGCACCACCCAACCCACTCTGAGCTGGGATTGAACTCGTGATATTTTGCATTGGAGTCAGTTGCTCTAACAAAGAGGCTATACAAAAGAAGGCCTGCGGCAGAGCTGTTTACCCACGCATTCACACACACACACACACACATACACACACACACACACACACACACACACACACACATATAACTTACCTCTACTCCACCGGCCGATCTTCGTGGTGCACACTGCAGATTGGGCTATAATGGAACACACACACAAACACATCATACATTCCCAGTAATGTTTGTCTTACCTGTGTGTCCATTTGTGTTCGTCTCGTTATGTCAGTCTTCCAGATTGGGCCATGTCAGCTATGGGAGGCAGTAGGGGGCCAAAAGCGAGTGTGCAACCTTTTAAGCCCAGTTGAGTACTGCGCATGTGCAAAGTGGTTAGTCAGCCAGGAGAGACATTAGGTGCGTTTGACGTCATGCAGCGCTGTGCAGATCGATCGAAATCTGTCTTAAAACGGTGCATGCCAGTTAGAAATTTTGTCCGGATTGATGCTGCGCTGACGCCACGTGACCGTCACATGTGGCATCAAAGTACCGCGACAGCGCTCAGAGATCAGACGATTGACTCAGCCTGTGCAGCATCTGAAGCGCGACTGCAGGAGCTCTGATGACGACACTGATGTTACACGATTGGCCGAGTTCACCGCATGACAACAACCACGTGTGTTTCGGGTTTATTATTGGACAAATTCCGTCTCACAAATTTCAAAACAAACAAATAACTTTTCATACCCTCTCTATCTTGTACACATCATGCTTATTAAAAGACTACAAATATTTTACTGCAGTATCATCTTTTGTTAAATAATTTGTTCATAAAGGCTAGATTGTTTGCACAGGTTTATTCTGCCTTTTTATACAGACTATTTAATGTATTCAGCTTCATAAACAATTTAAATTATATATTTTAGTAAATAACCAAATATTAACTCAAGCCTTACAGACTTGTAATAAAATAATTATCATCATTGATCCTGCCACCGTAAAGGTTTCTTAACAAATTAAATAAAAAAGCTACTTTATTAAACAATTATAAAATTATTTATATTATTATAAAATATATATTTATTTCCTGTCTCATTTATGCACAAGTTTTAAAAGTAACATTGATGTATCTGCTCTTTCTGGGAAACTGCTACTTAAAGTGTAGCTCACTTATTTTAGGAATGTCCTTTTGTTAAATCTTTTTGGATGAAAGTGCTTTCATTATCCAGAATAATCCTAATCATTGTTTAAGACTTAATCAAAACACCTTGTTTTGGGTTTTACACTAATATATATTGGAAAGTTTTATATCTCTAAATGTATTTAAATGTAAACCCCTTTCTAGCAAAAAGTATTAGCCTTAACAGTGATGTTTAAACTCCTACAATTTGTGCTTATTGCTTTGTATTTAATAGGCCTATTCATTTTTATGTTTATATCACCCTCTCGTTTCCCCTTATTTCTCTCATGTGTTTGCTCTATATTTAATTCATAATTCCCTTGTTGTTGAAAAATGAACTATAGTTTGTAGAGACTGTATTCTGTTTTATTTGTACTGTAAATCTTTTAATGTTATAAATAAAAAAAATAAAAAAAATAATGACGACGCCATGTGATCGGTCATCAGGCACGTGCAGAGGTGGGGGCTTTGGGTGCTTGAGCCCCTGCCCTTTTTCTCCTGGAGAGAAAGTTCCCTTTTTTCCTGGGGATAATAATACTTTTTTAAATACTACTAATAATATAATATATGTATGTTAATGCATGTTCTATTTAAGGACAGCTTTCCCTGTCAAACAATAAAAAAACGAAATTTTAAAGTATATCTTGGTTTTAGTCTAGCCGCTCCAAGCGAGCCTCGAACCGACGATTTGGAAAGAAAAGCCACATGCGAGGCGAACGCTCTAACGAAGACTCTATTTACATTGTTACTCTCGCCTCAAAAGTAAGGTGTCAAGAGTGGAGTAACGTCTATCAGCGCCTATGCCAACTCCTGCATCCGCATTGCACACGGACTGCATCCGGGCCATAGCTTTACAGTCTGACCCATACACACACTGCAGATGGTGTGTGTGTAAAACATTACTAGCTGACCTCTGTTACGACAGCGCCATATGATCGACAGAACCGCCGATGTAAATTCAGCCCTCATTCATCATTGTGTGGAGGTGAGTAACGGTTAACAAAAGACTACCCGAGGCTCAAATTTAACATCAGGTATTTATCCAAAAGTTCAAAAGCAAATAGGCTATTTTGTCTTGCTAACATCCTCCTGATTAACAACCATGTAATAAGTTAGCTAAAGTTTAGCCAGGGCAATATCATAGGCATACAGGCTAATGTAATGGAGAAACGACAGCTGGATAGTGAAATTATTGCCCTCTTGTTTTTGCAGTCACACAGAATATATAATGTCAATTGAAGCTATAAAACATGCACATATAGGCTAGCTATGGAAGTCAGTGGCTATCATTGTGTCCTACATTCTTCAAAATATTTTATTTTGTTCAACAGAAAAAAACTCAAACAAAAATAATAGATTGAAAAGGGATAGTTCACCCGAACATTTAAATGTACTCACCCTCAAGTGGTTCCATTTCTTTGTCTCATTTATTTTGTTGAACACTAACGAATTAAAGATTAAAAAAGATATTTTAAAGAAAGCTATAAACTTGAAATCATTGACTTCCAGAGTAGGAAAAACACCATGAAAGTCAATGGTTACAGGTTTCCTGCTTTCTTTAAAATATTACTTTGTGTGTTCAACAGAAGAAAAAAAAAGTCAAATGGGTTTGGAACAAGTAAAAGGTGAGTAAATGGTGACAGAATTTTCAGTTTTGAATTACAGTTTTTTCTGAATGCTTAAACTCTAACCGAGATTCTTGTAGCACAATTTATAAAACGATTAATTCTTATAGCAAAACCACTCACTAAGTTTGCTAAATTAAAAGCACAAACACTGCTTTGCACTAAGTTTGCAATTTTGTGACACACACTTTGTAAAATTGTAGGTACAATCCACTGCACAGCACTCTTTTTGCAGAACTGTAAACACAACTCACTGCTTTACACTGAATTTCCAATTGATCAACACACTCATAGCAAAACTATACACATATACAGTATGGCTATTATTTACACTATTTTGTCAACTGTCTGGCATACGGTCACATGTGAAAACTGATTGAGATAATTAGTTCACTTTGCAATCAGATACTTTCCCCGGTGCCTTGGACTAGAGGACATTGCATGTGATGTAGATGAAATTTTGTGGCCGGACCCAGAGAGACGACACGATGTAGTCTGATTTATTTATTTTCTCAGTGAAATTACTATTTTGTGTTTTGGTCTGGAAAAACACTTGTGTTTGTTTTGATGTGTGTAAATAAACACCAGTACTTGACGTTTGCATCCCTGTATGTTTACAGAACTATGAGAAAGGTATGACCTCAAACTGACATAGCCTAGCTTGTGCTCTGAGAAGGCAAAAGCCAGATGTTTTTCTTTATTTTCTTTATAATTTTTTATATTTGCCTTTCAAAAACAGAACAATTTAGGCCAAACTCAATCCAAACATAATGTTGCACACACTGACTGAGACATGTCATACAGTGAATCAAATATAAAGTCATAAAACTACACGCACAAAAACAAAACATACAAATAAACCAATAAAACAACAAAAATATATATAAAATAACTTGACAAACAAAAGAACAACATAACATGCAGACATCAAATAGAAACTCTGTAAGGGGTTAAATAAAGGCATATTCTTGAAACAAATCATATAATTGTTTAGTCTTCTCATTCTTCATTTTTTTAAAGCTTCCACATTGGCGGCAAACTCCTTTTTAAAGATCAGTTGAGAAGCTGTTTTTAAAGCAAAAGCCAGATGTAGTTTTTATTAATTCCATCAGTGTGTAGTTGGAGCATTGTGTGCTTATTAATGTGATGGCTTGTGTTAAATGTTTGATACAAAAATACCATTTTTACGAAGGTTTGAAGAGTTTAGCAAGGTTTATTAGCTTTTGCAAGAGAACTAAAATGTTTTGCAGATTTGGTGAAGGGTTTGCTTATTAGTGTGTAGAGTTTTGCAAAAATAGCCAATAGTTACAAAAAAATGTGCTTAAGCATTCAGAAAAAACTGTAATCCTTTTAAGGGTGAGTATATGGTGAATTTAGGGTGAAATCTCCTTAATAATCTTATTATAATATGTTTTATTTATTAAAGTACAATTATTACTATTATTTAATAAAAAGTGCCCTTTTTTCCATTTGAGCCCTTGCCCCTTAAAAGGTCTCTGCACGTCTCTGTCGGTCATCATGACTGCCACAACTTTGAGCCCCGAAGTGTCCGGCTTGACGTATCGGTTTTTAACTCCGCCCCCGCCTGCGCTCGGCTAATCTCGTTGATCACCGGCTGCAGCTGTGCTTCATGTCGAAAGCACCTTATGTGTTTTTTATGGGGAATAAAGAGACTGTGGGAGTTCGGACTGAGAGTGGCGTAACGGTTGGTAGAGAAGAATTGAGAATCTGGATAGCGAATTTTGTGTACATATTTATTTTGTTACTTTATTGTCTTTATTTCTTGTTTTGTTGTTTGTTTATTTTTGTATATATTTGGACTGTTTTGGGGATTTTTTGTTTGGACACTTTGCACTGTAAATAAACGTACCTTTGCACCATAGTGCTACGTCAGCTGAGCCATCTTTTTTTTTCTTGCTTCACACATTACCCATAACAACGCCTCATTGTGACAAGCCTCTATTGTTTGTCGCTAGAGCACCTTTAAAGGTCAGAGGAGTGAGGTTTACCACAGCACTTCACTAGCTGGCCTCTGTTACACTCACCCCCCCTAAACCTCATGAGAGATCCAGGTCACGGCACCAATGTAACCCGCCGGTCCTTCACCACCCAACACACTCTGAGCTATGATCGAACTGGCGATTCTTTGCATAGGAGTCAGTTGCTCTAACAAGGATGCTAAAGACCATGGCCTCTAGCATCTGTTGCTAGAGCACCTTTTTTTACAGGTCGGAGGAGTGAGGTTTACCTGCACAGCACTTCACTAGCTGGCCTCTGCTACATAATCACTGTAAGATATCAACCTACGTTATAAGATCGATCAGGGATTTATTAGCTCATATCAATGACTCGGATCTTGAAGATTCGAATCATTGATTCGACTCAATTGAGTCAAATTGAATCAGAATAAAAGATTCACACTTTATCTGAAGTTTGTCCCGCAAATAGAGACATCACATTTTACTAATCTCGTTTATATTATTTCCGTGGCCAACGATAATAACATAACACTGAATAGGGTTAACTTTTAGCAAGGTAACACGATCTACAGCTTGAGGCAATGACTTAGAAGCACATAAACAAGAACACAGTTCTTACAAAGAAGAACAAAGATTTATTGAGCTACACTACGATACATGAGGCTAACTACGTAATGAACAAAACAACAAACAAACGCACACACACATTCATACACACACACACACACACACACACACACACACACAGGCAGTTCAGAGGATGCAAAATGAGTTGACAACCATCCCAAATTAATCCTAGTATTTTGTACTAGATAGAATCACCTGAGAAACCACAAAAGCAGAGATTTGACTTATCTTTAACTGCTTAAGATCATAGGCACCAAATCAGAAAGAGACAATTTGCTCATGTTACTTGCCAGTTTGTTGAAGTCTTCTTGGAATTTGCCTCGCCGGGCTGGCCTGAGGAACCACGTGGCGCTTGAGAAAGGGTGGCTTCGGGTGACGTCTTTGGGATTCCCGCTCATGAGTGGAGTTGTCCTGGGTTACCAGGGTAACTGCTGAGGTTCAGTTTGCGGAAATATGTATGGTTTCGGGGGATCCCGAAACTCAAGAGGTTTGCATAAAGAGTTCGTGGTGACCCAATCACATGGCAGGCGACCGGGGGCAGAGAGCACAGCTAGGCGCGAGCCAGCTCATGCAAAAAGCAAAGTTTTTAGGGCTGCAGGAATTTTTTAAGGGACCTGACCTGATCCGTCCTCTCCCAATGAGCAGTTGCCATGAAGGGCGGGGCCACGCCCCGTACCAGCGTAGCCAAAGTCACTTATTAACAGACTCCAAGAGATTGCACGTGGTAAAAATCTCTTTTAAGATTGTAACTATCTGACATCAAATGTTACAAGGCGAATACTGTTCGTATTACTAAGTTCTCATTTACACCAATGTATTGCAAATAAAAAAAGGGTTTGGTTTAACACCAAACATGAAACATTTCAGACACATACAGATCATTTTAACCTATTAAGGGCAATACAACACATTATTAACCTGGTTGGTTGGAATAAACATAGCACATAAGGAAACCTATAATATCATTCAAGATATCAAATTTGCCTTGGCTCTAACATTTAAGAGATTGTCTTTCTTAAGTCTTCATTCGTATGCGTTAATTGCCAGAGATCACTTTAGTCTCCACTGCAATTAGAATGTCTCGAGGGTGAACACATGGCCACAAAATCACAAGATCGGTCGTTCAAAAGTCTCGTGATGGAGAGGTCCCGAAAGCTCAATTGTCTAGATGGTTGATTATTTTTCGAAACTGCTGAAAGCATCATTGTCCATCCACGGCCAGGGTATTGAGAGAGACAGTCGAATAACAGTTGTTCACTGTTATTTGATAGTTTAAGCCCTTGAGCTTAGTTAAAAGAATTAGACCCTGTGGCTACCCCAAGACTCCAAGCCTGAATCAAACTGGTTTGATGAGTCCCTTCACCACAGTCTAAATTGCAGTTGTGTGTGTAGTTGTGTAAATAATCAATAATATTAAATCAAGTAACATGTTTAGACCAATGATTAAGAACAATACGTCATCATCTGAATGACTGTATAAAAACTGCTTAATAAGCAACCAGGGGCAGGCAGCAAAAACAATCAGTAACTAGAAGACAGGTCAGGGTGAATTATAATGTATAACAGCATAATTTGAGAAGACTTAACTGGGGCAAAACAAAACTTTGCAATGAGAAAGTGGCTGCGTCCGAAATCACATACTCCGATACTATATAGTATGGTAAAAACAGTATGTGAGTCGAGTAGTATGTCTGAATTTATAAAAATTAAAATACAGTATGTGAGAAGAACCCAGATGACTACTTCCGGCGAGATTCTGAAGTGCACATCCATCCCATGATGCACCACGTGAGAAATCATGAATGGGAATGAATTGACGCAACTGACACAGGTAGCTCATGCAATCATGACAAAACGGTGGTTGTAGTACGTCGAGTTGCATTCATACTAGTCACAGTAATACTGTATAGAACATACTTTTCTAATGGTTGAGTAGTGCAGTAGGCGATTTCAGATGAAGCTAGTGTGTGTGAGAGTCTTAGGTGAAGATTATTTCTAAACTAATTTCAAGAGGATCATGTGCTTATGATTGTACACAGCTGGTCCTGCATTAGCCAATTTATGATTCACCAATCAGACGATTCCTAAGCCACTATAAATACCCTAAGTTCCATATCACAGCCATCTTCACTTTGAAGAATCCCCCTTCTGTCCCTACTCCTCCTCCTTTCCTAGATGGGTGGCATGGTGGCCCAGTGGTTAGCACTGTTGCCTCACAGCAAGAACGTCACTGGTTCCGGTCCATACCAAGCCAGTCAACGTTTCTGTGAGGAGTTTGCATGTTCTCCACGTGCTCATGTGGGTTTCCCCCCACATTCAAAAAACATGCAACTAAAGCTGCGGTCACACTGGACTTTTCTCCCCATAGACTTCCATTCATACGCACGCGAATGCGTCAGACCGGAAATGCAAGGTCTTGTGGCAAGTTTCGCAGTTTGCTGCGTTGGAAAGTTCATGCTTGGTGAGCCCTGACCTGCGAAATCGCATCACATGATTGCATGAGACCAGTTGAAGATCAAAATATGACTTCTCTGTACAGGAATTTAAAACATGGAACAATCGCTTGCTTTTTTTTTTATGTCTAATCCTCTTGTTTAATCTCGCCCCTTTTCGCAGTGCCTTACAACAGAATATCACACGCACAAACTCTAGTGTGACTGCGGCATTAAGTTTACATAGCCGTGCTCCTAGTAAGTAGTATCTCTTCATAGCAATCCCCATTTGTTCATCAGCTTCAACAGCAGGGGAGTTTTCGAGATCTACCTGAGCTCAAACTCCCCTTTCGCCCTGCAACAGGAGGGAGCCCTGTGCTCGAGGGTCTTATGAGCTCAGGGCTCTCTCCCGGGACAGCATGCCAAACAAGTGTGAACTCTTAAAATAGGGTATATGCAGAAGTGTAACCAGAGGATGTGACACTGACAACAGGGCTGCGGATCCACATGCAGGTTTATTAGCAGGATGGTCAGGCAGGCAATGATCAGCACAGGAGTAAACAGATGTATAAGGGCAATCCAGAGTCGTAGTCAAATAACGGGCAGATGGTCACAAGGCAGGCAGCAAACAGGATAAACAGACAGATGAGGCAAAGATCAAAACCAGGCAAAACAAGACAAAGGAAACCGCGTTGTGGTGTCACTAAAACAGTAGACAAGACTCAGCAACAATGTTAGTGTTAGCTCCTTATGTAGTGCAATGAATCAGTCTATGAGTGGCTTCAGCTATGGGTTTGCAATCAGTGGTGACTTGCATCAGGTGTGTGTGTGTCATACCTGCCAACATTTGGTTCGTAAATTCCGTCAGGCCCCCCCCGGGGTGGAGTGGGGGGGGGGGGGGGGGGGTTACGTCATACGCTAATTTACATATTACTGACGTCATCGCGTTCTACCATTTCTGTTTAACAGCCTATGGTAAATAAATGGGGTATTTTATATTTGCACTACGCTTTATGTAAGCTTGTCAATTTAACTAAATGTATTGCTGTTTGAATACAGTATATCATTATAGATGAGTAGTGAATTTGCAGTAATCTCTCAGACAAGTTCTGAAACTCTCACTTAAAACATTTCTGATTGTGAACAAGAATAAACGGTCAAATTAAATTGTTAAAATAAAGGAGAAGCAGATCGGGTTGACTGTACAAGGTAAATACCTTCAAACTGCCACCTGTTCTAAATCATTTGCCGTCGGTACGCAGAGAGGTGCTCTGCTCTCAGGATGCAGGGGAGGGGCCAGCGGCATCCCCCGCAGCTCGTTGAGAAGAGTAGGGACGGTACAGTAATGGACAAACGACAGTTTATAAAAATAGCCAGTAACACACAAAAAAGTCGCTAGATTTGTCACTAGTCGCTTTTTTGAAAATTTGTCGCTAAGTTGGCAACACTGGCGCAAACTGAAGAGCGGGGAGCGGGAGGGGTGAGAGGTTTAAGGAGATGGGGGCGCGCGAACTGTAGCGCGCGACCGGAAGAGCACAAGCACCAAGTTTTAGCCGGACTGTACCAAAATGCTGAGGAGCGGGGGGCGGGGGAATTCCGGGAGTTTACCGGGAGACAGAACAATACGGGAGACGGGTCTGAAATACGGGAGACTTCCGGGAAAATGGGAGTGTTGGCAGGTGTGGTGTGTGTGTGTGTGTGTGTGCCAGCAGATTTGTAGTCCTTGTAAATGTGTGTGTGTTTACCTTTGATCTCTAGCTGTAGATCGCTGGTGAATGTGACAAGTATGTGGAAGGACTTTTTTCAGTAACCTGGGTTAACCGCTTCCGATGAACTATATGCCGTTACAAAATCGCTGTGTTTAAGGTCTGTTTTCTTTAAAAATCAACGATCTCCACTGGCTGAGTGATATCCAATATAAAGTGGGTCTCAGAACGTACAAGATGTTTATGTACAATTTTTCTATGGCATATCTTTATAATATGAGCTTTTATTTTACCCCAGTATATTCAATGGAGCCTCTGCGCTAGCCTGCTAATCCTGAGGGGCGCAAGCATGTAAATGGCTTTTCATCTCGTTTTACGATTGAGCAACTAAATGAACGCTGAAGTCTATTTAACTGATTGTATTGTAATTACATTACAACATCGATGCCGTAAAAGGAACCGTATAAAACTTAAAAAAGTCACATTAACCGTTCACCAGACGTTTATCAAGTATGGGAAGAAACACTAGCTCTGCATATACCCTATAGTCCACATAATGAGTCCAGTCAACATTCTGCCAATCTCTGTGATGATAGGATGAACTACAGAAGTCGCATATCTTACATTTTCACTGTAATCTGTTTTTATTTCTTCAATTCTAGGAAGAGCTCAACACAGCACTGAACTCCTTACGGGAAAATCTTAAATACAATGAAGACACTAAAGAAGAGTTTGAGAAAACCGTTCAACACATCAAGGTGGAGATTGATACACATAATTATTATTTATCATATTTAACATAATGAACTACATTTTGTTGTGTTAGTAAATGATGAGTAATGATCTGCTTCTGGATCCGTTATGTCTGTATTCAAATTGTATTTATAAAATGAAAAGTTCAGTTCTGATCCTGATTGATTGAGCTGCATTCAAAGCTGTTGTAAAATACTTTATAAAAACCTCACCTGTGACTGTTGCTTGATTCCACAATCAGTAGTAACCCAAATAAACTGTTTTATTTGCTTTGTTTTAGTTTGTGAAACCTTGCTATAGATGTGTGGGATAAATACAATCATCTCTTTTTAAATTTTCTTTCAGACTCAAGCCGATGACAGCGAGCGTCAGATTAAACAGCAGTTTGAGAAGCTTCATCAGTTTCTCCGAGATGAAGAAGCAGCTAAAATTACTGCACTGAGGCAGGAAGAGGAGCAGAGGAAGCAGATGATGAAGGAGAAGCTGGAGGAGATGAACACGCACATCTCAGCTCTTTCACACACGATCAGAGACACGGAGGAGATTCTGAAAGCCAGTGACGTCTGCTTTCTGAAGGAGTTTTCCAGGCTCAATGAAAAGGTGAGTGATCTGCTGCTGTCTCTGCTCTCTCTGCTTCTGAATCCAAAGCCACTGCAGTTCTGACTCCTGAATGTTCTTCCAGAGTTCAGATCTCACAGCCGGATCCACAGATGCCTTCTGGAGCTTTGATTCATGTGTCTCAGTACTTGGGGAACCTGCAGTACAGAGTCTGGAGGAAGATGCAGGACATCGTTCAGTACTGTAAGAGTCCACTACATCTCTGCTATTGCACTAACAGTGGAAAACACACATGGGGAAGACTGAGATATTTTAGCTCTATGCTCAGATGAGCTACAACACCAAAATGAATCATAAACAAGAGAACATGATATTAAGGCTCAATCCCAATTCTATTTTGATACCCCTACCCTAGCCCTTCCCCTTCACACTCATTTTTAAGTGCCAAGGGGAAGGGCTTCAAAATTTACCCCTAAGAATTGCTAGTAATATCCAGCTGCAGAACCACGCACGTTTCATGCACACACAATCTAGCACACACAATATAATCAAACCATATATGGTAACTAACTAATTCTTTGGGAGCGTTATCGCCACCTACTGTATTTCACTAATATGGCGATCGAGACCCCCCATGCTACGATTGCCATTCATTAGACTGTGAACAGTTTATGCTTTCCCATTTCAGTCAATATTTCATTATTATGTCGTATCGATCATTTTAACATCTCTGCAGTTTCTGAACAAATGATGTAAATAAAAATAATTGGTTAAACACTCATGACTTTATTCACGTATCCACACACACAAAGAAAACATAACAGACCGTCTAATTGTAGGATTAAGTAATAAACAAATTCAGGATCTTAATGTTGTCATACTTGGTTAAAATTGTTTTGTTGTCAAATATTAAAAAACAAACAATATTGTGTCATATTAAAAATGAATTACTATAGATAATAATTTAAAATTAATATAGTTATAAACTGATAAAAACTACTATCTTTTACTAAACTGTAGCAACTGTTAGTAATATATATATAAATATATATATATATATATATATATATATATATATATATATATATATATATATATATATATATAAAGGGTGTAACGATACGCGTATCGAACCGTTCGGTACGAGGCTTTCGGTTCGGTACGCATACAAACCGAACGATTCAGACAAATATCTAAAAAGATAAAAGAGAATAAGTGTACAGAATGTGATGTTTTCAGTGCAACAATGCTCAACAAGGCATCCCATGATGTGACAGGCAACATCTGCCTTCCCCGCCCACCTCCAGTCAGGCACACACTGCACTCGGGGTCGGAGTAAGCTCAACTGGCGCTCAAACCAAAAGTTATGCCGCTTTCAATCCGAAAAAGCCGGCGGAGCTGGGTGTTGAGATGATGCGGGGTTTGTCCCGGACGAAAGCGAAGACAGAGGGGCGCTGAGATAATGCAGGGTTTGTTGCAGACAAAGGCGAAAGGGTGGAAACGCGCCGCGGACTGACTGCACTACAGCTAGCAAAATGGCTAGTAGCATTAATGTAATCCTCCTATAATCAACAGCGGGTCTGGCGTTTGGGAGCACTTTGCTTATTCCTGCTTTCAGATCCACTGAAATGGCAGGTGACGGTCAAATTAAGCAGATCTCGGTTATATCCATATGTCCTGCTGTTAATCCGCGAGTCAGGTAATCAAAAAATAGGTCGCATGATATTTAAGTATAAGTGGGTCACCCGTGGGTAAGATTAATTATTGGTGATGCAAACTTTAACTATTTACTCTGAAATATTAAGGTGTTTCAAGCAATCTTGACAGACTGGCACAAATATGCTTTCATTTAAAAAAAAAAAATCGCTCATCACGGCTATATGCGGTGAACATCTCCGTTCTCAAAGGTTTCTGAGTTTTCTCATCATCAATCACTTTCAGTCTGGGAACATGTTCAGTGCTGCGAATTTTGTTTTAAGCCTGTCCTGCAATATTGTGTATTGAGGAGGATATAGGCAAAGATATTGCAGAGAGCTGAGATCTACAGTATGACGACTTTAAAGACGATATTTAGCTTGTTTCGCATTAATGTAGATATATTACATGTTTTAATTACATTATTGAATAAAATGAATAGCATTATTATTTTTAATCATCATCATTAATAATAAATAAACTAAAAATAATTTGACAGCTTCAGCTGTTCACATCAACATGACCGGTGTTACGGTTTAACTGGTGACCGTGTTAACTGGTGTCCATTTCCAGATGTAAGCTATCCATGTTTGCAGATTGGCAGATTCGTCACTTCTTCACAGCAACAAAACATGCCCATACCAAATAAAGATTCTTATTACTTGGTGTCAGTGTCATTGTAAGCATTATTGATTTTAATATCTGTGTAGCAGAACAGTATATAACCAAAATTAATCAAAAAAAAATATTATAATTTTCATGTCATCAACGGGATTCGAACTCGTGTAATTAAAAGATTCAGCATACGTATCAAGCAACCTATCTAGCTGAGCTACTCAGAACTACACATGAGCTGGGTCAGTTTAATACCTTTATCAGTCAAAATATGGTTTGCTGTGGTTGGGAACTCGTGTTAACCTGTTTCCTTCGACTCATGTTAACATGTTTACATGTTGTTTACATGTTCTAGCGTTAACATGTTTCTACAAACTCTCCCGCTGATAGAATATAGCTCTGAATGACAAAACGAAGTTTCATCAGTTGGTCAAACCGTGTTTTTTCATAGTTGTAGACTCATGTGTACCTGTGCCTTTGCATCGTGTTAACCCGTGACCCATGCTCACACATGTACATAACGATTTTACAAAAAATGAATACAATGACGATATTATTATGCAACATATTATGTCTAATATATCTAATATATATTTAATATATATATAATATGCAACAGAATATTAGAATATCAGAATATAATAGAGTCCCCGACTCGTGTTAACCTGTGTCTACAAAGGCACACAGGCTGATATTTTCTCAGAATAGGTCTATGACAACGATGGTCCGCTAAATAACCTACGTTATAAATCGCAGTCTTTCCCCATTTTATTTTAAACAGAATTTAAAAAATCAGGCTAGATAAGCAAAACTCATACATGGGATTCGAACTCGCAAAGAAAAAAGGCACGTTATATGACTACCGAATACCTATCTAATTGAGCTACCAGAGACTATTTGATCAATGGCAGCTTTTTGAAATTTTATCGCAATTAGCCAAATCATGTTCATATTTGTGCCTTGGTACAGATGTGACCAAGATAATACATTGAAATGTTGCGATTTTCAAGTAATATTCTGTTGCATAATATTATATATATATATAAATATATACCATATTTTGACTGATAAAGGTATTAAAACTGACTCAACCCTGCTTCAACACACTTACCTGAAGGTTTCAAACAAGCCTGAAGGACTCAATTAGTTTGATCAGGTGTGTTTAATTAGGGTTGGAACTAAACTGTGCAGAGCTCCGGCCCTTCAGGAACTGAGTTTGACACCTGTGCATTAGTTATTTAATGTTTGAATGCTGAAAGAAATAACAGCCGTCCTTTAAATCATTATTTTACCATCAAAATGTAGTATATTTTATATTATTATCAACTTTTGATATAAAACCGCTGCGTAATTTAATTGATTGTTAAAAATGAAATAATTTTATGGCATAAGTGTTTAGTAGTTGCTTTCGCTTTCGTTCTTCACGGAAGCTTTAACAGAAGCGTGTGCCGCATTCACCTCTGACGTGGCTACTCAGCCTGTAGCCTAGTTTGGGATTTTTTTGTTGTGACGATTAAGCAAGAATCATAATGCATTGCATATTCGGCTCATTCTTCAGTAGCCTCAACACAGGCTGGTAGCCTAGACTTAAACGGATCGTTTATAAGAATGAGCGATTAATAGATTAATTGATTGTTAATTTAAATGATCATTGATCACGGGATTTTGTAGAAACTGACATCCCTAGTTCAAAGTAAAAAAAAAAAAAGAAGAGAGATCATGCTTTTATGATGTTAGTTTTCATACAATAAAAAGATTTCAATCAGAGAAATCCTCTGGCTTTTTTCCTTTTTTTTTTGCTGTATCGAAAACATACCGAACCGTGACACCACTGTGTCGTATCAAACCGAACCATGATTTTTGTGAACCGTTACACCCCTAATATATATATATATATATATATATATATATATATATATATATATATATATATATATATATATATATATATATTCTATATATATTCTATATATATATTCTATAAACAGTTATTTTCCACCTGGTGTTAAATGTTAGCGACATCTTAATATAATTAATCTGTATTTACAATGTTAGTCGTCCTGCTTCACCCATATTCTCCGACCTCATGAAGAGAGAGACAGAGGAGAGAGACAGAAAAAGCCCCTGAAGAGGAGAGAGACAGGAGAGAACTGGCATAGTGTGTGTGATTTCGGATACTTTCAGCTTTATTATCAAGTGCTTTTTGCCTGCTCTTCTTCATCACGAGGGAGACAGTAGGAATCATTAGTAAGTGTGTGTATTATGGAGGACTCAGATTCATAGAACTGGATTGGAGAGGTGTTATATCCAAATCATATGCATTATAAATTTGTAGAAGTTATACATTAAAAATACCCTTAAATATACATTTTAGTACTGCTTCAGTGAACTTGAACAAGTGTATTAAATCCAGAGATATAAGTCATAGAAGAGCTTAGCATATCAACAAGGAGGCTTTACAAAGGAATAACTCACAGTGGTTGACAGACTTGGATCCACAATAACTGAGCAAAGCACAGATGAAGCCGAGACTACGTAAATACAAGACACTAAACAAGGCACATGTCAAATCATGACAGTGATTACGGATAAAAAAAAAGAATGAAATGACATCTAGTGGACAAAAATGGACATTACAAGAAAAACTAAAATAACAAAGGGAAAAACCCTCACACAGGGTTTCTGTCTGCCCGGTGACTCTAGCTTGGATATTGCTATATGGATTTTATTGAGATAATAGTTGCTTTAAGGGCTTTAGGAAGGCTGAAGAACAGCACTAGAGTCCACTAGATCCTCTCAGAGGTGCACCCAGCTCTGTGAGTTCATAAACATCCAGAAAGTATGTCTGGATGATGGAAGCTTTCAGCAGTGCTTGAGACTGAGCCAAGCACAGTTTGATGAACTGTTGTCAGGTGTCAGCAAGAGGATTTCCCTTCAGGGCACCGCGGGTCAAACGTGCCACATGCTCAACTCACACAGCTTCATTCGCGTGAATGTCTATTCACGTCTTTGCATTGACTTAACATGTAAATCACTTGTGTTTAACGCTTCATCCTCATCTGGTGTGAAAGCAGCAGTAGTATTTAAAAAAAATTAAAGACTCTCCAAAGAAATGGAGCAGTTGTACTCTATAAGATTAATATGAGATTGGGAAAATGAGCATGATATACCCCCCTAACCTCCTAGGGCCAGCACACGTGGACAGCACATTTTTAGTTCTGAAGTGACTATTTAAAATATAAAATGTCCCAAACCCTATTTTTAACTCTCCAAAATGGGGGAAAAAATGTTGTTTTTACTCTCTGATAGTCAAAGCAAGTTCAAAAAAATAATAATTCTATGTTAAATATGCATAAAAGAAAAATCGGGAAAAAGTGTTTTATGTAAATTGGGACCACGAGTCCACATATATGGACATCATTTTTCTCAAAAAGTACATTCAAGAGTTCACACTTAGATATTGCTTGATGCTATTAGCAGGTTTGGCATGCTGTCCCGGGAGAGAACCCTGAGCTCGGAGATAGTTGAGCCCAGGGCTTCCGCCTGGTCGATTGAGCATGTAAGTGGAGTACGAGATCAGGTAGTTCTCGAGAGCTCCCCAAAATGCAAAGTGATTCGGGACAACAGCCGTGTATTTGAAGAAACTCCCCAAAAGGCTAGAAATGCTCTATCCGGCTGCTGGATATAGTGGTTTTTTGAGAAAGAGACTCCAAGGGAGTAAATTGCTCGAGGAACACTCCTAACGGAGATAGAGCTGGGAAGTGGCAGCACTATATATAAATATATATGTATTATATATATATATATATATATATATATATATATATATATATATATATATATATATATATATATATATATATATATATATAAAATGGGGAAAACTAGGGCCTGAAGAGGGCGTTTTGACAACTCCTGCGGGAGTCGAAGCTTGTGGGCACTCCTGCAGGAGTTAGAGCTGTATGTGCCATCTCCAGCTGGGATCAGGAAAGATGAAGGGCAGGTGGAGGTCCCAGCTGAAGGGTAAGTGGCAGTTGGGCGATGACCCCTGCGGGGGTCAGGTGCTCGGGACAGCTCCTGCGGGAGCTAGAGCTTGGGAGTGACAGCACAATATATAAATATATATGTATATGAATATATATATATATATATATATATATATATATATATATATATATATATATATATATATATATATATATATATATATAAATGGGGAAAACTAGGGCCTGGAGAGGGCGTTTTGAAGACTCCTGCGGGAGTTAAAGCTCGTGGGCACTCCTGCGGGAGTTAGAGCTAAATGTGCCGTCTCCAGCTGGGATCGGGAAAGAGGAAGGGCAGGTGGAGGTCCCAACTGAAGGGTGAGTGGCAGTTGGGCTATGACCCCTTCGGAGTGACGGCACTATATATAAATAAATTGTTAATAAATTAAAAATATGAAATAAATGTTTAAGTAACAAATTTAAGCTAGGGCCGGGGAGGGGCGATGACGTGACTTGTGCTCGTGTCACAGCTCGGGTTGGGTAGAGCTATATTGGCCAGCTCCAGTATGAGTCGGGGAAGATGAGGGGCGGTGGAGACTCCTGCTGGAGGGTGATAGGCGAAGTCAGTGCTCTAGGGATGTTCATGCGGGAACAAGAGCGTGAGGGTGGCAGCACTAGATATAAATCTATATTTATATAAGTGGGTGCATATAGATATAAATTTATATAAATCAACCAAACAGAGAAAAATAAATGAGACTATATTATATAGCATTATTAGAAATGATATATAATATAAAAAGCTAGGGCCGGGGGAGGGGCAGTGAGATGACTCCTGCGGGAGTCAGAGCCGTGGGGGAGCAGGGTCCGGCGGGAGTTAGGGATAGAGGAAGGGGTAGTAAAGACTCCTGCGGCAGCGGGCCGGGGGTGGCAGGGTGGCGTGGGCAGGATAAACTCCTGCGGGAGTTAGGTGAGTGATTAGGGGAGAAAGCTGAGTGAAACTCAGAGCTAGAAGGAAGAAGTTTAAATGGCTGGGTCACGCCCGTGCCCTTGGGAAGTTGATGTGTGTGGTTGGGTTGGGCCCGTGCCTTTGTAATCAGGGTGTCTGGTGGTGAGGGTTTTCTGGCTTCTTGAGATGGCTGTGGCTACGACAAATGTAGAATTTAGAGGTGTCGAAAGACCACCTTCCCAGTGTTGTATGTGCTGTTGTGATAGCCTTGTGTGCTGCTGTGGTGGCGGTTCCAATTCTAAATGAGTGACTAGAGTATGATTCTGATCGGAAGCCTGAATGGTGGAGAACTGCTTGAGGTGTTTTTGGAACCAAAAAACGTGTTACTTGATGGTTTGTGTCATCTAAAAGGGTAGACTTTTGGATGCCTTAGTAAGAAGGCTGGTATAGAAATCAGATGTGGAACCTAACGTTAACTTGTGGAAAATTATAGATTCTGCTTAGGTAGCTTGATAGAGCTTGGCTTGGATGTGTTTATGCATGAAGATATGTGAGGAATAAACTGGTTGTAAGCGGAAATTAGGGAATGAAGTGTTGTACGGGGAATGAAAAAGTTAGGAAGTTTTCTGTGCAGTGAGGAATTATTGTGATGTTCTGGGGGTTGTTTCTTAAAATATATATATATATATATATATATATATATATATATATATATATATATATGTATATATGTATGTATATATATATATATATATATATATATATATATATATATATATATATATATATATATATATATATATATATATATATATATATGGATGATGATGATGCGAATTGTGTATGCAGAGATTATGGGGATATCATCTCCGAGGGAGGGATGGGGGTCGGATGTGGCTCTGCTTCTGGTACCAGTTTCTGGAAATAAAAACGAGAGAGAGTCAGCAATTTAGTTATGAAACCAGGACCATGTACAACAGTTATAATGAATTGTTTGTTTGGCTGAAGTCCAAATAAAGTGATGGAGAAGCAGCATTAGAGCGGGAGAATGATAACGCCCTTATTAATGCAGTAAACAATGGCTTAGTTGTAACAGTGAACGATAATCTTGGAGGCGGGCCGTTCATTTCTCCGCTATATGGACCATCGGTAACGAGCCGGCGGCCATGGTAATATCCCTCGAAGCCTACGGCGGGGGTGGTATCTGTGCAAAGGTGGTTATCTACTGGGGATGAAGTTAAAATTGTTATAATATGAGCAGCCGTTCCAGCGCTTAAGGAAGCCGCGTGCCGGAAGCGACGTTCGGCGATTCACACGGGGCATCAGCCTCAACACTTCCCCTTCGCTTTAAATGGGTGATGTCAGGCGTTGCCGAACTACATTGTGGATCCGTCGGCGCCGCTTCAGAGGCGTTGCTCACTGCAGAAGTTGGGACTTGCTCAACTTTTCAAGCGCCGACGAAAGCCAATCAGATAGCTGTATGCAAACACACCAGCTCAGACAGTGGCCTATTGCTGACTAATTTCATTGGCTGACGCTGCTATGATGATCACGTCAGCCCCAGCTTCAGACACACCCTCTGTCAAGTGTTGAGGACACTGTTCGAATTCTGCTGTGCCACGGAGCGCCATTTGAAAAGTTCCATTCCAAATAACGTGCGAAGGTGCGCGTCTGCTGTGCAACACAACTGTCATGAGCGCGCCGTGTCGCGGCGCATCCGTAGCGTGAAGCCCCTCAAGCCGAGTTTGTTACTGCCAAGTTCGGATAAAGATACATTCTCATCTAATCCAGATGCTGAGCGAAGTTCGGTGACTGTAATTTGTTGGAGATGAGAGACGTGTGTTGATGCTGAAGGAGATAGGTGGCGTTTAAAGTAAATTGGGGCGTTGAGTTCTGGCTAGAGTGGAGCGGATAGGCCTTTAGCCTCTTGCTAGAGCCTCGGTCTTGAGCCGATTTGCAGGCTGAGCTGGGTGTTGAGACAGGGCTGGTGATTCAGGGAGAGAAGAGCTTTCTTTCCTGTCCGAGGCTGCGCTGTTGCTGTTGTTGTTGTTGATTATGTGTTTGCCGCCGCTGTTGTTGTTGATGGTAATTGTATTGTAGCTGGAGTAGGTAGGAGGTTGGTTTGTCAGTGAGTAGCTTTCGGAGAAGCTGGAGCGGACCTGTCGTTAGCTTCTTCGGAATATGAAGATAAGGGAGTAGTTTTTTACTAGGCTACTTATAGTGAGTTTGGATTAATCTGATTGGCTAACTAATGATTGTAGATGAGAGACCAGCTGCGGTCAATCATATCACGTGCTTCTCTCGAAATTAGTTTGTGAAACTTCACTTATATCAAAAGATGATACTTAGATGTTCCAATGAGCCCAAATAGCAAAAAGAAATAAAAAATGCATGAAAAAAACACCTTGGGCCTTAAGAGGTTAATTTAAATAAATACTCAAAATAATAGTTGCAAATGAGAAGAAAAAGTATGTAATGCTCTCAACTAACAACATTATTTCATTCAGTAATGCTTCTTTTAGTAAAGTGTCTTTAAATAAATTAAGTGATTTTCTTTAAATAGCATTTATAATTTGTGTACAGTTCACTATATTATGATATGATTATATGATATTAATGATATGAAATAGGATATTAATTAATAGCAGCTGTTGATTTTGTCTCTTCAGTTCCTGTGATTCTGGATCCAAACACAGCTGCTTCATCTTTAATTGTGTCTGAAGATCTAACCAGTGTGAGAGGGACTGAGAACATACATCCTGCTCCTGTTAATCCAGAGCGATTCAAGCATTATAACAGTGTTCTGGGATCAAAAGCTTTTAGCTCAGGAAAACACAGCTGGAATGTGGAGGTGAAAGCCAGTTTAGGCTGGAATCTTGGAGTAGCTGCAGCATCAAACCAGACAAAGGAAGACCATTTCTATGAGACTGGTGTCTGGTGTGTGTGGTATCATACAGACAAACAGACTGAATTGCCAGGTTTTCGTATTGAACAGAAGCTTGAGTGTGTGAGAGTTGAACTGGACTATGATAATGGAACAGTGTGTTTTTCTGATCCTCAAACAAACACACTTCTACACACATTCACAGCCACCTTCACTGAGTCTGTCTATCCTTTCCTCAATTGTGATTTTACTTCCTCTCTGAGAATCTTACCATGCAGTAGTTACAGCTGTAGATCTGGACTAAAGGCTAAACCATGAAGCTGGTTAGCCAGTTGAGATTCAAATTAATTGGAATGTATCTCTTTTGTTTGAGACACCCATTTCAGGTCTTGCCCTTCATCTGCTAAATTCCCTCCATCTCATTCCCTTGAGTTTTCAACATTGATTCTGTCACACGTGTCCACTACTGGCAGAGCATCTGAATGGGTTTAAATGAAGTGCCCTAAACCCTTGATCACTTGGGAACTACACTGTTGTGATGTCACAATCGCATTGCATTCTGGGAGAAATTGGTGCTGGAGTGGACATACTGTGTAAGAGTCTAAATTATCATATGCATTTGTTTATATGGAAAAACATGTCTTTTTCACCAAAGAAGGTCCATGCTGACTCCAAAGGCAGATACTGATAATATCAGGGCCTGGTGTGTGGACTTTGGGGGTTTTACGATGTGGTCACATGTTGATTGATCAGTTTGAATGTCTCAGCATTTAGTCACATGGTCAAGAAGATACAAAATAGCTGGTAAAACTTTGTACTGTCTCTTTTTCTGGCTCTGAGCTTTTCCTGCGCTGTCTCTCTCCCACTTACTCTCTTTGTCTCTCTCTCTCTCCCTCCCCCTGTCTCTCTCGTTCTTAGGTAACTTTAGGTCACACTTTATTTCGATGGTCCGTTTGTTGAATATAAGTTACACTGCATCTACATGTCAATAATTCTCATTAGATTATAAGTAGACTGTTAGGTTGGGGTTAGGGTTGGGGTTAGTGTTAGTTGACATGTACTTGCAAAGTTTCTTATAGTCAGTTAAATGTCTTTTGAAGGACTGTTAAATGTCAGTATCAACAGATATTAAGCAGACAGTCTACTAATACTCAAATGGACCATCAAAATAAAGTGTTACCTAACTTTATTTTACATTTAAGCTGGGTACAATTTATATCATATGTTTTTATCATTTCATGTTTTACCATTTTATGCAGTTATTTGTAATTAATTCAGTTGTAACCATAGAGAATTATTGTCATTAAATCATTTCATTTTCAAGTATTTGGGAATTACTTTTGTTTTAACATCAACACTTAATTGCTCCATATTGCAATACAATACAATCACATAATATCAACGCTCTCCCACATTTTTAGCTATTAATACTGCCCTTATTTCCGTTTTTGGTATAAGATTGCAGAAGAATGGTTTGACTAGAAATGTACAGTTTTTTATCATCATGCTGATAACTTTTTAGTCGCTCGGCAGAACTACAGTTCAAACCGCTGTGGTCCAAATACCATTCTACAGATGGTGCCGAAACCCGGGATCCTTTGCAGTGAGTTTTCTGAAATTTACTTTAGCCGGTCTTAGCTGGATTTTTCACAGCTGACCTGGTGAATGGATTAAAACTGGCCTTCTAACCACAAGAGTGGGTAAGTCTGCTTTTATTGTTCCTCCATTTGCTTAAATTGCATGAAACAGAAATTACAAGACTGTAATTTGTTTCAATAGTTCAATTTGGTAAATTTCAGATTACCTCCTCAAGGATGGAAGGGTTAATTTCTAAAGAAAGCGATGTATTGTTTGCTTTATGGACCAAAAAAGTTGAACCTACATTGTGCAAACTCAGCAAATAAGGACTTGGGTTAACAGACTCAGACTCTACATTGTTTGCATGGTGGGATGTAATTGGCAAAAATGGAAAGAAATCAAAACGTAGTGATATAATTGAGGCACTAAATTACATGTGTTACTCGAGACTGCGTAACATTATGTCGGAAATACCTTCAATTATAAAGACTAGATGTGAAGAATTTGCTGTTCACAAATCAGAGGTAGAAAAGTCAGAGGCGAAAATTCTAGATCTCCAGTTACAGCTTGATAATTTACTAGCTGAACAGTTAGCCCTGGCTGAAAAATGCAGAAGTCAAAAAGACACTATTGCAGATTTAAAAGCTATGCTGAAAGCACAGAAGTTTGTGTCTACCAAAATGCTTAACAGTGGTGGGATTGAAAAGCATGTTCCCTTCTCAGATGAAGTTACTGGTAATAAATCTGAAATGATTTGTTCAGAAGCTGTAGCTCAAAAGAGTTTGCCTGTTTCAGTATTAAGGTGATGCCACACCATAGCGCAGCAAAGACGCATGGTGTAGAAGCATTAGAGAGTCTTAAAAACCCTCAAACCTCAGATGATCACAGCAATCAACCCTCAGGCAAACAAAACAGGCTTTGTATGACCTGTAAAAAGTTCGATCACAGAGAGGAACAATGTTGGACTTCGGGGCAGGGAAGACCTCCACCATATTTTCTGAGAAAACAGAAATTACTTAAGAGCAAAAATCAGTGGTCTTCACATAACAAAACTCATCTGTTAATAAACACTTAGTGAACTAACTGCATTGTTAATACAAGGCCTGCAACTGTTAACTTCTTTTGCTGGCGGCTTAGCAGCCTAATAGCAATAAACGTTAATAATTGCTGATCCTTTTTGCATTTCCAAATTTGTTATATTTGTGTTATACACATTTTCATTGCCATAGAACACAATGGTATTTTGTGATACTACACGTACACATAGACTGAGTAATTCCTTAAAACATGATTTTCTTACTGTAGGTGTAAAAACACTCAGGTTTGAGGTTTTAGAAGCCACAGATGCATTCTAGACCGCATGTCATGTATCAAAAAGGAATTAACCGTATGCTAAGATTAATTCATTTTAAGGTACTTGTGTTTATATGTTGGATGAGTCTCATCTCCTAAAAGTGGAAAACTGTGCTATCCTCAATATAGCTGCAGTTTAAACTAGTAAAGGAGTAAAGAATTGCCTTGTGGCTCCAGTGCAATAATTGCAGTAACAATGGAAATGCATTCTTACAGGATTCAGCCTTGAACATTGCACTTTATCATGCTCCTTAAAAAAAACATTGATTTGGAAGTATTTTGAGCCAGATCATATTCACATCTCATACTTAAATTCCATGCTGGCTCCCTGTTACAACAGGACTAAATTTTACAACACTGTCGTAAGACTTCCACCCTTTGTTAGGAGCATGTTTACACAAACACATAGCCTCAGCTGGAACACTGCCACACAGAGAACAACATTCAAATCTTCACACACATAGTCAAATCCACATTTGTCTTACACTGCTTCATATAGATTTGACATGTTATTTACGTCTTTTCAATCAGACTTTATCATAACTATGGATTTTTCATCTTGTTTAGTTATTTTGGTTTCTTTTGATTATTTAACCAGTTACTTATTATTTGTTTCAACAAGTTATATCTAAATGTAAACTGGGATTCTAAATCCAAAATGCTGAAATATTGTTGCTTTTGTAACATTATTGATATCTCTACAACAAATGTTATTTGTGTTCACTTTGTATTTAATCTATTTGAATGCGGTTGTGATTGTCTTTGAACATTGATTCGTTTAACTCACTGTGTTTGGTTACACTGAATATTTTGCTGATACTCTTAACCAGCTATTGTTGATTTTGTTGTGAAGCAATTTAATTTTGATGTGTCCAGATATTGTGTAAAGAGCTTGTTTGCTTTTATTGTGTCTTGATCTTGACCATCTTTTTAATTACATTAATTTAAGGGCATTTTGCTTGAGAAGACCTCAAACTGACCACATCAATCCATTGATCAATGACAAATGCCATGTGTTTGCTTTTGCTGTTTGTTGTGCCATTTGCCGTTTTGAAATACAGGATCCGTGGAGAAAAGGTTCACGTCTTGTGATCAACTTCAAGAGAAGAGCAGGGGTTCCCTGCATCCCTCAGCACCTATTCTTGTGGGGGTATGAAGGACAATTTGCATATAAGCAGTGCAACACCATTCGACTAAAGCCTCTCACACAGGGCTGACCAACCTTATACCCGCAACAAGCCTGGACAGGAAGTCCAAAGATGACAGCAGCACACAACACTAAGCATATTTTCTTCATTAATGTCACCTTTTTGCCTCTTTATGTGTCACAACGGTGCCAGGGGAGGACTGTAAGAGTCTAAATGATCATATGCATTTGTTTATATGTCAAAACATGTCTTTTTCCACCAAAGAAGGTCCATGCTGACTCCAAAGGGAGATACTGATAATATCAGGGCCTGGTATGTGGACTTTGGGGGTTTTACGATGTGGTCACATGTTGATTGATCAGTTTGAATGTCTCAGCATTTGAGCTTTAGTCACATGGTCAAGAAGATACAAAATAGCTGGTAAAACTTTGTTCGGTCTCTTTTTCTGGCTCTGAGCTTTTCCTGCGCTGTCTCTCTCCCACTTAGGCCCCGTTTACACTAATGCGTTTTCGTTTTAAAACGCATATGTTTTGCTACGGTTACGCCATCCGTCCACACTACGCCGGAGTTTTCGAGCCCCGAAAATGGAGCGTTTTGGAAACGCTGGAGAGCCTGTTTTCATTCTGAAACGCTGCTGCTCCGTCTCAGTGTGGATGGGGGAAAACGGAGACATCTGAAAACGGAGGCGTGGCTGCAGACATTCGCCTCTCTGATTGGGGCTTTCCTCAATATTAAGTAGCCTTCACACAGTTCAGTCTTGCATCCTCTCCTTGTAAGTTCAGACTTTGCAAGTTTGATATGGAAAATAAACTCCAGAGTGTGTACTTTATAAAGTTATTCACATCACCCTGGCTACGCTGTTTCACTATGCTGTTTCACTATGCTGTTTCACTTTCTTAACAATAAAATGAAAACATGATGTGAGGAACTGCTTATTTTCATTTTGATATTATTAGCAACTTAACAGACATCAGAAATGTTGAGGCGTCGTGTAGCTGCATGATATGAGCGTCATCTTCATGCATATTTATAACAAAACGGAGCCTATAACATCACTGCCTCCTTTCATTTTCATTGAAAATACGAAACATAACCTCTCTTACATTGAATATCAGTTTTAATAATTATTAATGACCATTAAAAAAGTATAACGCACAATAAGTTTATACAATAAAGAAAATAAAGGCAAGCAATCAGTCAGATGTGCAGAATCGGTGTTCACGGTTATATTAAATAAGATATTAACCTAACTTATCTTTGCGCTCAGTCAAAACACGTTACCTGAGCACAAGTAATAGATTCAAAAGACCAAAGACGGGGAATATGTCTTTATATAGACAACAAGATTAATTAAATATCACGTCTAACAAATAAAGTAAGATTAGATCCAGCGGGAGATCCGTGATGAACAGTCCGACGAGGACAGCTCTCATATGGGTATGTGCTCAAAGCACGCTGCAGTGCATGCCAGAGAGTGTGTGTGTGGTCACGTGATGTGCGTTTTCACCGTTTTAGTGTAGACAGAGAGTTGTTCAGAAACGCTGGGTGAAACGCTAATGTGGACGCGGATCGTTTTTATTCTAAAACGCCATTTTAAAACTAAAACGTACTAGTGTAAACGGGGCCTTTCTCTCTTTCTCCCTCCCCCTGTCTCTCTCTTTCTTTGGTAACTTTATTTTACATTTAAGCTGGGTACAATTTATGTCATATGTTTTTATCATTTCATATTTGATCATTTTATGCAGTTATTTGTAATTAATTCAGTTGTAACCACAGAGAATTATTGTCATTAAATCATTTCATTTTCAAGTATTTGTGAATTACTTTTGATTTAACCTCAACACTTAATTGCTCCATATTGCAATACAATACAATCACATAATATCAACACTCTCCCACATTTTTAGCTATTAATACTGCCCTTATTTCCGTTTTTGGTATGAGATTGCAGAAGAATGGTTTGACTAGAAATGTACAGTTTTTTACCATCATGCTGAGAACTTTTTAGTCGCTCGGCAGAAATACAGTTTGAATCGCTGTGGTCAAAATACCATTCTACATGGGTAAAGGAAGGTACACAATAGGCATGGGCCGTTTTAGATTATGGCGGTATGATAACCTTGGATAAAAATATCACGGTTTCATGGTACTAGGGGTGTGAACCTACACTGGTCTCACGGTTTGGTTCGGTTACGATTATCATGCCATCTATTCGGTTCAATTTGATATCTCAGTGCATCACGGTGCATTGACGATTATTTCCATACATAATTAGATTTTTTTCTTTACAACACAAGAAAAAAAAACTGTATTAAAATCTATGAATATGTTTATATTTATATATTATTTGTAATACAATTTTGTCCTTTAAAACAGGCAGTCAGATATATGAACTGTACCTTTAATTTTACCTGCTCAAAAAAAACACTCTTTGTGAATGAAAACTCCAATACATGCTCAGAAGACAGCACGAGCAATTCATAAAAGTTTCATAACAAATAAACTAATGTAAATATTATCCCGCTTGCTTTTTAAGCGCTGGCAAGTTCTTACATCCCTTGATTGGCCTACTTATTAGCTACAATAACGAGATGTGTATCAAATTAGTGGCAGATAATTATTGTCTCAGAATCACGGAGATCACAGAACATCAAAATAGTGATGGTAGACAGCGTAAATGCTCTTCTAACTCACTCCTTATGTAAATATACAGTACATGAACATTTATGTACTCACTGTTTGTAACACGCACATATCCACCAAACAACGATAATTAACACATAACTTCACTGCCCGTTGCTTCACTCAGACTGCATCTTTCTCTCACATGCAGTGTTGTAAAGTAGCTAAAGCCTGCCCGAAAAGTAGCTAAATGTTGCCGGATGACGCCACGCACTAATTTGCATATCAGTGACGTCATCACGTAGTATCTGACAAGCGTAAGCCCATCAGGTCTCGTTAATGTTTTTCAAGCATTCAATAAAAAAAAAAAATAATAAATCACTGTCCAAACCCCTCCTTAAACTAGCCTTATAGCACATAAAACCACAATAAAACATATTAAACTCAAAAAAACAAACAAACAAAAAGAAAAGCCCGTCAGGTCTCTACTCTCTGAGGCGCCATGTATTATATTACTTTAAAACATTACATCCAGATGCACAATAAATAGGTTCTTATTAACATATTACTTTGCGTGATGACGTCATTGCGTAATCGCAACTCAAAACTACATCTTTATGTATATACAAAATAATGTTTTCTCAAATTGACTGGCCATCTCAGCAAAAACATCATTTGAAATATGTCCATTTAGATTTGTATGAAAAATAGAGTCGACTATTTGTAAAAGCAATACAAACACTTTTTGATAAGAATTTTAAATTTTTAAATATAACACTGATAATGAACACTTACATTCTTTTAAACAATCACAGCTTGTGTACTTACCAGTGGCGGCTGGTCAATAGAGGGCGCTGGGGCGCCGCCCCCACTTCAAGTTAAACCCCTTTAATATGTTAATGTTTATTATCACAAATATTAACAAAACAAATTGATTTAATTATAACATTCTAATATTTATTGTAGTCATACTAACATTTATTGAAAAAAAATGTATGAACAATAGTTTTTTATATGTGTGCGGGGCGCCGGACTAATGGGTGTCTATGTAGGTACACAAACTTTTGCAATGCACGTGATATGACAATAAGCTCTAATTGGCCTGTTTTAAATTGTCTTTGGGGCAGCGCTGTGCATCCCGAACCCTCCCATTTTTGTTGTTAGAACGAATCATATTTGTTTTTATATGATTGGCCTTATGTGATTGGACCATTCTCACATAGAGCATTCACTCAGCAGCAGCTCGTCAGTTAGCTGTGCCGACCTTTAATCATAGTGAAAGCAAGTGCAATTTCTCGAGATGAAGGAAAATTCCGTTGTATCTTTGCAATGATATCTGTTCACAAGGCGTTTGGATGAAGACAAAAAAAGACTCAAGAAGCTTGGACCAGATCGACCTTCCTTGCAAATTCACCAGCAGTGAAGTGATGGCGAGCGCGCGTACACTCGGGGCTTTTCCAGCACTTGTTATGACAAACGGAGTTGGCTGGCAGGTTGTGATGTAAGTCATGCCTTTTACTATATCCGTGTTTGCGGTTTCAAACAGCACAACGCAAGAGAGGCTGAATGCATTGGCCATGCTGTCAAAAGAGAAGAGACTGGTGACTGAGATGACTGACTTTAACCAAAAGGTCACTGAGAAATTTGCAAGTCAGAAAGAAAGGAGAGCAGAATTTATTTTCAAGTAGTGCTACTGGCCAGTGATTAGGCAACATTTGTTTGTTTGTGTGTGTGTGTGTGTGTGTGTGTGTGTGTGTGTGTGTGTTTACTGATTATCTTGATTACTTCATTACTGATAATAAACCCAAATAGAACTAAAATGAACTGATTTGTGATGCATTTATTGTATGCTTTAGTCATATTTTTGTTTTTTGATACATCACCTGAAAAATAGCTTTTACACTTTACCAACAGTTAGATTTTTTTCTGGTGTTTGCGCCACTGGTACTTACTTTTTTAACTTGTGAAATTAACACATTTGTGAAAGTGACAACAATTATAGCACTATTGGATTTTATTGCTACCTAAATTACCAACAATTACACATGTTAACAAATGTCAGTAAATTAACAGTTATGAAAAACAATCTGAGCAAGCAATTGACCCTTCGCTAAGCCACACCCAAAAACACACCACACACCAATCGTGGCTTAGCAACCGTAGCCATGCGCAGGAGGTCTGTCAAGCTTTAGAGCGAGGGAAACGATCCAAATCGTTGTGCAAATTTGATGCCGGTATCCTAAAACTTTGGACAGGGTGTTAGAATTTTTTCCCTTTCCAAAACCTAAAACCCAAGGGGAGAAATTCCAGCGTGGATCAAGCTGTGAGGGGGAGCTAAAAGAGCGGAGATAAGTTGGTTTTGTTTTCAATATTCCTGACACATTCAGTTTTAGATGGCAATAACTCACACACCTCTTACCTTAAAAAGATCTAAACTGTGTTTCCTACAAGAATACAAAGCAGGTTATGTTTGACAGCTGTCTTTTTATTTTTTGCTCGATATTATGACCACTGCCCCGTTTAAGCCCTCGCCATAGAAGTCATACTAATAGCAGTCATATTTCCATCTGTTTCAAGATACGAATATTAAAAATGACATATCAACAGAACAAAACAGAGATATGAACACAAACTGAGCTGTTTTTCAGTAAATTATATCCCTCATGTCCATGTCAGAGCTACAATTCACCAGTTAATTCACTCAGTCTTTAATAGATTTAGTCATTGGTGATGATGTTATAGCAGGTTAGTATCTGCTTTTATATTTGGTGTTGCATTTATATTTGCTGGTAGGGACAATCTATTTGTTCACTTCTGCTGTTTATACTTTGATTTGCATCTCAATTTATTTATTTATTCCACTTAACTGCAAATTAGATTATAAACGATATAAAAAGCACACAAACATGCTGATAAAGGTGCTGTACATTCTATGGGTCAATGATGCTAATAATTGGTACAAATCCATAGTTCAATTTACCCTTTCTGGCTGCTCTTTCTATGACTGAATTATGTAGAAGCACTGTCCATGCGTGTTTCCTCATGGGTTAGTAACGCTGTATTTCATTGCACAACATTAGTCTATCAGTTTTTTTGGCTAAAATAGTGAAATCATGGTTTAATTTGTTATTATTAGATTATTTGTAAATGTCACCTATCTTGCTGTGCATGAGCTAAGCTGTTGAATGGTCAGCGTATGAGGCGGCTAGGCTAACCTAGCTTCAATTTTGATTGAATTATTTTCTAATCGGTTGCGTATTAAGTCGTGAATATACCCCTGTAATGCATACTGCAGTCCTTTTTTGTCTGGCTTTCTCAGATATCTGACCTGTTCGCCAAAAAATGACTATATCCCTGGGAACGTCTGACACTGGTGCATACATATTGTAATAGACGTGCCAGGCACGAAAGCTTGACAGACGTAGCAACAGTAACTAAGGAGGGCGGGGCTTAGCGAAGGGTCAATTTACTCTACTGAGTGAAGCCTGCGGCCACTGCTCTTTTGAGTCACTTTTTTAAAATTGCTAAAAGTAGACAAATTAATGTTAAAAATTGCTAAAAGTTGTTGCTAGGTGCTTTTTGAAAACAATAGTTGCTAGGGTAGAATGAAAAGTTGCTAAATCTAGCAACAAAATTGCTAAGTTGGCAACACTGCTCACGTGCACGACGTCTTTGGAAGGCATCTATAATTAGCAGTCCGTTAGCGACCTCTACTGGACAGGTTTGTGTGATGCTTTGTAACAAAAACAATATTAGGTGTTTAAATTTGAGAGAAAGAGTTGTTACAGTTTAATATTCATTAGTTTGAAAACTCCAAATACCTGAGACGTAACCAAGCATTCAAGTCCTTCACTACTGAAAAACAGGCGCCAACTTAAATTTCAGAATGAAGGAAGCTGTAATCTGATTGGATGATTGTGTTGATTCCTTCCTCTTTTTACTTCTTTCTCATTCATTCATTCATTTTCTTTTCGGCTTAGTCCCTTTATTATTCTGGAGTCGCCACAGCGGAATGAACCGCCAACTTATCCAGCATATGTTTTACGCAGCGGATACCCTTCCAGCTGCATCCATTCTCTGGGAAACATCCATACACACTTATTCACACTCATTCACTACGGACAATTTAGCCTACCCAATTCACCTGTACCGCATGTCTTTGGGGGAAACCGGAGGAAACCCACGTGAACGCAGAGAGAACATGCAAACTCCACACAGAAATGCCCACTGACCCAGCCGAGGCTCGAGCCAGTGACCTTCTTGCTTTGAGGCGACAGCACTACCTACTGCGCCACTGCGTCGCCTTCCTTCTTTCTGTCTGTCTTTTTTTTCTCTTAATTTGACCTTCAAATAACGCTCTGGTTACTAAGGTAACCCTCGTTCCCCGAGGGGGGGAACGGAAATGCTATGTGGAAACTTCCACTATGGGGATTTCGTTCAGAAAGCCAATCATCTGAAAGAGTATGTAAACAGGCCAATGAAATGCCAATGAGTTGGCAGCTTCAGCTTGCGCACCTGATGCTCGTTGCAATTAATCTTGCTATAAGAGCACAGAGCTAGCAAGCCAAAGCATCCTTTTTGTAGCTGAAGCGACTTCACCTCAACAGCCAAGGGGCAATCATTATGGCGAAGGGACATAGCATTTCCGTTCCCCCCCTCGGGGAACGAGGGTTACCTTAGTAACCAGAGCGTTCCCCTTCGGAAGGGGAACTTCAATGCTATGTGGAAACTTCCACTATGGGGAAATGTATGGAAAACGCCATAATGATTGAACCTTACCTTCGCCCCCGATGAGAGGTTTGCCAGGCAAAGAGAGCATGAGCGCACCGTCATCACCAGAGGCGCGGTCTTCCAACGTGTTCCCTGGCCCTTACTTATCCCACTTCAACAGAAGATTTACAGATTTAGATATATTTTTCGGGAGCCGCAAGTGCGTCTAGAATATCTAGGAATTAATACGACAGTACGTTGGGAAGCGTGCAGTCCCGATAGGGAGGATGCTGCGGAGGCCACCTGCTACCCAAGTGGAGAGACTGGGGCAAATAGCATATGAACTAACCCTGAGAAGGGGGAGTAAGCATATGAAAATAAGATGGTTAGCGGTTAGGGAAGACACGGGTTCGCCTGTGAGGGGGGACTGCACCGTGGCAGTATAAGCGTATGGGATCGCCTAGTGGGGATCGCGCACAGCAGGCACCTATACCCAGAACGCGGGCTGACCAGCGGGCAGACCTACAACATAATGGGGCAGCGTCTGACTCCTCCGTTGAGCCAGATGCTGGGGGCCGCGGAGAAATCTCTGCAGGGTTCGCCAGCGAGGAACTTTACTGACAGAGTGAATAAGCGCACATATCTCCGTGTTAGAAAGAATGGCGCAGCAAGCGTATTTGAACACCTTCACCGAGTTGTTTCCTCAATCACCAAGGGTTACCTAATACCCTTGAGGAAACCGGCTCCACTCGCAGATTGTAAAATCTTGCAAATGTGTTAGGTGTCGCCCAGCCCGCAGCTCTGCAGATGTCTGTTAGAGAGGCGCCGCGTGCACGCGCCCAAGAGGATGCTATGCTCCGAGTGGAGTGTGCTCGAACCCCTGGGGGACACGGCTCGCCCTGGCTCTGGTAAGCGAGGGAGATGGCATCCACTATCCAGTGGGCCAACCTCTGTTTAGATACGGCACTTCCCTTCTGCCGACCACCGTAACAGACGAAGAGCTGCTCAGAAGGTATGACGCTCTGAGTGCGGTCCAGATAGATTCGCAAAGCGCGAACTGGACAAAGTAATGAAAGGGCTGGGTCTGCCTCCTCCGGGGGCAGTGCTTGCAGGCTCACTACCTGGTCTTTAAATGGTGTGGTAGGAACCTTGGGCACATATCCAGGCCGGGGTCTCAGGACAACGTGAGAGTTAGCCGGCCTGAATTCTAGGCACGAGTCACTGACCGAAAATGCCTCCAGGTCCCCAATCCTCTTGATAGAAGCCAACGCGACCAGCAGAGCTGTCTTCAGGGACAGAAATCTTAAAGATACTGAGTCGAGTGGTTCGAATAGATCTGTGCGCAAGCTTGTGAGAACGAGGGCGAGATCCCAAGAGGGCATGAGAGGGGGGCTGGGTGGATTAATTCGCCTAGCGCCTCTGAGGAACCGGATGATGAGGTTATGCCTTCCCACGGTGCTGCCAGCCACCACATCATGGCGAGCGGAGATGGCAGCCATGTAAACCTTGAGTGTGGAGGGCGACAGCCTGCTCCCAGCTTCTCTTGGAGAAAAGAAAGCACAACACTGATCTGGCAAGTTCGGGGGTCTTCTCTGCGAGAGACGCACCATTCAGTGAAAAGACTCCACTTCAGGGCGTATGCGCGCCTAGTTGAGGGGGCTCTCGCCTGAGTGATGGTATCAACCACCACCATAGGTAGGTTACCTAAGTCTTCCTCGCGTCTAAGGACCACACGTGGAGGTTCCAAAGATCCGGGCGAGGGTGCCAGATGGTGCCCTGTCCCTGAGAGAGTAGGTCCTCTCTCAAAGGGATCTGCCAGGGGGGGGCCGTCGCGAGGAGTGAGAGTTCTGACATCCAAGTCCGGTTGGGCCAGAGAGGCGCAACTAGCAAGACCTTTTCCTCGTCCTCCCTGACCTTGCACAAGAGCTGCGCGAGCAGGCTCACTGGGGGAAACGCATATTTGCGCATGCCCCGAGGCCAGCTGTGAGCCAGTGTATCCGTGCCGAGAGAGCCCTCGGTCAGGGAAAAAAACCACTGGCAATGAGCGTTCTCGGGGGAAGCAAACAGATCGACCTGGGCTTCCCCGAATCGCGCCCATATCAGCTGAATCGACTCGGGGTGGAGTCTCCATTCTCCTGGAAGTAAGAGCTGCCGTGAGAGCGCGTCAGCTGCACGGTTGCGCTCGCCTAGAATGTGAATGGCGCGCAGCGATTTCAGCCGCGTATGACTCCAGAGGAGCAGACGGCGGGCGAGCTGAGACATACGGCGAGAGCGGATACCCCCCATACGGTTGATATATGCCACCGTCGTCGTGCTGTCCGTCCTGACCAGCACGTGTTGTCGCTCCAGCGCCGGTAAAAAACGGCGGAGAGCGAGGAACACTGCCAACAGCTCTAGGCGATTGATATGCCAATGCAGCTGGGTGTCCTTCCACAGGCTCGCGGCTGCATGCCCGCAACACACGGCCCCCCAGCCCGTGCTGGAAGCATCTGTTGAGACAACAACATGACTGGACGCCTGTCCTAGAGGCACTCCGGCCTGTAGGAACGAGGGGTCGTTCCAGGGGATGAGGGCGCGGCGACACAGCGCAGTAACAGAGACCCGGTGTGTGCCCGCGTGCCATGCGCGTCTGGGGACTCGATCGTAAAGCCAGTGCTGTAGTGGTCTCATATGGAGTAACCCGAGCGGCGTGACAGCGGCCGCGGATGCCATATGCCCCAGGAGCCTCTGAAAGAATTTCAGTGGGACCACTTCTTTTCTGTCGAACTCTCTCAGACAGTTCAGCATTAGCTGAGCGCGCTCTCCGGAGAGGCGCGCTGTCATGGTGACCGAGTCCAGCTCCAACCCGAGAAAAGAGATCCTCTGCGCGGGGGCGAGTTTGCTCTTTTCTTGGTTGACCTGAAACCCCAACAGATGGAGGTGCTGGAGCACCTTGTCTCTGTGCACAGTCAACTGTTTCTGAGAGTGAGCTAAAATCAGCCAGTCGTCGAGATAGTTGAGTATGCGGATGCCCGCGAGCCGAAGGGGCGCTAGGGCACCCTCCGCGAGCTTGGTGAAGACCCGCGGAGACAGAGAGAGCCCGAAGGGGAGGACTTTGTACTGCCAAGCTCGGCCTTCGAACGCAAACCTCAGAAACTGACGGTGGCGGGGAAGGATGGAGACATGAAAGTATGCGTCCTTCAGGTCTATCGCTGCAAACCAATCCTGAGGACGAACGCACCGGAGGATGCGCTTCTGCGTGAGCATTCTGAACGGAAGCCTGTGCAGACAGCGGTTCAAAACGCGCAGATCTAGGATTGGCCGTGACCCACCGCTCTTTTTGGGTACGATGAAGTACGGGCTGTAAAACCCGCTCCTCATCTCGGCTGGAGGGACCGGCTCGATTGCATCCTTCGCCAGGAGGACAGCAATCTTCTCTAGCAAGGCAGGGGCGGACCTGGGGCTGACCCTGGTAAAGTACACGCCCGTGAACTTCGGGGGCCGTTTCGCAAACTGAATTGTGTAGCCGAGTCTGATTGTGCGTATGAGCCACCGCGAGGGGCTGGCCTGCGCTAACCAGGCAGGCAGAGCCCTCGCTAATGGACTCATCGCTACAATCGATGACGTACCTGCAGTGGGGCAGCGCGGAGTGGGAGGGCTGATCCGGGAAGCGCTGGGGTCCGGCGGATGAGCTGGAGATAAGAGAGTCACACTCACCTCGCTCCCGAACTCCGGAGAGGGGGCTTGAGGAGTGGGAGAAAGGAGACCGTCCTCCCAGGTCCTGTGAGCCATTGGCGAAATGCACCGAACCTGCGAGCCAGAAGACATAGCGTCCCGGACTGGCAGAGTTCGGGCTGTCACGTCCGGAGAATTGGAAAAGTGCTCTTTCATTGAGATTTTCGTGGCACTGAAAAGTGCCGTTGGAAATGGAGCCGGGCCCTCCACCGGGGAAAAAGCACATTCCCTCTTCTCCGGATGGCCTGTCTCAGGGACGCTTCGCGGTCCGTTTACCGGACTTAGCGGCACCCTGGGCAGGGGGGGTGGCCGGCTTACGAGGTGCTTGACGCGGCCGCTTCGCCGGAGGCGCAGGCGGGGGCGGGGCAGCTCTCGCAGGCGGACGCCCTCGGCGAGGAGCAGCAGATGTGGATGGCTCGGCGGGCGGAGCAGTGTTACGATCCCGCCGATAGATGACATTACCCATCGCATCAGACTGCTCTTTCACCGCCTTGAATTCCTGGGTGAATTCACCGACGGTGTCGCCGAACAGGCTAGCCTGGGATATGGGGGAGTCAAGAAAGCGAACTTTGTCGACCTCGCGCATATCTGCCAGGTTTAGCCAGAGGTGGCGCTCCTGGACCACTAATGTGGCCATCGACCTTCACAGCGCACACGCAGCGGACTTAGTGGTCCGAAGAGCATAGTCGGTTGCGGTGCGGAGCTCGTGCAACAAGCCTGGGTCGGAACCACCCTCGTGCAGCTGGGCCAGCGCCTGCGCTTGGTAGCGCTGGTAGGTGGCCATAGCGTGCAAGGCGGAGGCAGCCTGGCCCGCAGCTTTGTAGGCTCTGGCTCCGAGGGAGGCAGATAACCTACAGGCTTTGGACGGGAGACAAGGCAAACCCCTCCAGGAGGAGACGCCACGCAGACAAAGATTGACCGCGATAGCGCGCTCGACCTTCGGGATTGTCTCATAACCCTTGGCTGCTCCACCATCGAGAGTGGTGAGGGCGGAGACGCATGCAGATCGGGCAGAAAAAGGTGCCCTCCAAGACTGCGTGAGCCTACTGTGCACCTCCGGGAAGAAGGGGACGAGAGGCTTCGAAGGACTGGCCTTCTTATCCTCAACGTGGCACCCATCTAGTCGGTCCGGCCGCGGAGCTGGGGGATAAACCATCTCCAACCCCACGGCCGAAGCAGCCCGGGAAAGCACGGCCATCATATCCGACTCAAGATCTTTGACAGCGCTCCCCTGCCCGGAGGGAGGGAGCGGGTCTGGATCTTCATCGGACATTGACAGCCCACCCTCCGATGCAGCAGTGGACGTCTGGTCCCCGGTGTCATCGAGCGAGAGGGCTACCATCTGGTTAGACGGATCGCTTCCTCCGCTCGAAGCTTGGATGGAGCGCTTGGAGGAGCGGGAGGTCCGCGAGCCCGGGGGCGGCGGATAATCTCCCACTGGAACCCTCAGACCTGCCCGAGTGCCCACTGCAGTGCAGGGGACAGCTGGGGTGGTTAGCCCTTTCGCAAGAGCTAACCGCGATCTTAACTGCGCAACAGTCATGCCATCGCAGTGACGGCATGAGCTGCCCGCGAGCACCGCATTAACATGCTGGACCCCCAGACATGCCACGCAGTGCTCGTGCCCATCATCCGGGGACATCGGAGCGACATCTTGAAAAAGATGCGCTGCACGACCGTATTGCTCTTTTAGGTGTAAGTGCAATACAAACCGCTCGGGGAGGACCGGACCCAAAGGATGCCAGGCAAGGGAGAAACCCAGCTCGACCGTCTGCCACCGCGTGTACCACTCTCTGGACCGGGAGACCGCTCTCGTTCACTCTCTCTCGCAGATTTATCAGGAAATCGGCTGGAGGAACCCTCATCGACTCTCTCAGAAGGCTGTGAAGTCGTCTGAAGCGAAAAGGATGCTTTGGCTTGCTAGCTCTGTGCTCTTATAGCAAGATTAATTGCAACGAGCATCAGGTGCGCAAGCTGAAGCTGCCAACTCATTGGCATTTCATTGGCCCGTTTACATACTCTTTCAGATGATAGGCTTTCTGAACGAAATCCCTATAGTGGAAGTTTCCACATAGCATTGAAGTTCCCCTTCCGAAGGGGAACTTTGCAAGTATGTCAACTTACACTAACCCCAACCTAACAGTCTACTTATAATCTAATGAGAATTAGTAGGCATGTACTGTAGATGCAATGTAACTTACATTTAAAAAATGCATTAAAGGGACCATCAAAATAAAGTGATACCACAAACTCTAGGACCGAGCATTGATTCAGATGTCCTATTGATTACATACTTATTTCAATTTTATTTGATTCTTGATTTGATTCAGTGAATATAGATTTAATACTGATATTTTTTTAAATAAATGATCATTGAACATATATTTTAGGTACACACAGGTACAGTACATTAAAGCAGAAACCCCCTCTCTATTACAGATGCATGCAAAAAGTCGTCATAAAACTGAATAAAGCAGGAAGCTTTCGAAAGTGAAAGACTGCTTACACAAACACACATATGTTTTGTGTTTTTATGGGGACTCTTATCAGACGTAATGATGTTTTTATGAACTGTAATTAACATTTCACAATATACATGTTAAACAAACAATTTAAGTCTTACCGTATGTAAATTCCAACACAGGCTTATTCTGAAAACGTAGCCCTATATACATTTTGAGAGATCGCAAATTACAGTATGTAGCCAGAAGTATGTATGGCTGCATTTCCTTTTTTAAAACAAATGTACAGTTTCTAGTCTTGTTTCTCTTGCCTTGTCTGGATTTACCTCTTTTGCCTGGGACCTTTGAATTAACCCTTTGCATGTTGATTTAGATTACTGTTACTCTTCCCTGCATTTTGGATTTTCTGATTGCCTTTACTCGATGACCTATCCCTGTCTCTTAGATTACACTTTTGTCTTT
>CAIGQS010000018.1:0-360000 GCA_903798195.1 Danio kyathit
GCTTCGCCAGCGGTCGCTGAAACAGGACACCCTCAGGACAGTGGATGACATTCTCGCTGTCACCTTTGCCATAATTTGGACAAGAAGACGTTGTTCGGTGATTGTGTAAAAGTGACGTAAATAAAACAGCATTTAAAAGATGATACCGATTTGCAGAATTTGTGCAGAAAGTCTGTCTTATACAAAGCGTTGCCACTGTAGGTTACGTAAGGTGCGCAGTTAACAACATACGATCTGCTCATCAACCATTCGTAAGCAAGATTAACTAGGCTATTTAACATCCAGCAGGATTAGTTTTGGTTAGTAGTCCCGTCCGTAAACTGTGCTCCTTCCTTTAATGCAGGTGAGTTGCGATCGGTCAATATGAAAGAACGAGGAGCCACATAATTACAGGTTGCTTAATGCTCGTAAGGTTTTCTCAAGTCTGCAAACATACTTTAGCTCCTACTCGCGGAAAAATAAAGGTATTCATCGTATTGTTTTACATTATTTATTTCAAGAACAGCAAATAACATTTTACAATACAAAAAAAAAAAATACACATGCCAGGGGTAATTATAAATAAAATACAAATATACAAAATGTACATCTGTAATAATAATAAATGCATTATAGAGTTCACAAATTATAAAGTGGGACGAGCTTTCTTGTTAAGGGGGTCTCTGATACTGGTACAAGCATATTTCAGTCATCAATATCTTAACATTTGGTTTCTGTTTATTAAATTTACATTTATGAATGTACAGTTTTGTTAACAACATAAGCAAATTAAATAAATAAAACTATTTTCCTCTTGATTAGGATAGACAGTAAAGCCAAAAAGTACATTTTCCTATAATGATGACAGAGGTTTTGAACACTGAAAGTTATAATAAATTTTTGCGCTTACCACATAAGTTGACTATACATAAAGCCAAAATATGTAAAACAGCCTTCTCATATTCATTACAAAAACAATTCACAACAATCCTGCTTTTACAATTCTGTAAATAATGTTTTGCTGGATAAGATCTGTGGAGAAGTTTATAGAACATTAATTTGATTTCTAACATGATATTTTGTACAGACACACTTTCTTTCAGCACCCTTTAATAAAGACATCCAATAAAATAGCATATACGGTACAGTAATGATTTCTCTTTGGAAAAAAGACAAATAGCTTATTACTCTGGTATTTATTGTAAAAACAAAATTGGCCAACATAGAATGTTAGTAATATCAAAGACGATCTATCAGAGGATGGTCTAATACCCTCTAAATAACATATGAGTCTCTGAAGGAATTGATTAAGACCATAATAGATTAATGACCATGATAGGAGCACTTGTTTGTGGAAGGCAGATCATTTAACTGGAATTTTGTCTATATTATAATTACCCATCAAAATAAAACCAAGACCAGCAGCATTTGATAAACTGACGATCTCCACTTTGAAGTGAATACGGCCATGAACGTACTCAGGCATATAACTTGAAACGACGTTCATCCAACCAGTCTAATTAATTTCACCCAAGATGTTCTCTGTCCTTCGTCTTCGGGAAATCGTGAAATTGAGGGTAGGGGTGTCGTTTTTTTGAGTTGGAGCAGCCGGAAACGCTGCAATGACAGCGATGAGAGGACTCTGCCATTCATTCTTACTCCGTTGCATTGGAACCGGATGTTGTGGTACGCTGTTGTTCGCTTACCGGAACCAGAAGTGTGAAAAAGGCCTATTGCCTCTGCGAAAGAATAGCGATCATAGGCTATGAAACTCTTCTGTGTCCCAATCGGGACATGCAACGACAAGGTGGTATCAAATTTTAACCTTGCCAGCAATCAGCCTTCTGGCACCAACGAGTGCATGCTGTGTCAGCAGAACAGGTTATCGATATGCCCAAAAAGAATTACATATACATCGTTCCATTACTTAAAGAAAGTATACACTACTTTTGTTGAATCTGGGAGAAGATAATTGTGGGTAATCTGGTAAAGGGGGCGGGAGTCACAACGCTGATCGGCAGAGAAAATGGTTGAGATTGAAATTTGGGTTAGTGTACAGGGATTGGGCTAAGATAACTAACAATGCACGGACCACTGAAACTATTTGTTGACAGAAATCCAGGGTCAGCTATGCTGCCGTTTTTAAGACTCAGGCATTCTGTCTAGTTTCTCTACAACAACACCAAAGAAACCTGGTTGAAACCTGGCACTGATCAGAGCTACTGAAAAGCTCATTATGACAACCTTTAACTTCATCTTTTTTGTAAGAACCCCCAGGACACAACTAATTCCAGCTTCCCGTACAGCGACCAGCTGACCAGTGATGAGGTGGCCGAGTGGTTAAGGCGATGGACTGCTAATCCATTGTGCTCTGCACGCGTGGGTTCGAATCCCATCCTCGTCGTTTATTTAAAAGATCCCGGTGCTTCCTGCAAGGTGTCTTCACTCGCAACCTCTTGTTGTTTCGAAGTATGTTATGGCAAAATTGAATGTCATCTTACGAAAATAGCTGCAAAAACGCACATGTACATACATGCCACAGTCCAGCCTCCATCAGGAAAAGCAGATAGTAATGTGACGAGGTGGCCGAGTGGTTAAGGGCAATGGACTGCCTAATCCATTGTGCTTTGCACGCGTGGTTTCAAATCCCATTCTTGTCGCTTTGGCTTTTGAGAGAGCCTGTGCTTCCGTTGGAATGTATTTTGCTTGCCACCCTCTTAGCGTTTTGAAGGGGTGTTGTTGCAAAATTGTATGTCGTCTTAGCGAAAAATAGCTGCAAATACATACATATATGCCACAGTCCAGCTACCTATAGGAAAGCAAGTACATACATGACGAGCTGGTCGAGTGGGTTCAGGTGATGGACTGCTAATCATTGTGCTCTGCACGTGTGGGTTCCGAATCCCCATCGTCGTCGCTCATCTGCTCTGGCATTGAGAGAGCCCGGTGCTTCCGTGGAGGTATTTTACTTGCACCCTCTTAGCGTTTTGAGGGTGTTGTTGCAAATTGTATGTCGTCTTAGCGAAAATAGCTGCATAATAACATCTATATGCCACAGTCCAGCTACACTTAGAAAAACAGGAACATACATGACGAGGTGGCTGAGTGGTTAAGGCGATTGACTGCTAATCCATTGTGCTCTGCACGCCGTTGGGTTTGAATCCCATCCTTGTCGTTCAATTGATTTGGTGTTTGTGAGAGCCCCAATGCCTGCTCTAAAAGGTTTTTTAACTTACACCCTCTTACCGTTTGAAGGATGTTATAAAGTTAATCCAGAGTGGTTAAGGCAATGGACTGCTAATCCATTGTGCCCTGCACGTGTGGGTTCGAATGCCATCCTCGTCGTTCAATTGCTTTGGCGTTTGTGAGAGCTTGGTGCTTCCATGGAAGGTTTCCTACACCACTCTATTTGCATTCTGAAGAATGTTATGGTACAGGTTAATCCAGCCTGTTGCATGTTTAGGAGCTCACGTCTAACATAAACTGCAGCCCGTTAGAGAAACAGAAGCACAGCTAACTTTTGCAACCAAACGTTAAGCCTTCTAAGAGGCTGACAACATTTGCCAAAGCTGACTGTATTCAAGTCATCTTGCGGGAATTGGGTAAAGTTTTCAACCAGCAACGATCACGCCTCAGTTAAAGCCTCATAGGCTACGATATTGCCTCTGCGAAAGAATAGCGATCACGCTATGAACTCTTCTGTGTACCAATCGGGACATGCAACGACAAGGTGGTATCAAATTTTAAACCTGCCAGCAATCAAGCCTTCTGGCACCAATGAGTGCATGCTGTGTCAGCAGAACAGGTTATCGATATGCCCAAAAAGAATTACATATACATCGTTTCATTACTTAAAGAAAGTATACACTACTTTTGTGAATCTGGGAGAAGAGAATTGTGGGTAATCTGGTAAAGGGGCGGAGTCACAACGCTGAACGGCAGAGAAAATCTATATGGGGCGTCTGCAGACTTGGGTCCAGGCAGTTTTACGGCCCAGGCAGTTTTACGACCCAGACAGTTTTACGACCCTGTTGTTCCTGATGCGTCCAGTAGGGGGGATGAAAGATACATGGCCAAATAATACATTTGAAGTCAACGCTCCCAGATTATTAAATGTCCTATTCATAAATATATATTTTTGATTATATTACGTTAAATATGAAAGCCAAGTTGATGTATCAGAAAGTGACTTTTATACTCACTATAGAATATGCACAATTGATACACTTCCCAAATTATTTCAGATATACAAAAGCACAATTGCAAATTATTTAGATTCATTTAATTAGAAAAATTAAAACACAAATAGTTGGATAGTGTAATTAGATAATTAATTGTAGCCTAGTTATACGTTTTCATATCGAGATATGCATTTTGTTGTAGTGTTTATATATAAAGTTGCATTCTGAAAATAACAAAATTATAACCAAACAATACAGTGTAATATGGATTATTGATATGCTCTGATGAGAATGCAGTGGTATTGAATACCAGACAGCTGCGGAATGTTTAGACAAACAATTCACGCCTTTCTAAAATTCCAAGGACCATTTAGCTACCTGACAAACAAAAACCCAGACAACATTAGATTTTTTTAACATTTATTTATTGGCAACAATATCACTGGAGAGATCACAGTTTTCTTTAAATGAAGCTGAATGCTTGCATCAAATTCTTCACGCTTACTGAAAAATAATAATAAAGTTATTTTGTAAAAATACTCTACAAAAATCCTTTTCTCACTTAAAGTTTCTGACTTGCTTCTAGTCCAAATATCTAAACATCTTAATCCTTAAACAGTAAGGAATAGAAAATGATAAGCAAAAAAAAAAAAAAAAAAAAACATTTCATGCCATTTTATATATTATCTGGACCTATTTAAAACATATCAAACTATATATATATATTTATATTTGATTTATGATTTAAGGATTTATGAGTTGTATCTTCAAGATATGTTTACAGTTTAGGGTATAACTAAAGGACCAAGTCATTATTATTTATTTTTTGTTATTTGCAGCTACAAATTGTGATCCTGACTTCCCCATATTTAACATGTTTAATTACTTTCTTTGAAACAAATTGTTACAATAAAATTCTGAAACAATAAGTGATAAACAATAGTATGCATATGCAATGAAAACTGTCATGATAATATATATAAAAAATGTACTGTATAGCCATGTTAGTGTCTCTATGTATTTATAGATATATGATAGTTTAATTGTTTAAACTAGAACAGGATTGCATTATATTAAATGTAATTGAATGCAATGCAATTTTAAAATAATTAATTAATAATTTAAAATTCAATTTCAGATCTTTTAAGTAAGTAAGTAACTTACTTACTATCTTTTACGATTTGTTTAGATATATTCAATATAAATTTAAAAATAATGTAGGAAGGAATAATGTAGTGTAGTTGTAGTGTAGATTTGGCTGGCAATCCAGACACGCTAGTGTATTGAATAATCTATGAGAAAAATATAAATCTTTAAATAAATTATTATATATATATATATATATATATATATATATATATATATATATTATATATATATATTATATATATATATATATATATATTTATTTATTTATATAACTACTCCCTTGCTGAGTATAGTAACAATTTTTAATTCCCAGCACAACATATTTGTAATGTTGTTTGTATGCAACATGACCTGACAATACTGATTATGCTGTTTTTAGAAATACCAAAAACATAAATCAAATGTCTATTTAACATCAAAATTATACTGCAATATATAAATTAATATACATTATATAAACTATTCTGAAATTATGTTACCATTGTAATTGACTGCACTCGGAAAGTGAAGCTGAACATGAGTTTCCAGTTTACTTTTCTAAAACTTTTTATAAAAGTTTGTAGTGCAGAATGGACAGTGGTATAGGGAACAGCATGTGTTGCATTTGTTTACCGCTGTTAAACTCTGATCGCTTCGTATTGATGAAATTCCTACAATTTCTACAAGAAAATATAATTTACATTATATTATATTACATTATAGATGGGTGTTTACAGCTTCTACAAGTTCAAGAGAGACAAGATTAAGTGAAAATAAAATGTAATTATATATATAATTATTATTATATTTTTGTGGGTGTGTTAAATTCTCTTTTGGACAGTTACATACATTCTAATGTTGCTGTAAAATGCATTATTCAATTGTTTAAAATATTAAATTATTACAAATAAAAAGATTAAAACAGGTTAGAATAATATCTTACCATGAAAGGCTTTATGCAGGCTAAAGACAGACAAAAAAGTAAAAGAAAACTAGCCTACTTAAGAAAGTGAGATGTAGAACATGTAACGTTAGCTAGCTTAGCATAGTTAGCTAAAACTGAGTCAAACTAACACACTGCTGTTTTATTTCTGCATGTGAATTGTATTACACCAATTTGTTTACGTATTGACATACACTCATATCCATCTTAATATAATTAAAAAAAGCTTAAGTTTCATATTTGCTAAACAATGTTTTAAACAAGTATTTAACATACATCATCATGTCGCGGTTGGTTTGGGGTGATGATAAAGTTCTGGAGGCTTATAATAATACTGTACTGCCTCCCCCTAATGCACGCATCAGGAATAACAGGGGTGTAAAACTGCCCGGGCCGTAAAACTGCCTGGGTCGTAGATCTGCCTGGATCCAAGTCTGCAGTCTTCCCCTACTCACTTCCGGAGTATTCCTCAGATGGTTACTTATCTATCCCTGGAGGACATAGGAAAGCCTTTAGCACGGAGAAGAAGAAGTAGGAGAAGAGGATACGTCATAATATTGAGGAAAAACAAGACGTGGATGCTTTGAAACGTAAGTTATTGAACAGCAAAAAGATGCTTCCCTGAGTTAAATCGCATGTGTTGAGCTCACGTTATGCCTAGTTCACACTACAGGATTTTAAACATCGGCAGATCGCTGTGCAGTTCACACTACATGACTTGATTTTGTGTCTTTTAATCACTGTGGTGTTCACACTACGCGACACTACGTAAATGATCCAAAAGAGGGGGGTCACACACTACATGATCTGACAACAACTTGGTTCAGTCAAGCTACCAAACCACAGCCAATGAAATTTTGAGGGAGGAGTCGTCAGAAAAAAGCTGAACACTATTGGCTGCTTGTGTGCTGATTACATCACTGACAGCGTTTCAAGCTTTCAAGGGAGCATTTAAAAACATCACCAGTCAGCTGATGCATCAGCGGATTAATCACTCATCAGCAAAGTTCAAGAGGAAAGATACACAGAGACTTTTTAATTTTTGTAATTGTATAACTCTTTGAAATAAAACTAACATATCTATAACACCCTGACGGTTTCTAAATATCTGTGTATTTCTTTCTAACATTGTTATTTTTTAAATTACAAAACAGTAAAGAACTGAGCATTTCTACCTTTAATTACCATATTGGTCAAAACGACCGCATGCATTTCTGCTACTTTACGCTGTGACTTTAAATATGCATGTATTTCTTTACCTCGCAACTTCCTGCTAAAATAAACAAAACTTTCTGATAGCAAAAACATAAATTTACTTCAGATATATCTTTCAAAACAGCATATTCTGTGCCGCGAAATAGCTCCTGTTTGAAAGTGAAAATGAAAGCGAGGCTCAGACCTCATGTTCTAGTGTCTTAACTACATATTTATAGGCTGTATTACCAAAAAAAATAATATTTTTAGGGTAATGCTGTCATAAAATATGATGACAGACATTTAAAGCTTAATATCGCAATAGAAGTTTTGAATGTAAATATGATGTGAGAAAGGTCAGAATGAGCACTATGGTAATTCTAATAGTTACAGAATTCTAGTTCCACTGTTAATAATGTAGCCTACTCTCATGTCCGTGTTAACACAGAATGAAGCGAGTGCATGGATGTCCATTCTGGCCAATCACAGACGTTTCTGTTCAGCTCCTGAACACACGGCCATTCAGCTCATGCTGATATGCTCTCTCATTGGCTGCAGCTCGTCACTACATCTGACCACACGTGGGGTCGAGTTGGCCGACTGCTCTGGAATATTCAGCATGCTAAATATTGGATTTCCGTCTGCGAGGTGTCGGCGACGCTTCAGCGAGCCTCTTTGAAGCGTTGTTCAGTAGTTCACACATAAAGACTGCCGAGCGCCGTGCACCCGCAGATTTTTCCCCAATCACAGCCCGATCTGTCGGCGAGCTCGTTAACTTCCAAATCGGGCTCAAATCAGGCTTAAAATCCTGTAGTGTGAACTAGGCATTAGTGTACAGTGAACTGTAGAGTTGCTGACAGCGTAAAGATGCTTTATAGTAACGTTATGTTTGATTTATTTTGCTCTAAAACATAATTATGTGGGAACTTGAAGCACCTAACGTTACGCTTCAAACGTGAATTTACATAGGCAAAAAGATGATTATTAAATGTCTGACATAACTATATGAGAAGTGTTGCATATCAGCAAATGACAACATTAAACAGACTCCTGAGTGAGTGATGTGTTTGTGCTGATGTAGAAGTCACTGCTGTCGACACTGTTTACATTAGCTAATGTTACATATAATATTAATAAACCTAAATAAAACCATAATTCATTTGTTTTATCTGTTCATTTGTATAGGTGATAATGAGGAGATTATTTTTATTTATTTTTGAACCCAAAATGACATTAGTCTGTTAAAATGACTTCTTTATTTTGTATGATCTGAAATATCCTCAGACTGGTGCCGTGTGCATTGAGGATGAAGAAGCGCAGCAGTGTGCTGGAGATGATGAAGGAGATGATGTTGGAGATGCTGTAGTGCCATGGACAAGACCCTGACAGATGTTGCTGTGGTCTCTTCATCTTCAGAATAGGTTTCTCAGGCATGGACAGCTTCATGTCTCAACCCCGTTTTAGTCTGACTGCAGCAATGATGGTGATGATGACAAACATAGATGAAGACCTGCTGATCATCTGCAGAACCGGCCCGCTGTGTGGAGATGCAGCAGAACATGCGGTTCTACATGATTGTAGAACAAGTTTGAATAAAGCTTTGTTTCATGTGTTGTGGACTTATTTGTCTTGGTTATTTTTATTCATTCTATTAATCATATATTAATGTTTTCTTTTATGGTCAATAAATGAAATAATAATTTTTCAATAATTTATACATTATTTCATATTTTGACTAAAAATTAAGATGTACTCACATTGGCTGCATTTGTCTAGTGACAATTAATGCATAGCTGTGGCATATAAAACAAATGTTAATTTGTATTGTGTTTCATTTATATATATGATTTGTTTGATTTATATAGATGTCCTTCGTTATTAAAACTAAAAATATATATTTTAAGGTATAGAATAAATTAAAATGTTAATTCCCTGCTTCAAATTTTGGTCATGTAAAATAAGCAGACTAAAGCACTACTGTACGCAAAGATGAACATCACTCTTGGATGGCCTACAGTAAGTAACAGCAGACTATTGATGCCAATATAATAAAATATTACAAGAATTCTCCATATCTTCTGTTATATATATATATGAAGAGTTCAGATGCAAAAACCTTTAAATGCCATCTGTTCTAAAAGCTCCGGTGTATAAGTTCAGTAAATCTAATTTCATAGCAAAAATAGGTTCTTTGCATTGTCTAATAAATACGAAAATATTGGAGGCTGAGAAAAATGCTCATTTTAGAAGAAACTTTCAGATGGCATTAGGTTTTTGCGTCTGAATGCTATATATATATATATATATATATATATATATATATATATATATATATATATATATATATATATATATATAGGAAAAAGGCGTTGAAAACTATTAGGTAGATTTGTCATGTTACTGATGCGAGGTGCTTCTGTCCGTTATCTTATTTATATTATTATTATAGGATTGTTATAATTATTAATAATAATTAAAGAACTTATAATTTATACAGGCTCTGGAAAACATGCTTGTATCGTTTACAATTTACAAAAATGATGTGATGTAATGGGTTTCTTGTGTTATAAGAGATTATATGCACACAGATGCACAATGAGAAGGTTAAATATATCTGCGTTGAATAATCAAACAAGTCAGGAAAACAAACAAGATTTAAGCAGGTTACTTGTGGATGAAAAATGTTATACAAACAATAAAGACAACAACAAATTCGTGTGAACTTTTTTAAAAAATAAATATATTATTTTAAATTAAGATTCATTAAACCTGCAATTTCTTTAAAGTTGTTGCACTTCTAACGTCAGTCACATGATAACTTAAACATGGCGGATGAGGTACGATCCTATTCATACTTAACGAGATTTGGCTGTTGAGTGCCTACTCTTTTAGTCCTCGTTAAGTAAGTACTTATTGAAATTGAGTACCTACTCATTGAGTATGCGGTTTCGAGCGCAGCCAGTCTGCAGTCAGGTGCAGATGTGGCCTCTATTAGTGAGAGTGCAAAGTGATTTTAGTTTGCTCTTTATCCTTATTATTAAACAGCTTTTTAGTCGGTTAAAGAACTGCAATTTTTAATCTGTGGTGTTGTTGCTGTATTTCATAACACTGTTCACCTCAGGGTTAGTGTGTAGCTCAGCATTATGTGCTGCTAAAGCTGAAACAGTCTATCAATGCATGCCACATATTGTGTGAGATTCTGTTGAGTCTCACAGATGTTGAAAGCACTGGTGGTCACAACTGCATCTGACACCACAGTTAGTATCTCAGCAGGAGTAAACTGATGAATGAATATGTAACTCAGTATGTTAATGATTCTTATTCACTGCATGAATGAATGTTGGATAAGAAACTGAAATTTAATTGATTACTTGATTAACAGCTAAACGCGTTAACCGATTATGCCACAGAGACTTGCAGAAAGTCTACCTGCAGAGGTAGAAAAGCTGAAGTTTGTCTCAAAGGGTCTACTGAATGAATACAACTGAACAGTCAACCGAAAGCTGCTGGAAAGAGAGAGAGAAAGGTAATATAAACGCCCAACATGGGGCTCGAACCCACCACCCTGAGATTAAGAGTCTCATGCTCTACCGACTGAGCTTGCCCTGCTGCTATAGAAACTAATTAAAGGCTAGTCACTGTTTTCATCAGTACCTTCCCTACCTGTGTAAATTTTGATAGTGTTTTAAGCCAACTGAAATACAAATAATTGGCCAATACAAGTAGTGGACAATATTCTGCTAAATCCTGATGTCATCTTGTAACGCTATACCAGGGGTGCTCAACCCTGTTCCTGGCGATTGACCTTCCAGCTGATTTCAGCTCCAACCCTGATCAAACACACCTGAACCAATTATTTAGAACGTGAGGAGCACTTGATAATTACAGGCAGGTGTGTTTGATAAGGGCTGCAACTGAAAACTGCAGGTAGGTTGATCACCAGGAATAGGATTGAGCCCCCTGCGCTGTACAGAGCACGTGGCCGAGGATTTACGCCCAGTGCGCGTGTTAGCCATTGCAAGGTAGCAAAAGCTAAATTCATCCTTGGGTGGGCTCGAACCACCAACCTTTCAGTTAACAGCAGAACGCGCTAACCGATTGCACCACAGAGACTTGCAGAAAGACCACCTACAGAGGTAGAAACGTTAAAGTTTGTCTCAAAGGGTCTACTGAATGAATACCACTGAACAGCCAATCGAAAGCTGCTGGAAAGAGAGAGAGAAAGGTAATAAAAACACCCAATGTGGGGCTCGAACCCACGACCCTGAGATTAAGAGTCTCATGCTCTACCGACTGAGCTAGCCGGGCTGCTATAGGAACTTATTAAAGGCTAGTCACTGGTTTCATCAGTACCTTCCCTACCTATCCAAATTTTGATAGTGTTTTTAAGCCAACTGAAAAACAAATAAATGGCCAATACAAGCAGTGGACAATCTTCTGCTAAATCCTAATGTCATCTTGTAACGCTATACAGAGCACATGGCTGAGGATTTACGCCCAGTGCACATGTTAGCCATTTAAAGGTAGCGAAAGCTTATTTAGTACCTGGGTGGGCTCGAACCACCAACCATCGGTTAACAGCCGAACACGCTAACCAATTGCGCCACAGAGACTTGTAGAAAGTCCACCTACAGACCTAGAAACGCTGAAGTTTGCCTCAAAGGGTCTACTGAATGAATACAACTGAACAGTCAACCGAAAGCTGCTGGAAAGAGAGAGAGAAAGGTAATAGAAACACCCAACATGGGGTTCGAACCCACAACCCTGAGATTAAGAGTCTCATGCTCTACCGACTGAGCTAGCCGGGCTGCTACTGAAACTAATTCAAGGCTAGTTACTGTTTTCATCAGTACCTTTCCTACCTGTGTAAATTTTGATAGTGTTTTTAAGCCAACTAGAATAAAAATAATTGGCCAATACAAGCAGCGGAGAACAATCTTTTGCTAAATCCTGATGTCATCTTGTAATGCTATACAGAGCACGTGGCCGAGGATCTATGCCCATTGAGAGTGTTAGCCGTTGCAAGGCGGCGAAATGCTTGCTTTGTCCCTGGATGGGCTCGAACCACAAACCTTTCAGTTAATAATTTACTGTTTCAAAAGTTCACTGTTCGAACACAATCTTAAACTGATAGTTTATGCAAAAATGCGGACTATGAAAAGTATAAATTGACATTTTTGGGGTGAACTGTCACTTTAATTCTTCTGATTTGCTGAAATTTTCATTATTATTTACAGATTTCATCAGACAAAAAATAATTTGCACTCAACAGTAACGTGACCAGTAGTATTTATAACTCTTAGTTTATGAATGCTAGAGCATACTGGAGTTTTAACTATTAATTGATAAAAATGAAATACTGTAGTGTACTTTAGTAGTACACTTTAGTTTAGTGTAGTATACTTTTTACTACAGGAACAGTGGTGTATTGGATCATAAAATATAGAGCTGTAGAAAACGTATTACAGAATGGGTGATTAGTTTATAATAGGTGTGCATCTGCATAAAATATCATGAACAATTTGCAAGCATAGATAAATAAAATAAAAAATTATAGAAAAGAAATGAACAGAGCTTTAATGTTCTCACAGGAGTCTAACAGTATTCAGGTACAGCAATTGAATAATCAAATATAAAATAATACTGCATAGTCTTCATCTTAAAAAATAATTAAACAAAATAGTTTGTTATTAAAGGGACAAATTGTGCAATTTATTAGACCTGAATGCTTTTAAAATCCTCATACAGTCACAGGCCTCAGAAACATGCGCAAATGATAAATCATAATCCAGACTCAAATTGACAATAGTGTTCAAAATCACTATAGTATTTACTACAAATTACTATAGTATTGTGTTTTTATTTTTATTTGGGACCATACTGCTGTTTATATGTGTCTAATGAAATAAGGCAAAAAAAAGTCAACTTTACTTCATCATTCAGTTTTCCTCCACTAGAGGTCGCTGTGATGATCAGATTCTCCACAGTTCTGATTCTCTCAGTTCTCGCCGGGTTCAGTGGCGCGCGCCTGTAATCCAAGTTACTGGGAGGCTGAGGCTGCGGATTGCTTGAGCTCAGGGCTTCTGGGCTGCAGTGGACTATGTTGATCGGGTGTCCGCACTAAGTTCGGTATCAATATGGTGCTCCTGGGGGAGCTTGGGAACAACAGGTTGTCTAAGGAGGGGTGAACCGGCCCAGATCGGAGACGGAGCAGGTCAAAGCCCCCATGCTGATCAGTAGTGAGATCGCACCTGTGAATAGACACTGCAGTGCAGCCTGAGCAACACAGAGAGACGCAGACTTTTGTTTGTATTTCACTACTATATTTATATTAAACAGAAATAATATATAGGTTCATACTAATGTCAGTGCCTTATTTTATTTTACCAAATTATTACACCAAAACACATTATTTTGTGTTACTTTGAGTTGTTTATTTAAAATGACAATAATATATTTCATATGGCTAATCCTGCATTAAATAATTTATTAAGTGATTTTTTTTACTATGTTACTTGTTTATAATAGTCAAAAAACAAAAGTGCAAATAAAAAGTCTGCGTCTCTCCTTGTCGCTCAGGCTGCACTGCAGTGTCTATTCACAGGCACGATCCCACTACTGATCTTACCCCCTTTTTAAGATTTAAGATCTTTGTGTCTCGAGAATGTGTCTGTTACGTTTCAGCTCAAAACACCCATCATATTATATATTATACCTTAAAGAATGTTGGGATTTTCTGCTTTAAACACTTAGTCTTTGCAGTAAAAAAGTTTTCAAAATTGTGTTAAAATGTTTGGATTAAAAGTTTTGATCAACTTCAAATACTGAATGTCTGTGTATGTGAGAGCGATAGCAGATATGTTGTGTAAAGTGGAAATCGAGGGAGAAATTCATCAATAATTCATGACTACAACAGTAAGTGGCAAAAAAAAGCTAAACAAAAAAGACTTATATTTTGGCGTGGCATGTGACATCATAAGGCTGCGCTGCGATTCAGCTGAAGAAAGGTTTGTTTTAAACTTTTACATAAATATAAACCAATTGATTAGTATGTCAACCGCTAATTAAACTCATAAGAAGAACCGATTGATTAAAGTTTCAGGTTTTTCATCCGATGCCAAATGAGGTATCTCTTGTTGACAATATTATTTTAACTCTTTATACAATGAAGTACTATTTTACTCACAGTAATGAGGGCTTTTGTTTGAATAATGTAACAGAGATGTGTGTAGTAAGTGTTTTAATGAAGATGTAATTTATTAAAAAGCATAATGTCATTCCATTCTAAGTGTACATCACTATATATAAAAAATGGAGTAACGTTACTAGTTTTAATCAGCTCATTGTTTGTTGCTTGGACTTACTCTTTTACATGATTTCTTTGTGTTAATTACTCTCATATAAAGAAACTGTTGAAGCAAGTGTTGAAGAGAAGTTATTTCCCAGCAAACAGTGAGTTAACGGACCGCCGGCGTTTTTTGGGCGGCACAAATTCAGCGGTTTAATACGACCAGACCGCTGTCGGCGCACCAGCGGCAAGCCGCCCATTCTAAAAATTCTGACAGCCCACCGGCGTTTTTTGGGTGGCCGTGGGTGGACCGCCATTGGGACACCACCCAGATAGCAAAATTTCATCATTTCAACCGAAAATCAACGTTTCTTTTGATATCGATTCAACATCGTTTTGCTCATCGGGGTAATGTTGAAACGACGTCAGGCACTCCATTCAAATCTAACCTGAAATCGACACAATTGGTTACTTACCCAACGTTGAATCGATGTTTATACACAGCAAAATCCTCAGAGTAAAATTTACTCAGTTCAGAGAACATTTGGTCCCTCTCTAAATTGAGTAAAATTTACTCAGCAGCAGAGTTAAAGTTAATGAGACAATGATGGGGTTAATTAAGTGATGATTGAGCACTGATGATGAACACCTGCTGCTAATAAGCAGAAACAGAGAAGAGAAACATAAAACTACAACTGACTTCAGTCTCAGTCGTAGATGAAATAAACTGAAATAAAACACCTTGAACCTCTTAAAATTTCACCAGAGCATCATTAAGCAACTCCACAAACAGCAGCTTTACTTATTAACAACCTGTTTGGCCTTATTTATGTCACACTCTACAAAATTCCATATAGTGATATTATTATTCAATTTTCTTTTAGTTTTTGCAATGATTGGATTAAAGTTATCATCACGTCTGTTTTTACCGTTAGTTATATTTATGCCAAGGTAACCCAGATAGCAAGCCGACATTGAATCAATGTCGATTATTGGTTATAAGCGTCAGTATCAGTCGTCGATCAAATTTCGACATTGAATCAACGTTCTTTATTTGGTCGGTATGTCGGAAGGTTATTACATCGAGAATAAAACATTGATTCAATGTCGAAATGAAGTTGACTCTTCAACACATAGGCTACCCGACGCATCTGGTCGAAATCATAACATTGATTCAATGTCGAAATGAAGTTGACTCTTCAACATATAGGCTACCTGACGCATCTCGTCGAAATCATAACATTGGTTCGATGTCGAAATGAAGTTGACTCTTCAACATATAGGCTACCCGACGCATCTGGTCGAAATCATAACATTGGTTCGATGTCGAAATGAAGTTGACTCTTCAACATATAGGCTACCCGACGCATCTGGTCGAAATCATAACATTGGTTCGATGTCGAAATGAAGTTGACTCTTCAACATATAGGCTACCCGACGCATTTGGTCGAAATCATAACATTGGTTCGATGTCGAAATGAAGTTGACTCTTCAACATATAGGCTACCCGACGCATCTGGTCGAAATCATAACACTGGTTCGATGTTGAAACTTGATTGGTGGACTCGGAGTCGGTTCTTCTGCGCGAGTCAGCGTGAGGCGCAGGTGCTGCTCATCATTTGAATCAACTAACAAACCGAAGGCAGCGGACGGAACTGTAAGGTAAGCATGTTCTATTCGACGTTTCACATGTTTTATTTGTCGTTTTCCCAAGAATTTATGTCAAAATGTAACTTTTTAGATGTGTAAATTAACACTTTACCACTTCCTATACGTTTTTTAGTAAGCCCATGTCGCCCTGTGCGTACCCAGGCTATTACCCTTACAAAAATTACCTGCGGTATTTTATGTGGTAAACCATCAAATGTACAACTCAAAATTATGTGGTAATTGTGTAGTACTTTGTTGTTTTTTGGGACATTTTACCACAGGATTCTGTGTTGGACAGTATGTAATACTCCTGTATTATTCTTGTGGTAGTGTGTGGTATCACTTTCATATTTCTGTAGTATTTACCACAGGATTCTGTTGTTTATTATGTAATATTCCTGAGATATTCTTGTGGTAATACTTGAACATTTCTGTAGTATTTACCACAGGATTCTGTTGTTCAGTATGTAATACTCCTGCAATATTCTTGTGGTAGAGTGTGTGGTATTACTGTCATATTCTTATAATATTTTTGTGGTAGTGTGTGGTATTTTATGTGGTAAACCATCAAATGTACAACACAAAAATTATGTGGTAATTGTGTAGTACTTTGTTGTTTTTTGGGACGTTTTACCACAGGAATCTGTGTTATACAGTATGTAATACTCCTGTAGTATTCTTGTGGTAGTGTGTGGTATCACATTAACATTTCTGTAGTATTTACCACAGGATTCTGTTGTTCAGTATGTAATACTCCTGTAGGATTCTTGTGGTAATTTGTGGTATTACTTTATCATTTCTGTAGTATTTACCACAGGATTCTGTTGTTCAGTATGTAATACTCCTGCAATATTCTTGTGGTAGAGTGTGTGGTATTACTGTCATATTCTTGTAATATTTTTGTGGTAGTGTGTGGTATTTTATGTGGTAAACCATCAAATGTACAACACAAAAAATATGTGGTAATTGTGTAGTACTTTGTTGTTTTTTGGGACGTTTTACCACAGGAATCTGTGTTATACAGTATGTAATACTCCTGTAGTATTCTTGTGGTAGTGTGTGGTATCACATTAACATTTCTGTAGTATTTACCACAGGATTCTGTTGTTCAGTATGTAATACTCCTGTAGGATTCTTGTGGTATTTGGTGGTATCACATTAACATTTCTGTAGTATTTACCACAGGATTCTGTTGTTTAATATGTAATACTCCTGTAGGATTCTTGTGGTAATTTGTGGTAATACTTTAACATTTATGTAGTATTTACCACAGGATTCTGTTGTTCAGTATGTAATACTCCTGTGATATTCTTGTGGTAGAGTGTGTGGTATTACTTTAACATTTCTGTAGTATTTACCACAGAATTCTGTTGTTCAGTATGTAATACTCCTGCAATATTCTTGTGGTAGAGTGTGTGGTATTACTGTCATATTCTTGTAATATTTTTGTGGTAGTGTGTGGTATTTTATGTGGTAAACCATCAAATGTACAACACAAAAATTATGTGGTAATTGTGTAGTACTTTGTTGTTTTTTGGGACGTTTTACCACAGGAATCTGTGTTATACAGTATGTAATACTCCTGTAGTATTCTTGTGGTAGTGTGTGGTATCACATTAACATTTCTGTAGTATTTACCACAGGATTCTGTTGTTCAGTATGTAATACTCCTGTGATATTCTTGTGGTAGAGTGTGTGGTATTACTTTAACATTTCTGTAGTATTTACCACAGAATTCTGTTGTTCAGTATGTAATACTCCTGTAGTATTCTTGTGGTAATATGTGGTATTACTTTAACATTTCTGTAGTATTTACTACAGGATTCTGTTGTTCAGTATGTAATACTCCTGTAGTATTCTTGTGGTAGTGTGTGTGGTATTACTTTAACATTTCTGTAGTATTTACCACAGGATTCTGTTGTTCAGTATGTAATACTCCTGTGATATTCTTGTGTTAGAGTGTGTGGTATTACTGTCATATTCTTGTAATATTTTTGTGGTAGTGTGTGGTATTTTATGTGGTAAACCATCAAATGTACAACACAAAAATTATGTGGTAATTGTGTAGTACTTTGTTGTTTTTTGGGACGTTTTACCACAGGAATCTGTGTTATACAGTATGTAATACTCCTGTAGTATTCTTGTGGTAGTGTGTGGTATCACATTAACATTTCTGTAGTATTTACCACAGGATTCTGTTGTTTAATATGTAATACTCCTGTAGGATTCTTGTGGTAATTTGTGGTAATACTTTAACATTTATGTAGTATTTACCACAGGATTCTGTTGTTCAGTATGTAATACTCCTGTGATATTCTTGTGGTAGAGTGTGTGGTATTACTTTAACATTTCTGTAGTATTTACCACAGAATTCTGTTGTTCAGTATGTAATACTCCTGTAGTATTCTTGTGGTAATATGTGGTATTACTTTAACATTTCTGTAGTATTTACTACAGGATTCTGTTGTTCAGTATGTAATACTCCTGTAGTATTCTTGTGGTAGTGTGTGTGTGGTATTACTTTAACATTTCTGTAGTATTTACCACAGGATTCTGTTGTTCAGTATGTAATACTCCTGTAGTATTCTTATGGTAATATGTGGTATTACTTTAACATTTCTGTAGTATTTACCACAGGATTCTGTTCTAAATAATACGTTATTTTAGAATGTGACAAACCATAAACACTTGTGGTTTTGGTTTTACATTTTATTTGAAAAGCATCAGCGTTCACCAATATCTTTTTTCAAATTATTAGAAACTCCCAGGGCTGCTTAGCTTGTTGTGAGCTGCTCCCTTTAAAGACCGTGTTTCCACATCTGGGAAAGCACATCTCACTTTTCCTGCAAGGGAAAATTTGACAATTTAGTTGTATGGTGAAAATTTTGAGGCTGATCAGCTGGATTGCATTGTGATCAAATTATGAAATGGCAACTTTATTAGTTAGGTAATGTTGTGGTCACATCAGTCCAACCTTTAACAAAATGTTGTCACAACTGGTCTTGATTTGGCTGTTTTAAATGTGTGTAATTTTTTTTTAGAAATAACTTATGTTGTTTGGGGTCAAACTGACCACACTGTAAAAGAAAAGTGAAAAAAATTAAATAAAATAACGATTAATTTGTCCTAAATGAGTTTTAAACCAATTATAAATTTGGAAAGTTTTACATTTCTGCAAAGGCCTGGGTCCAGAACAAATAAAAATTGGAAACAAAAACTTTCTGAATATTAAACTTTTCTAAATATTTTCTTTTGCATGTCACACAACATGAGTAAATAATTATAAACATTCCTTTAAGAAATAAGTAACAAGTTTAGCTTGCTGCACTTTAAATTCAACTAAAAGCAAATGCTGAGAACGTGTGACAGTCCGTTAAAAATATACAAAAAAAGATGCAGTAACTTGTGCCTGTGTTGCTATTCAGTTATGTAGATCAACTGTTATGCTGTTTACACAACTGTGATGTCCAGTCATTGTCCTGAAGTTCCAAAGTCCCTTGGAGTTTGGCTCATAGCTGTCCACACATCTGCCTGGTAGCTTCCGGGAATACTGAAGACATTGATCAGCTAGACCAACTATGCAAGATTGAGATAAGAGTTAAACTGCAATCTGGCATCCAATATGGCAAAGAAAGAGAAACCCACTTTGGGTTTACAATTAACACAATATAAAGATAAAAATCTTTATTTTATTAGTCACATTTTAATTGATTTGTATTAATTAAGTAAAGGCCTGTTCACACCAAGCATGATAAATATAAAGATTTTAATATATGCAAAATTGCTGTGCGTTTCTTCAGTTGTTTGTTGTGACCAATTTGCTGTGCGTTTCTTCAGTTGTTTTTTGTGACCAATTTGCTGTGCGTTTCTTCAGTTGTTTTTTGTGACCAATTTGCTGTGCGTTTCTTCAGTTGTTTGTTGTGACCAATTTGCTGTGCATTTCTTCAGTTGTTTTTTGTGACCAATTTGCTGTGCGTTTCTTCAGTTGTTTGTGTTGTGACCAATTTGCTGTGCGTTTCTTCAGTTGTTTGTGCTGTGACCAATTTGCTGTGCGTTTCTTCAGTTGTTTGTTGTGACCAATTTGCTGTGCGTTTCTTCAGTTGTGACCAATTTGCTGTGCGTTTCTTCAGTTGTTTGTTGTGACCAATTTGCTGTGCGTTTCTTCAGTTGTTTGTGTTGTGACCAATTTGCTGTGCGTTTCTTCAGTTGTTTGTTGTGACCAATTTGCTGTGCGTTTCTTCAGTTGTTTGTTGTGACCAATTTGCTGTGCGTTTCTTCAGTTGTTTGTTGTGACCAATTTGCTGTGCGTTTCTTCAGTTGTTTTTTGTGACCAATTTGCTGTGCGTTTCTTCAGTTGTTTTTTGTGACCAATTTGCTGTGCGTTTCTTCAGTTGTTTGTTGTGACCAATTTGCTGTGCATTTCTTCAGTTGTTTTTTGTGACCAATTTGCTGTGCGTTTCTTCAGTTGTTTGTGTTGTGACCAATTTGCTGTGCGTTTCTTCAGTTGTTTGTGTTGTGACCAATTTGCTGTGCGTTTCTTCAGTTGTTTGTTGTGACCAATTTGCTGTGCGTTTCTTCAGTTGTGACCAATTTGCTGTGCGTTTCTTCAGTTGTTTGTTGTGACCAATTTGCTGTGCGTTTCTTCAGTTGTTTGTGTTGTGACCAATTTGCTGTGCGTTTCTTCAGTTGTTTGTTGTGACCAATTTGCTGTGCGTTTCTTCAGTTGTTTGTTGTGACCAATTTGCTGTGCGTTTCTTCAGTTGTTTGTGTTGTGACCAATTTGCTGTGCGTTTCTTCAGTTGTTTGTGTTGTGACCAATTTGCTGTGCGTTTCTTCAGTTGTTTGTGTTGTGACCAATTTGCTGTGCGTTTCTTCAGTTGTTTGTGTTGTGACCAATTTGTTGTGCGTTTCTTCAGTTGTTTGTGTTGTGACCAATTTGCTGTGCGTTTCTTCAGTTGTTTGTTGTGACCAATTTGCTGTGCGTTTCTTCAGTTGTTTGTGTTGTGACCAATTTGCTGTGCGTTTCTTCAGTTGTTTGTTGTGACCAATTTGCTGTGCGTTTCTTCAGTTGTTTGTTGTGACCAATTTGCTGTGCTTTTCTTCAGTTGTTTGTTGTGACCAATTTGCTGTGCGTTTCTTCAGTTGTTTGTTGTGACCAATTTGCTGTGCGTTTCTTCAGTTGTTTGTGTTGTGAACAAGTTGCTGTGCGTTTCTTCAGTTGTTTGTTGTGACCAATTTACTGTACGTTTCTTCAGTTGTTTGTGTTGTGACCAATTTGCTGTGCGTTTCTTCAGTTGTTTGTGTTGTGACCAATTTGCTGTGCGTTTCTTCAGTTGTTTGTGTTGTGACCAATTTGCTGTGCGTTTCTTCAGTTGTTTGTGTTGTGACCAATTTGCTGTGCGTTTCTTCAGTTGTTTGTGCTGTGACCAATTTGCTGTGCGTTTCTTCAGTTGTTTGTTGTGACCAATTTGCTGTGCGTTTCTTCAGTTGTGACCAATTTGCTGTGCGTTTCTTCAGTTGTTTGTTGTGACCAATTTGCTGTGCGTTTCTTCAGTTGTTTGTGTTGTGACCAATTTGCTGTGCGTTTCTTCAGTTGTTTGTTGTGACCAATTTGCTGTGCGTTTCTTCAGTTGTTTGTTGTGACCAATTTGCTGTGCGTTTCTTCAGTTGTTTGTTGTGACCAATTTGCTGTGCGTTTCTTCAGTTGTTTTTTGTGACCAATTTGCTGTGCGTTTCTTCAGTTGTTTTTTGTGACCAATTTGCTGTGCGTTTCTTCAGTTGTTTGTTGTGACCAATTTGCTGTGCATTTCTTCAGTTGTTTTTTGTGACCAATTTGCTGTGCGTTTCTTCAGTTGTTTGTGTTGTGACCAATTTGCTGTGCGTTTCTTCAGTTGTTTGTGCTGTGACCAATTTGCTGTGCGTTTCTTCAGTTGTTTGTTGTGACCAATTTGCTGTGCGTTTCTTCAGTTGTGACCAATTTGCTGTGCGTTTCTTCAGTTGTTTGTTGTGACCAATTTGCTGTGCGTTTCTTCAGTTGTTTGTGTTGTGACCAATTTGCTGTGCGTTTCTTCAGTTGTTTGTTGTGACCAATTTGCTGTGCGTTTCTTCAGTTGTTTGTTGTGACCAATTTGCTGTGCGTTTCTTCAGTTGTTTGTTGTGACCAATTTGCTGTGCGTTTCTTCAGTTGTTTGTGTTGTGACCAATTTGCTGTGCGTTTCTTCAGTTGTTTGTGTTGTGACCAATTTGTTGTGCGTTTCTTCAGTTGTTTGTGTTGTGACCAATTTGCTGTGCGTTTCTTCAGTTGTTTGTGTTGTGACCAATTTGTTGTGCGTTTCTTCAGTTGTTTGTGTTGTGACCAATTTGCTGTGCGTTTCTTCAGTTGTTTGTGTTGTGACCAATTTGCTGTGCGTTTCTTCAGTTGTTTGTTGTGACCAATTTGCTGTGCGTTTCTTCAGTTGTTTGTTGTGACCAATTTGCTGTGCGTTTCTTCAGTTGTTTGTTGTGACCAATTTGCTGTGCGTTTCTTCAGTTGTTTGTTGTGACCAATTTGCTGTGCGTTTCTTCAGTTGTTTGTGTTGTGAACAAGTTGCTGTGCGTTTCTTCAGTTGTTTGTTGTGACCAATTTACTGTACGTTTCTTCAGTTGTTTGTGTTGTGACCAATTTGCTGTGCGTTTCTTCAGTTGTTTGTGTTGTGACCAATTTGCTGTGCGTTTCTTCAGTTGTTTGTTGTGACCAATTTGCTGTGCGTTTCTTCAGTTGTTTGTGTTGTGAACAAGTTGCTGTGCGTTTCTTCAGTTGTTTGTTGTGACCAATTTACTGTACGTTTCTTCAGTTGTTTGTGTTGTGACCAATTTGCTGTGCGTTTCTTCAGTTGTTTGTGTTGTGACCAATTTGCTGTGCGTTTCTTCAGTTGTTTGTTGTGACCAATTTGCTGTGCGTTTCTTCAGTTGTTTGTTGTGACCAATTTGCTGTGCGTTTCTTCAGTTGTTTGTGTTGTGACCAATTTGCTGTGCGTTTCTTCAGTTGTTTGTGTTGTGACCAATTTGCTGTGCGTTTCTTAAGTTGTTTGTTTTGTGATCAATTGCTGCGCGTTTTTTAAGTTGTTTGTGCTGTGACCAATTGCTGCGCGTTTCTTCAGTTGTTTGTGTTGTGATCAATTGCTGCACGTTTTTTAAGTTGTTTGTGCTGTGACCAATTGCTGTGTGTTTCTTCAGTTGTTTGTGTTGTGAGATTTTGCAACGCGTGTGCTGTCAAATTGATGAAGATCGTTTCTTTATTTGCTGGCATTTTTTGTGATTGCATGTGCTTTCTTAAATTGCAGCGCTTTAAGCTCTTTCGGCCACCATAAAAATCTCTTATTTTAAAATGAAAATATTGTGTCAAAAGGAGAAAAACATCTAGTTATAGAAGTAAACACATTATAATGTGAACTTCACCCCATTTTTCTGGACTGTCAGAATATGCTGCTGTAATTAAGAAAAAAAAAACTTTTGCATGTCAAGCCTACCTTCTGAGATGACATCACAGCTTGCATGAGGGCAGAAAACAAGGCAGGGTCTGGGAAGCACAGAAAGTGGTAAAGTATTAGAACATCGCATTCACTGCAGTACAAAATAAGTGTTTGTGGCTAATCAAAGGGGACAAAAAGGCTGGGTCGTTATCTGCGTTAACGTGCTGCGTTAACGCGAGACTCTTATCGCGCAATAAAAAAATTTTAGCTGTTAATCTATTCTCAAAGTTGGGTTGGGAGCTGGGTCTATTTTACGCAAGCTATGATGACTTTCACCTTGGTATATTAGCGCGGATGGATACCTGACCGGTGAGCCGTCTGACAAAAGAGTGCCCTTCTGAATCAAATCAGAGTCTAACTGCAGTTCGGCAGTTTCACTTCAACTCACAAACATTTCATTCATGCCATCGTGACAAACTGGGGTATTAGACGCAAAAAATATCAGTAAGGACTGGTGAGAGTGTTATGGAATTTATTAATGCATGCCAAATGGAAAGTAAAATACTTCCGCATTTTGCGATGTTTGTGTGTGTGCGGTCCTTTACTGAGAGCCGCTTGTGGATTTTGTAAAGACCGCAGCGTTTACTTCAATAATGCCACTAATATATGTATACTGCACATGTCTTAATTCCATTTCTGTTTAGTTCAGTTATGACTTTAGTCGGATTAAGGTCATCAAAAAAAAAAAAAAAAAAAAACGCTGTTTGGAGCTTATGTAGGCCTACAGTTCATAATTCATGTTTAACTGAATAAACAGTTAGTAAACACATTGATCGTCATTTATTTTCATCACCAATTATCATAGTAGAACAGTGTCTCAAGCCGTTTGTGATGCATTTTGGAAACCGGAGATGAGCCCCTGGTCTAATGCACCACCTGGCTTGAGAAACTCGTTCTCAAAGACTTATTATTTTGGTAGCACACATATTCTGAATGCCTTCGGCAGAATTCAAATGAGCCATTTTAATCTAGATTAATTCCAAGAATAATTCAGATTAAAAAAATTCATCTATGCCCATCTATAATATATATTGTGACGAGCATCCCGAGGATCATCAGCGTCGCCCTGAATACAAATGAGGATCGCCTGCACCTCCTTGGCCCAGTCAGATTGGAACCAGCTGCAGTTCATCAGCCAAGGGCTATATAAGCCATTCAAGCCTAGAAAAGGGTGAGAAACCTCTCCATAAGAAGAGAGCTAACACCCTTTTCCTCTGATTTCACAGACAGCAGTTGGTGACCAGAAAGAACCGAGAGCAGTGACAATATATATAAACCAATATCTTTTTTGTAACTCAGTACACAATTTCTTTTTAAGCCCCAAACCCCACTCTAAACAAACCATTTTCTTAAAATATGTACAGCAGGGAGCGCAGTAAAAGTGTAAAAAATAAATAGTGTTTTGCCTATTAAATGTACACGAGGAGATCTTTAAAAGCAAAGCAGTTTCAGTTATTTGAATACAATAAGTACAATGTTTTATTTTACTGTAACAACAGCTTAAATAGTGTTTAATAATTATTTATAATTTAAGCTGTACGGAGTTTAGCTAGCGGTCCACAGCAGGACTGGGATCAAATTGCTCTAATGAAGGCCTCTCTAAACTGATCTGAATCAAGTCTTCAGTTGTGGACATGCATAGACAGCTTCTTGTTGAATTTTTGATCAAATTTTAAGCTGAAAAATCTCTTTCACACTGGGCAGCAGAAATAGGGTGTTATTATTAAGTTATTGTTAACTTAATAAAAATGTGCAGTATGGTTAGTGCAAACATTCACATGACCAGAGCTATAATAGGAACATTATGGCTGTATCAATGGTCCCAAACAACACATTAATTTTATAATAATAAATATTGTACATATTATCTTTAATAAACTATAAAATTTTCTTGCAGTAGATGGATTGAAACACATCTTTTCTCCACAGCACATAAAATATTGTGACTTCAAAATTAATCAATATTAATTTATTTGCATAATATATTCTACTGATTCCACCCTACTGCCCACATGGGAAAAGTATGACAATGTAAAGAAACAACAAATAAACTCATGTGCAAAGCTGACACGGTTTATCTGAGCACTTTATCTTTCTGGGCTTTTTAAAGAAGAGCTGAATATGGGAATCCCTCTATGAATTAAAGTTTCCATCTGCCCCGAAGTAACACCATCTTTTCTATTTACCTTTAATGGCTTTCAGCAACAGAATGATTTCTAATTGACTTCTTATTCTTATTTAACAGACAAATAAATAAAAAAGTTTAGAATTTAGAACATCTTTTACATGATACTTTTCAGTGTGTTTAAGTGTGTTTAAAAAATCTTACTATCCATGTGCACCACTGACAGGTCAAATCTGCTCTCTCTCTCTCTCTCTCTCTCTCTCTCTCTCTCTCTCTCTCTCTCTCTGCTGTAGTGTTTGTGTTGCTGAGAGATTGAGACGCAGCAGCCAAAGTTTGCGCATAAAGTAATGCAAAAACAAGTACAATTAATATCGGAAGCGAAAGCAGAAAAAGTATGTGTGAGAAGCGCTGGTGTTGAATTCGGTCTCACACTGGACGTGCCACAATGCCATCCATGGCCATATATGCCATCCACACGCCGCCATTCGGTGCCTTGCATTGCTTTGCAACGTATTCAAAACAAAAGGCCGCCCGATGTGAAGTAAATAAACCAGTACATTAAAGATGTGCTGTTGCGACTTCCGGTTTGGCGATGTAAGAGAGAGCAGCAAGAACGAGGATCTCCCAACCGATCTACCTTTAAACTTAAAAAGCGTCTTTTTTTCAATCTTATTACTTAACGAAATAAGTTAAAACTATATAGTGCAATACGAGAAATGAGCAACTCCAAACAGAAGCAAGGCACTGCGCCAGCAACGCGTTCAGGTGCTACCCTAGCCGGAAAGCTAGCCGTTATGGCGGCGAACGATACCACTAGCAGCAAAGATACACCTGAATCAGCTAACACGGACAACTTGTCAATGAGTCAACTAGTCTGCGAATTGGCAAAACAGCGGGCCAATTTAAAGGAGGACATGGCAAACTTAATTCAAGAGTCAGTCAAACCGCTGCAAGCCTCTCTCGAAACGCTACGTGAGACAGTAAGCTCGTTTCAACACCGACTCTCGTCTACTGAAGTACTGGCCGGCGAAAACTTCGAAAGACTCGTCGCCGCGGAGGCGACGATTAAATCTTTGAAGGCACAAAATTCATCTCTTCTTGTCCAAATTGACGATCTTGAGAACAGATCAAGAAGGTCTAACCTGCGTATTATTAACATTCCGGAAGGCAGCGAGGATGGAAAAGACCCCGTCGGTTTCGTTTCTGGGCTGCTTAAAGGTACCATGGACAGCGTGTTTGACAGCCCTCCTGAACTTGAGCGCGCGCACCGTGCGCTTCGCCCAAAGCCTGGACCAGGGCAATCTCCGAGACCATTCATTGTTTGCTTTCACCGTTTCCAAGAAAGGGAAAAGGCACTTAACTGGGCCAGACGACATGATGTTAAATTTAACGGAGTGTCATTGCGATTATACCCGGATATGAGCGCAGCCTTAGCGAAGAAACGCGCCGGTTTCAAAGAAATCAAACAGTCCCTATATCAGAAAGGAATAAAGTTCCAACTTCTGTATCCTGCTCGTCTCCGGGTGAAACTCGGCGAGGAAAGTCACACTTTTGATTCACCTGAGGCTGCCGAGGCTTTTTACAAGCAACGCATTCTTGCACAAGACTAAAGACTTGAATTGGTTCTAACACTCTTGACTGCGTAGGTATATGCAATTGACATTGTCAGTGTAATCGAGGTAATGACGTAATTACCTTATATATACATGTATACAGTTTATATAATAGCCCTACTTTAAGATAAGACGGAATGTTTGTTTTCGGTTGTTGCTTTTACGCGATACCATGCGTAGTAATGACGCTATGCTGTACCACGTGAATATATAGTGGTTTGGGATTCCTCAAGAAGATTGAGTAGAAAAGACTGAATAATCGGGAGACACGCAAGTTAAATAGGGGTTTGCGGCTTGTTTCAGTTGGGGAAACAAGCATTGGGAATATGTTGGGAAAATTGTTTGTTTGTTATTCTTACCAAGGAACTGATAGTAACATTTTGTTTTATGTTATATTTACAGAAGTACTTAACAGTGAGGAAACACGCATGTTGTTGATTGCATCTTTGTTTTGCGAATACCTGTTTAAATCTAGATTTGTCCATGTCTAACAAGACCGATTTGACTAACTTTCCTGGGGGTTCAAAAGTTAGATTTGTTACCTGGAACGTTAAAGGCTTAAATGGCCCAACCAAAAGAGGAAAAATTTTTGCATATTTAAAAAAATTAAAATCTGAAATAATATATTTACAAGAAACCCACTTATGCAATAGTGATCATCTCAGGCTTAAGAAACCATGGGTGGGCCAAATCTTTCACTCTGACTTTAATTCTAAAGCAAGGGGCACAGCCATTCTAATACACAAAAACATCCAATTTACACCCTCTAATGTAATCGCAGATCCTCAAGGAAGATATATTATTGTCTCTGGGAGTTTATACAATTCCCCTGTTTTATTAGTTAACATATATGCCCCTAACTCGGATGATGTGAGTTTTATTAATAAGCTTGTTTCTCTGCTGCCAGATCTTAACTCCCATCTCTTGATTTTTGGTGGTGATATAAATTGCGTTATGGATCCATCCCTCGACCACTCTAATCCAAAGTCTTTATCCAATTCTAAGATGGCCCAAGCCTTATATACATTCATGGACCAAGTGGGAGCTGTTGATCCTTGGCGATTTCTGTTTCCACAAAACAAAGTATATTCCTATTTTTCACAAGTTCACCACTCCTATTCAAGAATTGATTATTTTTTTATAGATAAATCTCTCCTTCCTTCTGTTGAACAAATTGATTATTTACCTATTGTTGAATCGGACCACGCTCCTGTGCAATTAGATCTTATTTGCAATTTGAGGTATAATGAAAGACCTCAGTGGAGGCTAAATACATCCTTATTATCAGATCCGGCATTCTGTACATTCATAAATACAGCTATAGATAATTTCCTAATGCACAACAAATCAGAATCCATATCAGCATCTACACTGTGGGAGACACTTAAAGTAGTTATTAGGGGAGAAATAATTTCATATACTTCCACTCTCAATAAAAAAGGCAAACAAAAACTAGATGATTTAATTGATTCCATTAGAAGATTAGATTGCCAATATTCCATTTCTCCCTCACCTGAACTTTATAAGGAAAGGTTGAACCTTCAAGTTCAGTACAATCTGTTATCAACAAATAAAACAGAATGGTGTTTATTACGGTCCAAAGGATATATATATGAACATGGTGATAAAGCAGGGCGACTTTTAGCCCACCAATTGAAATCTAAATCCGCCTCTCAAATTATACCCCAAATTAGTAATAGTAACAATAATTTAATGGTCAATCCTATTGAAATTAATAATATTTTTAAGAACTATTTTTACAACTTGTATACTTCTGAAAGCCCTGAATCTGATTCTGTAATGTTTGAATTTTTAGACAATTTAGATATACCCACCCTTAATCCTGAACAGAAAACCTGTTTAGATGAGCACATACAAAAAGAAGAAATTTTAAACGCAATCTCATTAATGCAAAATAAAAAAACTCCTGGCCCTGATGGCTACCCGATAGATTTTTATAAAAAATTTGCAGATAAACTAGCCCCTATTCTTCTTGATATGTTTATGGATTCCTTGGAAAAAGGTAGCTTACCACAAACCTTAAATGAAGCAAACATTATTCTTTTGTTAAAACCTGATAAAGATCCTGTAAAATGTAATTCTTACAGGCCAATTTCTCTCCTGAACTCTGATATAAAAATTCTGGCAAAAATCCTTGCATTACGATTAGACAAAGTAATAGAAAATTTGATTTCAAAAGACCAAACAGGTTTTGTCAGAGGCCGACACTCTTTTAGTAATATCCGGAGATTGCTAGGGGTAATCCACTCATCTAAGCTTTCCCAAGACTCTGTCCCTCACGTAGTCATTTCATTAGACGCTGAAAAAGCGTTCGACAGGGTGGAGTGGAAATATTTATTCTCTGCCTTGGAAAGATTTGGTTTTGGCACACAGTTTCTCTCATTGATTAAATTATTATATTTTTCCCCTAAGGCATCAGTAATTACAAACAGAATTCGTTCAAAACCATTTCCCCTATCGAGGGGCACAAGGCAAGGATGCCCTCTTAGCCCTTTACTTTTTACTTTAGCCATTGAGCCCCTATCCATAGCGTTAAGATGCTCAAAGCATTTTACAGGCATCAACAGTAGGGGCATAGAAAACAGAGTATCCCTATATGCTGATGATATGCTGCTATACATTTCTGATCCGATTAAAAGTATTCCACAGGTAGTTGAGATATTAAATCAATTTGGAAAGTTCTCAGGTTATAAGTTAAATTTTTCAAAAAGTGTTTGTTTTCCTATAAACAATAAGGGCCTCCAGATCTCAAAAAAGGATGTACCATTCAAACTGTCTGTATCAGGTTTGAAGTATTTAGGGATAAATATTACACAAGGATTCCCTAACCTCTACAAAGAGAACTTTACTCCTTTAATTGAAAAATTAAAACTAGAGCTCAAAAAATGGAACTTGCTGTTTCTTTCCCTTGCAGGAAGAATTAATTGTGTAAAAATGAACATTTTACCAAGATTTTTATACCTGTTCCAATGTATCCCAATCTTTCTATCTAAATCATTCTTTCAGAATTTAGACAAACTGATCTCATCATTTATATGGGGTGGAAAAACACCTAGAATTCGAAAGGAATTTCTCCAAAGACCAAAAACTCAAGGTGGATTAGCACTTCCTAATTTCAGGTATTATTATTGGGCTGCAAATATCTCAAAAATACTTTATTGGCTTCAAAACCATAAGGATGTTTGGTGTATTTCAGAATCGAACTCTTGTACTTCTTCATCCCTACCTGCTTTGGCTTTATCCAAAATGCCCCTTTGTATTACACTGTATACCCAATGCCCAGTTGTAGTAAATACCCTCAAGATTTGGTTCCAATTTAGAAGATCTTTTGATTTTAAAGACATCTCCATAGCTAGCCCTATATGCAAGAATCACTTATTTCTCCCTGGTCAATTAGACTCAGTCTTTAGTCAATGGCAACAGGTAGGCCTTGTTAAATTTAGTGACCTTTTTATTGATGATGTTTTTGCTCCATTCACAACTCTCTCATCAAAATACACACTGCCTAGATCACATCTGTTTAGATATTTTCAAATTCGACATCTAATCCAAAATTATTGTCCCACATATCCCTCTATCCCTCCTAATACAGGATTAGATGTAGTATTAAATATTCCCATACATTTGAAGGGAGTAATTTCTAATATATATAACACTTTAATGTCAATAAAAAATATTAATCTAGACAAAATCCATGCAGAATGGTCAAAGGATTTAGGAGTGGATATTTCAGAGGAAACCTGGAATGATGCTTTATTGAGAGTAAATGGAACAACCTCCTGTACTCGCTTAAGCTTGATTCAATTCAAGGTCCTTCACAGACTTTACTACAGTAAGGCTAGACTTTCCAGGATATACACAAATGTAAGCGACACATGTGAGCGATGCCATTCTGCTAAAGCAGATTTGGCTCATATGTTTTGGGCATGCCCTAGACTGTTTGATTATTGGACAACTATATTTAAAATTCTGTCTGAAGCATATAATAAAGACATTAGGCCTAGCTTTGAAATGGCTATTTTTGGAGTACTTGAACAAGGTACAGTCATGTCCAATAATTATCAAGACGCTTTTGCCTTCGCGTGTCTTATGGCTCGGAGAAGAATATTGCTTGAATGGAAATTAAGTAAACCACCTTTAGTTTCACTTTGGTTTAGTGATATGATGCTGTTTTTAAGATTGGAGAAAATTAAATACTCTCTTAGAGGATCCACTAAACGTTTTTATACAATATGGAATCCAATGATCTCATACTTTGAAAAAGGCTTAACACTTCCCCCAAACTAAAACTAATAGGGAAATTGATAGGTCTACGCTTAAAGGCATAATGCAATCAAACTCAATAAGCAAACATCACTGTTGAATACTTCCTCACTGTACTATCAGAACTATGTGACTATGTAAATATTTAATTTAATTTAGTATTGATTTAATTAATTAAATTTTTATTTTTTGGGGGGTTATTATTATTATTATTATTTGTTTATTTATTTATTTATTTATTATTTATTTGTTTTTGTTTTTTTGTAGGGGAGGGGGAGGTTGTTCATTGGGGGGAAAAGGTAACAACAAAAAAAAAAGAAAGAAAAAGAAAAAAAAAAGTCTTGTCAAATCTTTGTATGTAATAATTCACCTTGTTTTTTCTTACAATAAAAAACAATTATAAAAAAAAAAAAAAGATGTGCTGTTGCTGATCCCATCAGGGTGTGCTACAGTCACAATAGATTTCCAACGTATTAAAAAAAATCGCACATGTGCGACTAAATAAAGTTTCCAGTTCGCACACATCTATTTTAGTCGCAACTGTGAGCGAAATGGTTGCACTGTCGAGCCCTGTACAGTAGGCTATGAATAAAAAAACATGATAAACAGACAATCTGCAATCAAAGTGCAGGCACACTATAACTAAAGAGCAAACTTTATTTAGTTTTGGGCTAACGTTATTAATTACTGCTTTGCATGGCTTCTGCACATGCAGCGCAGGCTTTTATGCTAACGGTTGCAGAGTTTGAAACCCGCGCTGTTTTATCATACAGTAAATAAATAATTTACATTTTGTCTGGACGACAGAATATATCTCCCTGCTGTTAAAACGAGCAAACATAGGTACAATTACTTTTTGTAGAACCACATTTATGAATAAAGATGCGAATTCCCATGTTAAAGTTGATAAAAGTGTGGTCAAACATTACCTTCATCAACAGAACTTGCTTTATTATCGGTAAATTTATTGTTACACAAAAGGTGCTTATTAAAATACTTAACAATCAAATTAACAGACATAACAGTTACTCACCACAGAAACTGCTGCTATCCAGGAAAAGGCCGCCAAACGTCCGTCTGGATCGGGTCTGGATCAACGGATGCTGGGATACATGCCCCGCCCACCACCCCCGCTATTGGGGCGTACGGCGCACATGACCTTAGTATTGTTTTAAAACGCTAACGTTCCACAAATATAGGGAAATAACAGATTTATTTGATTGAAATTTATTTTTTATTATTATTTTAATGAGAACTTGGCTCAGAATATGATGTTTATACATGAGTTAGAAAAATGCAGTTGTAAGTTTATGTACACCTTGAAGAATCTGCAACATGATTATTTTACTAAAATGAGAGTTAAAAAACTCATGTAATTTTTAGTACTGACCTAAATAAGACATTTTATATAAAATACATCTGCATATAGTAAATATTTTTTTTATTTTACTATTGAAATAGGTAACGTTCAAATAATAACAATACAAAATAAGAACAAATAAGACAAGAGAAAAAGCATAAATCATTTTCAATTGTTATGAATAAGGATATTACAACGTACCAAGGAATTGAATTGCATCACACTCTTTTGTCAGTTTGATTTTTAACAGTCTTATTGAAAAAATATTAAAGTAACAAACAAAACTAGTTTAACATGGGAGATGAATTAAGCAAGTTTTAGTTATGCATGTGAAATTTTGCTAATAAAATAAAAAGGTTAAATTAATTAATTGATCCTCATTGTTCTCTTACATTGCTGTATGACTAACAGTCCCCCTTAAGTCACATAGGGGACGTTATCATCTGACGAAACAGAGGACCATTTTGGAACGTTCTGTTTAAGTCCCAGATGTAATTTTTTTAACATTGCCGTGTGAACACAGAATGACCAAAGCAGGACGTCCCCCTTAAGTCACATCGGGGACATTATTATCTGACCAACAGAGGACCATTTGGGAATGTTCTAATAAAGTCCCAGATGTTATTTTTTTAACGTTGCCGTATGACCACAGAATGACCAAAGCAGGACGTCCCCTTAAGTCACATCGGGAACGTTATCATCTGACCAAGAGAGGACCATTTGGGAACGTTCTGTTAAAGTTCCAGATGTTCTCTTTTTAACGTTGCCGTGTGACCACAGAATGACCAAAGCAGGACGTCCCCCTTAAGTCACATCGGGGATGTTATCATCTGACCCACAGAGGACCATTTGGGAATGTTCTGTTAAAGTTCCAGATGTTCTCTTTTTAACGTTGCCGTATGACCACAGAATGACCAAAGCAGGACGTCCCCCTTAAGTCACATCGGGGACATTATCATCTGACCCACAGAGGACCATTTGGGAACGTTCTGTTAAAGTCCCAGATGTTCTCTTTTTATCGTTGCTAGATGACAATAAAATAACCAATACAGGACGTTCTCCTAAAGTCATATTGGAAACGTTGAACAATGGTACTTTCATAATCAAAGGAGAACGTTTTAAGAACGTCCCCAATGTTCTGTAAAGGTTTGGAACTGTCGTCACCCTTACAGAACTTTTAGAGAACGTTGTGCAAGGTCGCGAAAACGTCCCCTCCTACGTAGGTGAGGATAGGTAGATAACTAGACCTCACATCCTGTTGATACATTAATATAAAATAACTTGCATTTAATTTTTTTTATGTAAAATGATTGTTGCCGTTTTTATGAAAAGAGCCAAGCAGCATCACACCCAGTAATACTGCCTAACATTGCTCAAAAAGTCGGCTCATGTATCATCATCATCTTGACGTAAACTCACAGCGTTCAGCATGTAGTTTTGCTCCTGTTAGATCAAAAACAGCAGCTGCCATTCATGTTCATACACTCTAATAATAATTCTGTAGGCCTGTCAATTTTTATAAATAATATCTTACATTTTACACTGAATTCTGTCCAAAATAGATTGTATTTATTTTCTTTTGCTAAAATAAATTCTTATTTTATTTGACTGTAAACTATTTTTTTTTAATAGGCTAGCTGCCTTATTCTCTTCAAAGTGTAGCTCTCATACAGAGCCTGTTATTTCAGTGTTTTTTCCAGGATATTTGTGGATTCCTTCTTTCTTGTCCTCGGCTGATCACATTGAAAAAGGAAAGTAGGGAATTTTTTTTATTTGATCATTGAGTTGTTTTTCCCTGTCATTTTCCTTTTTTTCTTCTTATTTATTTAAACTATCACATCACTTTTAAAGTAAAGGGAAAAAAGTGTTGCACTTATCTGAAAAAGCTTTACATGTTTTAAATAAGAAAGTGTATTTTTTCTTTTAAAGGATTAAACGTTTTAAAATGAAATAAATAGTTTAAATGATCATTAAACATATTCCAAACATTGTGTCTGTGTTTACACTTTTATTTAGTTTCAAAAGCATAATATGAATCCACTGAAACAGAGCTTTGCGACACTGGGTCATTTCTGCAACTTTTTAATAAGAGAATGTGAAATAACAGCACAGTGGAGAACTGTATGTATAATAATAATATCAGATAATAACAACACTAAAGAAAATAAACAACTTCCAGTACATACAAGTGCAAACAAATGAACAAAATCTGAAATTTGAACATTAATCAAACAACATAGAGACAACATAGGTAATGTCTTCAATAAAACATGGCGGTGAATCCTAGGATGAATATACTATAGCTTGCTATGAAGAATTAACATTCCTGGTTAAACTCTGCAGTAGGGATGCACCGATACCATTTTTTCCCAACCGATCCGATCTCGATACCAAAATTCTGAATATCGATCGATACCGATCCGATTCCGATACTGTGCCGTTTTTTTTGTTGTCCCCAACGCGTTGAGACTGATAGGTGCATCTTTTGCATGGTTTACTAATGTTTTGCCGTTGCGCTGCTATGTGCTCTCGAGCGGAAAAAGCGTGTTATGCCAGTCTCCTCATTTTCATTCTTCAATCAAATGAAAGCAGAGGCGGGGTTGGGTTTTCTTTGAGGTGACTGCAGTGTCTGTGTTGTCAAGACGACTTCGGCGAGCTTTTAATGATGGAGGAGAGACTTGTGGTCGCTGTTTCAAGTCATTCAAAGCTGTATGACTTTACAAATCTTGAATATCATAATGCAATTAAAAATTACAATTACTGACAGGAACACTCGCGCACAATACGGCTCAGCTGATTCAGTCGTTTCCTAGTGGCATAAAAAGAGCACCGCGCTCCTTTTTATCTTGTCATCAATAAAGGCAGTGCAGTGCGCCTCACGTTTTTGGAATGGAAAAGCGCGTGCAGTCACAGTAACGTGCAACCACACGTGCCTACATATTTTGTCAAAGAAGCAAAATGAAAGAAGGATATTTCTGCTCAGTTTGACAGAATTGTTGACAAACCAGCCAGCGATGACGTGGATCACCTCTGTGCTGCCAGAGCCGTGTCATAAACTCAATAAATAGGCTAATGGTAATTTAGTGTTCAACTAGCAAACCAACCTTTTTTCCATTTGGAAAATTACAGTTATTAATAGTTCTTATATAATATAATTTTTTTAATAGCCTACATAGTCTAATCTACCAATCAAACAAATCTAAAGTTTTTTTTTTTTTGCATAGGCTAATGGACCTCGCACCAAACTGAGGCTTTCATTTACAGCTTAAAAAAACATGTATGCAAATAATGCAATATCATATGTAAACAAAAAAATTGTTATATGCTATGTAGTAGCCAATACTTTACAAAAAGTCAACATAGAGCCTTTAGGTTCATTGTCTTTCATTACACGCAGCGCGCGCACATTAACCGCAAATGAGACAGAGGAAATAAGTCATAATCTTAATTAAAGACATAATCTTTAAACTAATGAATTCTATGAAACATGTTGACAGGGGATTTGTAATATTTAACATTAATTAATTAACATTAATTAAATGCATATTTAAAAACATGATTGGACAAACAGCCTGCCGGTTCTTAAAAAGTATTCAGTCAGTGTTTTCGTTTTGTAATTTACATTTGTCATTTAAGGAAAAGATCTAGAGCAGGATTTATTTTATTCTTTTTATTTTATTCTGTTTTTCTATGCTGCTAAAAACACAGCAGGTGAAGATGCTCTATTATGTTCTGATGCTGTTTGCATTTAAAATAAATAAGTATTTTAAAATGCAATATTTAATGTGTCATACAAAATATAGGCACGTCAATTATATTTTTATTAATATTTTAATATTAATCTGTTAGCGGTTAACATTCGGTTAACGAGCCGAAATTAACCGAAATGAGCAGTTTCAATAGCTCTGGTGCTAAACTGAAATCATCTTCTTTAGTAAAAAATAACAGACCTATAGGTATACATGACAGACGGCACAATCTAACTAAAAACATGCTTGCTGTAAAACTAGGCTACATTATTTGAGCATTCCTTTTGATATTGTCCTTTCCTTTTTAATATTAAGATTTTTCTTTGAAATCTGCAATAGGCTATTGACATCGTTGGTAAAATAATCAGCCTTTTATTACATTTATTAATTATATTAAATTAAAGCCTGATATTTTCCTGCAGGTTTGATGCAGATTAAACTAAACCGTCTGATGCCATTTTTACTTAATAATTCCTCTCCAAATCTCGCCGTGAGTGAAACGGAGAAATTCAAAAGCCAAAACACAAACTGGTCTGTTTAATAAAATATTAATATATAAAATTACAGTGAAATATTCACAGTTTCAGAGTAGCCTATATTAGGCTAAATCATTTTCTGTTAATAACAATCCATATTGCGCCCGTCAGTTACACCTTTAATTTATATAATAAACTACTGTGACCACAATGGGCCAGACTTTAAAACTATTCGCAGCAATTAAAGTATTCACCTTAGAAAAATAAACTCAATCTGAAGGATGGGAGAACAAACTCATTGTAAGATTAATCTTATACGGAGCGCCGCACCTCACCTCTGCGCATGCAGCCGGCACGTGAATGAAAGCGCTTGATGCATCGGAGACAGCGCGCAGCGCTCCGGTATCTGCAGACATTTGCAAAACAGCAGCTCAAATGGAAGAAATAAGTGCGTTGAGGATCTGTCCAATGCATTATTGAGGCTTTTCTAATTAAACATTTCAGGTAGGCCTACTTTGTGTGCGAAGAGCAGGTAATAACCGTCTCCACTCCAGTATTGCAAATGCAATCTAATCTAACACACACAGCAGCGCAAACATGATGAAATAAACTCCTGCTGCAGGTCAAAATGAAACCATTTAATGCAAAACTAAATGCATATCTCCACTAATTATTTAGACTAAAAGGAACAAATAGTCTTAGAGAAAGTTTTTCCTGTTGTCAAATGCGACAAGCAGACTGAATTGTGAATGAATGGAGAATGATTGACAGGCGCAGCCGCGCAGCGGCGGGAAGCGCTGAACTGAACATGAATTTAAACACTTTAATATTCATCTGTACTTCACATTAAACTGTAGAATGGCTTCAGAACATTTCGGATATAGTGGGCCTACATGACAACGTTCTGGTGCCTTTAAATAGGCTTCATGTAGCCTATTATTTGGCTTATAAACACAGAATATAGTGCACGCGCAAGATCGGATTTGGATCGGTACCAGCTGGCCGATACCCGATCCAGCAAAAATATGCGATATCGAACCGATATCCGATCCAAGTATCGGCATCGGTGCATCCCTACTCGGCAGTGAGGTCCATGGCAGCTAGGACTTAAAAGCCTTGGTAATCTGAAACAAAAAGAAGACGACAACCAGAATATGCACAATAATATGGTTGAAACTTCAAGATGGGTGAGAGGGAGGGTTACGAGCAGTTTGAGCATACTTACTTGACTGTAATTCCACATGTGTTGTACAGAATCCAGAGAGAGGAGAGAGAATATGGAGTAGCCTACTCACACTCTCACTATTGCATGATGGAAACTTATGAAAAAATATAGTGAAAAAAAGACGAGTAAGTAAGAGAAAATACAGTTCTCTGGAAGTAAAGGTGAATGGTTTGTAAGACCCACTCATTCAGCCTATTACAACCAAGTCTCTATTTGCAGAGCAGTTTTGGTGCTTAACAGTGCAGGAAGAGTACTTCAGGGTGAGAAGAGCAGTGATGGTTGTACAGAGTCCAGAGAGAGAGGAGAAAATATGGTCACAGGTGGAATCTTGGAGTTGGACATGTTAGAAGTGGGTGAAAATGGGGGATGAGGATGGAAAGATGTTGTTTCACATCCAGTCCAATTCCAACCCTTTCCCGGCAAAAGATCTCCTCTTTGAGCCATAATCATAGAGTAACTCCTCATCACTCAAAATGTCTTTAGTAGCAATGAAGAGAATGATGTCTCTATCATTAAGGACATACAGCCTGGGCCGGATATTGGTTCTTTTGCTGGAGTGACGTATCAGGCGTCCATAATTGAACTTCATGTGATGGCACTGACAACTTTCTTCATGTGCGTCAATGCACATGGCTTCATGTTGCTTGTTCTTATAAAAAAACAAATGGCCAGCTTTGATGCCGCTGGTCGAAGCAATTGCCATCCCATCTTCATAGCTAACCAGTTGGCCGTGGTATTCACAGACAACCTCCCCGTTCTGAAAGGGTCTTTTGGTGAAAACACAATCGCCCTTGTCAGGGACAGGCCTGACAGTCAGTCCTTTCCAGCGTTGAGAAAAAATCATTTTATGCACAAAGCTGCTGTCCATGACCAAGTCCAAGCTGGCAACGGGCTTCCACTGCTTCAGAACTACTGCAGCCTGTGGGATGTTTGACATCCACCCTTGTTTGTCTATCCAGCGCTTTATTTTGGACTCTGATGGCTGCTGTCCAGCAAAGTGTTCTAGAAACACAAAACACATCAGTATTTGGCTATTTTCACTCAGTTTCACTGTTTGTGTCATTAATCATATGTATACTCACCAAGAGCATGCTGTTCACGCAGCTTGAGCTGCTCGCTACGCCAGCGGTCATAGCAGTGCTTCTCATGTTCTGAGCCACTCAACTCATTCCTGCGTGCCCTTTTAGGAGGAGGCCCCTCCAGAGTCACTGGACAGGACTGCTCAAGAGTTTTGTAGGCCGTCTGTTCATCTACCATTGTCTCTCGGCTGGAAGCTCTACTGGACCCTTGTCTATAAGATAAAAATAAATAAATATTGAAGGAAGGAGAGGCAAATTAATCCCTGCTGTGGGTTGCAAATTTAATAATAAGGATCATCTCAGTTGTTAGATGCTTACCGTGTTTTTCCAGCGAGCTGATCTAGCACACTTACAGCCAGAAATGCATCTGAAGACGTTCTCCTCATGTAGTTTCTTTCAGGTGCTTCTGGCTTGTGCCCGAACAGCCCTGCCACTACATTTCTCTCCACTTCTGACAGGTTTTGTGCTGCTGCCTCAAATGCTCTCTGGGCATCACCATAGGTCACACTGGGGAGACTGTATCTGAAACACAAGGCATCATAAGAATGCAAGAAGTGGACGGATGAACATGTAGAGTTAAAGACAGGTGTAATGTTGCTTACTTGTCTTGTAGTCTTTTTAAGTCGTTGGAGGGATTATAAATCGATCTCCCACTACTTGACACAAAAAATGAATCAACTGCCACATCGTCACCGGTGCGGTTTTCTTGCAGCATTACTGGCCGCACCTCATTGAAGTACAAGTCAAACCACTAGTTAGAGAAAGGGGAAAAAATAAATAAATATGACTTTGCCACAATATATTTATTGCTGTTATGATTTAAAGTACAATATAAACTTACAAGTTCCTGTTCATGTGACAACGGTACTTTGTGCTCCTTCACTGCAACACAGACACCATTCTCTATCCGGCTTCTCCCCTCCCAATCCTCAACCTGCAAACAGACAGTTTCGCACATTCATGAAGCATAGAAACAAAGAAGAGAAAGGAGGGAAAAACAAACACTTACAGTCATGTGTGTCACAACTCTAGGCCGCTGAAGTAGCTTCAGCATGATAACAGCCTCAAGGTAGTAGAGGATAAGCAGCCGTTCATTTTTAGTCAAACAGTCCCCTGTGATGGCTCCTGGACCCTGCAATATGTGTATTATGGCCTGGAAATCTTCGAATGCAGCGTCTAAAACAACAAGGCAGTCCTTTGGCAAAATTTCTTTGCCATAATCAAACTCAGATTTTTTCCCTGTGACCTCCATGCTCTCTTTTTTGGTCATGCCACTCTGTATTCCATACAGCACATCCATAAAACTCTCACAGTCCTGGAACAGAGATGGATTGTTGTGGCGAATGTCCGTGGAGATAATAATGTATGTCATGAACCTTGAAAAGAGATCAAAATTAGGTTGTTACAGTCAGAATATAGCACAGCTGAAATTATCAGTTAACATGTACATGGCAAACTTGTGGTTGTTCCACATCACTGACCTCTTGAGACTCTTCCAGTAGTTGAACACTGTCCATTTTGAGAGCTTTGTATCTGCCAAAATGTTAAAGTACTCTCGCACTTTCTTCACCTGCCGAACAAACATCAGGTTTGGCTCAGTGGGGTCCATGTAATGCAAGAACCTGGACACTGTTTCCACCTGAAATGACACATTTCACATTAAAATAAACTGTACTGCATAAAACAAGACCTGCATGTACATTTTTTGCATGAATACCTTCACTCATTTAATTAACTTACTACTTGTCTGCTGTTTTTATGTCCTGGGTCAGTGTGCAGGTCCTTTTTAAATCCTGCTAGAAGGGGGTGGTCAATGGAGTGCTTATTGTATAAGCCTTTTTTGACCATCTCCACCCTCACGGAAGAGGTCCACATCGGTCCACCAGTGCTGAAATTAAAACAATAAACAGCAGGTGATCAAAACGACTGTGTATATTAAAGAGAAATCATATACACAGTGTACATTTATTTTCAGGGAATGCCGATATGAAACTGTACCTCTGATAGTACTCTCCAGAGCTCTCGTCAGATGTGGGCTCATTTGGAGGCTCCACTGGACTTTCTGCACCTTCTCCAGAACTTTGAGGCACAGAAGATGTAGTCGATTGAGCTGGTTCCGGAAGGACCGAAGGTAAGTTAATAATCACCAACCCCTTTGACTGCATCTCCGCAATCATCCTAAAACAAGGAACGTAAAATAAGGTCAAATAAACAATAGCAAAATGCATGTTTATTAATATGTGTAGATGTTTGATTCAAAGTCAGATACATCTAATCATAGAAGCACAACTGAGTTACAAACCTGGCCAGAGGATTAGTAGAGTCCAATATGTCACAAATTTTTCCAAACTCCCAGAAACGTCCTCTGTGACAGAATTCGGACAACTCCTTCTTGGCTTCTAAGACGACAGCCTGGATCTCTGCCTCTGTGCTGTTCCTCATACACACCTTCCTGAGATGCCCAGGAAGAGAATGAGGAGCCTTTTTGCACACAGGGCAGAGGAAAAACATCCTGCTGTGGAAGGATCTGTGGGGATAATAAAACCAACATGTTATAGAATGAAGAGACCAAGAGCAGCTTTATGAAGGTTTGAGGTCCACTGCAGCCCACCCCGCACTCCAGGTACAGGAACAAAGGATCAAGTACACAAACAAACACAGCAAAGTGTGCCGGACGTTGTGTCTAGAGTTTTAAGACAAAACTTAATTTCATATTAATATAATAATGTTACTAACCATATTATTTAAAAAGTGTATTTAATAATATGACATTTATGATGAGAGAAGATAAAAAGTGTCTCAATTATTTCTTAACCCAAGATAACCCAGCAGTTAGGATTTGCAAGTCAATATCAAATAACAACACAATTAGTGTACAAACTGCTCTCCTCTCACAAACAGCTGTCCTCTTCAGAGGTTTTCTAAACTTGATGATAAAAGACTCGTTTGACTTAACTTTCACAAAATTAGCTAACTCCACTGACAAAATGACACAAGATAAACTGAGTTTAAGAGGTCTGCTGCATATGGCATACTGACTAAATCTACTTACTGTTCAGAAGCCATTTCAGATGTTAAAAGGTGAGTTCTGTCCACTGGTCAAAAGCAGCAAGCTGTAGCTGAAAGGGATACAACTGTAACTTGACTGAGATGAGATGGGCCTCTTTAACTTGAGCTGGCAGCAGGTCAACGGCCTATCAGGACGCAGCATCCAACAGCAGCCCAATCTGCCCATCCCCAGGTGTTAATGACCCAACAGGGGCAGAAACAACTTTAAAAGTTACAACAGTTACAACAACTGATCTAGGTATATGTTTCAGTGGATTAAAAAAAATATATTGTCTTTATTTTGACTTTGAGTAGTTTTATATTTTACCACACAGATGCAGGGAAGTATATTCTAAGGTTTGAAACAGTACACAAACAAGTAAATCTATTTCAAATACACAATTTATGTGAAAATATACATATGAAACAGAAAAAAAAACATAAAACACAGCACAAGGAAAAAATAACTAAAGTTAAATGACAGTCAGTTCTTCAGTTTCCATTCAAAGATAAAACCTAAAGTAAATAAGCTATTGAATACATATGCTTATAGTGTGTGTGTGTGTGTGTGTGTGTAATTTTAAATAAGACAACAATTAAGTAAAAAAAATACAAAACTTGATAGTAAAACTGTTTATCCATTTGCTTTGTAAGATTGTGTTGTTAAAGCCTCCTGAGAGAGCATGAAGATATGAACAGTCTCACAGTGGATAGTGATTTCTGATGAAGTATATAATTATAAGAGTATGTGTTAGGGTAAATAAAATAAAAAAAAATACAGAAAAACGAGACTTGTAACACATTTCAGAGTAGATTTATACTTAGTTTGGTGATAAACAGATACAAAAAAAATTATATATATATATATATATATATATATATATATATATATATATATATATATATATATATATATATATATATATACATACATATTCTTTCATGCATGTATTGATGGCGTGGATTTTCTGATGGCTGTCTGCACATTTCCTTTCTTATGTTTTTATGACTATTAATAAAGTTGAATGTTTAAAAGCCTAGATTATATTATGACCTTAGTGTCAGCGAACTTCAGAGGAAAACTGGAATAATATGTGCATGATTGCTTTTCTCGGGATCTACCCAGCCAGGTCAGAGGTCATGGAGACCTCTCGAGTGGACCTGGACTCTTGAAGAATTGTTTCCTGAGTTATTTGCCATTTTAAAGTAAACCTTTTAAAGTTGATAGTTTTGTATGTAAGCTGCCAGTTTGGATGTTGATTGTATTCTTAATATATTTATGCTTATATTGTTATATACATACACATTTTATTGAAATATATTTTGTGGTAACACTTTATTTTGAGGGTCCATTTGAGTGTTAGACTGTCTGCTTAATATCTGTTGATACTGCTCCTTCAACAGAAATTTAACTGACTATAAGAAACTTTGCAAGTAAATGTCAATTTACACTAACCCTAACCCCAACCCCAACCTAACAGTGTACTTATAATCTAATGAGTTAGTTGGCATGTAGAATGTAACTTAATTCAACAAATTGACCATCAAAATAAAGTGTGACCTGTTTTGTTCTTACATGAATACTGATCTAAACTCTCAATGGCTGGTGTGGGTGTTAATGTTACTAATTTGCTAATGTTGCTGAGTGATGGAGGTATGAATAGTCTCGTTAGCAACTTGTTCTTCATGAATACTAATCTGAACGCTTAATGGCTGGAGTGGGTGTTAACGTCTAATTTGCTCATGTTTTACTGTGGATATATGAATGGTCTCATTAGAAAGTTATTGTTCTAAACCATGATGTCGGAGTTAATAGTCAAATGCAAGCTTTTCCAAATTACTGTCAGAATTTTATTAAAAACAAAAATAAAAAACAGTTCTGTTTTGTTGACCTGCAGACCTGACTAATACAATGGGCTAATACAATTACTCCTGTGTATTCCATTGTAATGAAACATTACACATATATAAAACCATGTAAACCTAACCCTAACACATACTAACATATTTAAATTTCTAATCTATTGTATATATATATATATATATATATACATACAGTTGAAGTCAGAATTATTAGCTCCCCTTTGAATTTTTGATTCTTTTTTAAAAATACAGACATACAGACAAGGACATTTTCACAGTATGTCTGATCATATTTTTTTCTTCTGGAGAAAGTCTTATTTTTTTATTTCGGCTAGAATAAAAGCAGTTCTTAATTTTTTAAAATCCATTTTAAGGTCAAAAGTATTAGCTACTTCAAGCTATACTTTTTTCGATAGTCTACAGAACAAACCATCATTATACAATAACTTGCCTAATTACCCTAAGCTACCTAGCTAACCTAATTAACCTAGTTAAGCCTTTAAATGTCACTTTAAGCTGTATAGAAGTGTCTTGAAAAACATCTAGTAAAATATTATTTACTGTCATCATGGCAAAGATAAAATAAATCAGTTAGGGATAGGTTTACATGGTTATGCTAATAAAGTAGATAAATAACAGAGGCATTTAGTCATTTACTGAATATGACATTTTTTTAGATGAATGCAAATAAATATTTTTTTTAAGTTAATTTAACTTCATATGCTATAAAATAAATAGAATAGAATACAGAATAAATAGATCAAATAAATAAACTCTGGCTTTCAAATCTGGCTTTCAAATCTACTTTCTCACCCAGTGAAAACTAAAATAAAATCTAAAAATAAACTTGTGTTGCTAGATTAGTTGGTTCTATTCCCTCAGCTGAACAAATACAGTGGAGATCAGTGGCGCCTGCAGCTGTGCGTACCTACCATGAGGGGAAGTGAATTAATGGCACTTTTTTATTTTATTTATTTATTTTTTTACATAATTTCAATTGATTATTTAACAGTATACACAAAGATTTATTGACAAAGCAAGAAAGAATGAGAATAAATAAAGGTGTGTGTTTTAAAATATGTGTATGGGTAAAGAAATCGATTGGCTTTAGTTTTGCTGGCCGTTTTTTGGCAGACTAAAAATACAATTTAGATAGCTATTGTTTAAAACAAGGTTGTAAATGAGTAAATGCTCTTTAAAACAGCTAAACTTAATTGAGACATTTGGCAAAAGGCCTAAAACAATGAATGAAACAAATATTGTTCCCACACACAGGGTGGAAACGGGCAGTCTCATCAGCAACTGAGCCGGGGGAACTCCAGGCCCAGCCCGTGTCTCTTTCATCAGACGATTCAGATCCAGCTGCCAGCTGCGCAGCGTTCTCGCATTGAACCGCTATCATTCAAGGTATAACAGCCATGAGTTCATTGTTTTTATTTGTTAAATTAATAAAAATGTGAAAAGCAAAACTTATTGAAAAGCAAAAAATATTATACCAAGTAATTAAATTTTTAATATAGAGTATATGCTGATGTAACTTCCGGAAAGGAAGAAGTTGTGTCATGAAGATGGAAGCAAGACAGTTTTTTGACTATGTAATAGCATGCTTCAGCTTTTGATGCCTTCGGGATGAGAATGGTTTGCACATTAATACAGATATATACAGCATTACTAAAGCCGAACACTAATAGATGAGCAGTTCTGCTGGATATATCAGCTCATGTAGGAGTTCAGCAGAATCAACAGCTGATCCATTACTGAAAGAAACTAAATCTTATGATAAAATAAAGATTTTTCTTAGAAAAATGAAGGACGAGCACTATTCACACGCAGCATTGATAATCACTGGCAACATCTGAAACTCTTATAAATATTCAATTAAAGTTAAAACAATGACGAGTAAAAACAGGACAGAAGAAGTCAGATTTATAATATAACTTCAGGGCACACAAGACTCAATAATACATTAATTATGGGTAAAGTGCATATGGACAAATGTTACACATATAAATTAATACATTTATAGTAAGAAGGCTCTAGTTTCAAAGAGTAACTAAATATAAACATTTTGAGGATAAGTTTGGATAAAAGCATTTTTAGGAGAACTGGAAAAGTCAACGCAAAACACTTCATATTAAGTACACTCCAAAAACACATGACTTTACATTTCTTCAGACTGAATACAAAAAGAGCATTTGGGGAACAGTGTCTTTAAAAATATCAATAAGAATTTCAATTTATTGAAATTTTCTTTAACCATTTTCTTAAAACATCAAATTGATTTTTTAAATTGATCAAGTTTAGCAAACAGTATATTTATTACAAAAACATATACTTTCCAGTTTTTTATGTCCCTCTATTCTCTACAAATTATTTTAAGACTGTTATGACCAAATCTAAGTTTTATTAGTTTTGTCACATCTATATCCTCTCATTGTTCTACATTTGCCAACAAATCCTTGAATATTGTAGAACTTGTAGATCTGTTTTTTTTTTTTTTTATATTTTAAAATCTAAAAAAAACTTCTTACTCCATGGCCCATATTTACAGTAAAATTAGCTCCAAAGATTTTAAATTGGGATTTTCTTCTGCATGGTTTTCATTACACAACTCTCTTGTTTTAAACTCCATGAATTTAACCATCATATCTCAGTAACATACATAAGTAAGTAAATAAATAAATAAATAAAGCTTACCCCTTAGTTCTGCCCACCAAGCCTGCAAAAGTACAGTAAAAACTATAAAAAAAATTAATTAACTGTTTTCTTATTAAATGCAGTTTAATTTAATTTATTCCTGTGATTCAAAGCTGTATTTTCATCATCATTACTACAGTCTTCAGTGTCACATGATCCTTCAGAAATCATTATGATATGATGAGCTGCTGTTGTATTATTATACATTTTTATTGGAACAAAATTACTAATGATGTTTCTTACAATTATTAGTGCTGAATAGATTTTTTTTCTTGCTTCATAGTATCTTGGAAACTGATCCATTTTACTTTTAGGATTCTTTAATAAATAAAAAGACAGTTCAAAATAATAGCTTTATTTGCATTTTTTTTACATCATACATCTTAAAAAAAAGACTGCAAATGAAACTATTGTTTGAATCTTTGATTTGTTTAAATCAATAATAATCCATAAAAAATACATCTTTAGACTCATGCAATATCTAACTTTCTGACATGTTTTCGTTCCTCTCTGCTTGTGTCTCAACATCTGCTGAACACCAGTCTAAAGTGTTCTTTTTAGAACCAGAGAGGCAATCATCTTTGGCTTTGTAAGTATATTTTGTGACTAATTGGACAACACCTTAATTTTTGTGCCTGCATATCAATGAAAATCTACTGAATATGTTTTTATTATTTAATACATTGCAGACTTTTTTTTATCTCAGACATAAATTTAAGGGTTACAATAACGTTTATTTTAGCTATTTCAGTTGATGCTACTTACCAATTGAATTACATAATGAATCACTGAACAGCCAGAGTAAAGACTCCAAAAGACATTTCCAACATCGAAATGATACGATCCAATGCCAACCTTTAAGATAAAAAACAAACAAATAAACAAACAAACAAAAAATATAAAAATTCTGTCTCAGTTGTTCATATTTGTCTGTGGTAAACATTGACACTGACATTGAATTAAACCTATCTTAGTTTTTACAAAGTTGAAATACATATAATCTACAAATAATAGTCTATTTCTGTTTACTCCGGTTGTAAATTGAATGAGGTTAACCTCATTCAATCTCATCAATAAGACTGATTGGACTGTAAGAGCAGATTGGTTATTATAAACGGATTATGATTGTGAGCTGCCTGTCTATTTTGATCTGTTGTGTTTGTGACATTGCATAATATATTATGCAATGTCACGAACAGACAACAGAATTTATAAATGCTGCAGATGGGTCCTCAGTCCCTTGACTCCTCCTTCCAAATACTACTTATTTCACAGATGGCTTATTTGAAAACATGGCGAAAAAGAAAAAGAGAACTGAACCAACTTCTGCAGGACTCAGACAGTGAGGACAGTCTGCCAGGCATTCCAAATGTTTCTGAGAGTGACTGTCAGCTAGAGACTACAGATAGTCTGGACAGTTTCAGCAATGATGAGAAGTCAGATATAGAAAATAAACAAAATGATGAAGTGTTTTTAAACCTGGAGGATGAATTGAGACAGTGGGCCACAAACAACAGAGAGACACACAGATCTGTAAATCAATTGCTGTCCATTTTAAGACAACAAGGGCACACATTGCCCAAGGATGCAAGGACACTTCTTGATACACCACAAAAAAAAAAAAAACATCTTTTGATAAATGTGGTGAAACGTATGTATATTATGGATTAGAGAAAGGGATCCAAAAGTTTTTAAGCCAGTTAGAATCTGATGCTGTACACCTCAGCATAAATGTTGATGGAATTCCTCTTTTTAAGAGTAGCAACATTCAGTTTTGGCCAATACTTGCAAAGATAAGGCATTTCGACCCATTTATTGTCGCTATTTATTGTGGACAAAAGAAGCCCAGTCCCCTTGAAGAGTTTCTGTCTGACTTTTTGACTGAATACAAGCAACTCCAGGATAACAGGATAAGTTATGGAGACCAAACTTACGCTGTTCACATTGATGCTGTGATCTGTGATGCCCCAGCAAGAGCATTTCTGAAATGCATCAAAAATCATAACTCATACGACAGTTGTGAAAGATGCATAATTAAAGGGGAGCATGTTGAGGGAAGAATTGTGTTCAAGGAACAGGAATGCTGCCTTCGTACGGATGAGGCGTTCAGCTGAGCAGAGTACAGCAACCACCAAACCGGTGTCACCCCCTTGATTTCTGCATCAATTCCGTGCATAACCTCTTTTGTTCTGGATTACATGCACATGGTCATCCTAGGTGTAGTTAAACGTCTCATGCAGTTTTTGACAAAAGGTCCAAAACAATGCCGGTTGTCTGTAAGGCAAAGGGGTGATATATCCGAACAACTTAATGCATTTAGAGGGAAGATGCCAAGTGTATTTGCACGGCAACCCTGAGGTTTACATGAATTGGACAGGTGGAAGGCCACCGAATTACGGCAATTTTTATTGTACACGGGTCCCGTAGTACTAAAAAATGTGCTGTCCCAGGAAAAATACAGCCATTTCTTGTCATTATCTGTGGCCATGTCCATAATGCTGGAGCCAAATGATGACTTTCGGAATGCATACCTTCAATTTGCTCAAGAGTTGATGAAGCACATTGTTAAGGGCAGCGGACACCTGTATGGAAACTGTTTTCCAGTGTACAATGTGCATGGACTAACACATCTTCATGATTTAAGACACTTCAACAAGTCACCTAGTGAGGAATGGAAAAAGTTCACTAGAACAGGTCACCAGGCATTTATCTGAGACGGAACACGAGAACAGCATGAGCAAAACAAAACATGCCACACGGCCTCTGCTGTCTCACAAAGAAAAAGACGCTTGTTTTCTCTTAAAAGATGAAAGGTTTGCTTTCATTCAAGGAAAAAATTTACATGGAACGTTCAATTGTAAAGTTCTTAACCAGTGCTACACTTCTGCATTATTTAATCAGCCATACAGCTCCAAACTTTTAAATATAGTGTGCACTGGCAATGAACAGGGCAGGATGAAAAGAGGAGTACTGCACCAGACAGAGCTCATCCGCAAGGTGGTCTGCCTTCCACAGAAATCTGGTGGTTATGTCCTCATATCCCTACGCCATGGGACTGAGCATATATGATAAAGGTTGGAATTAGTCTAATTTTCATTTTAATTAACTGCAGAAGAGTGCTCTGAATTTGTTTTAATCAAGTGTTCCTGTAACTTAAGTAGTACAAGAAGGTGTTAGCATTAGCAATGTTACAATGTTAGCAAAGGCTTTGATTCCTAACAACCATACATGCTAAAACAAATGTTCTTTGTCCTGTACTGCAGGTTATTAGTGATATGGACTTAATTTATAATGTAACAGGCATATACTTTCCCTTTCAGACCATGTTTTCCAGGGCTGTCTGGGTGGAAAATGGGAAAGAAATGGAAGGCACACTTCCTAGTAATTGGATTGATTTAAATAAAAAAACAGTTAGATGGCCAAATATTGGCTCAAAAGAAGCTTTTAAGAAGAAAATACCCACCGGGATGACTGGCTGGTGTTCCCGTTCATTAAAAGAAAAACAACTTCAGGTAAGTTCTAATGAAAGGATGGTTCAAACTACCACATAATTACAAATGTAATGTTATGTGTGTATTTTACATTTATTTTATTGTATTAAATACATACATTACATTTTATAATTTGTGAGTTATTACAGTAATTACATTGTTTAATACATCTCTAGATAATATTCGTGACTGTGAAAATTACAACTTGACCAGCCAAGCTGAGGAGGAGGAGGAGGAGGTTGTAAATGGTGGCAAGAGGAAAAGATCTAAAAGAAGCTTTTTTATGACTATGTTGTTGGTCTGTTTCTCACTAAATGTCAAACATGGATTTGTTTTTTTTTTTTGTGCAATTAATGTTTTAAATTGATTTGTTTTGAACAGATTCAGATGAGTTGGAGGATGAAAGCATGACCGGTAAAATATTCATGGGATGGCATTATATTCACTATACATTCATAATTTTAGAGATGAATATTGTCTCAAACTGTTTGATTTAAATGGTGTATTATTAGGAACGAAGCTGCCTCCTGTCACGCTGGTATACAAGGAAGACAGAGATGGTTATCTTTTCACAAGGTTTATTCAACGTAAGTAACAAGGGGATATCACACAGTGCAGGGCAATGGAATGTAAGAGTCTAAATTATCCTATGCATTTGTTTATATGGCAAAACATGTCTTTTTCACCAAAAAAGGTCCATGCTGACTCCAAAGGCAGATACTGATAAGATCAGGGCCTGGTGTGTGGACTTTGGGGGTTTTACGATGTGGTCACATGTTGATTGGTCAGTTTGAACGTCTCAGCATTTGGGCTTTGGTCACATGGTCAAGAAAGGTACAAAATAGCTGGTAAACTTGGCTCTGGCTCTTTTTTCTTCTCTGCTCCGTCCTGAGCTCTGCTTCTCTCCTTCTCTGGAGGTTACCTTCTCTGGCTCTCTCCCTCTTTGTCTCCCCCTCCCCTGTCTCTTCCTCTCGCTCTGGTAACTTTAAATTTACATTTACAGTAAGCTGGGTACAATAAATATTATATCTTTTTATCAGTTCATGTTTTATCATTTTATACAGTTATTTGTAATTAATTCAGTTGTAACCATAGAGAATTATTATCATTAAATCATTACATTTTCAAGTATTTGTGATTTATCTTTGATTTAACATCAACACTTAATTGTTCCATATTGCAATACAATACAATCACATAATATCAACGCTCTCCCACATTTATAGCTATTAATACTGCCCTTATTTCCGTTTTTGGTATAAGATTGCAGAAGAATGGTTTGACTAGAAATGTACAGTTTTTTACCATCCTGCTGACAACTTTTTAGTCGCTCGGCAGACTACAGTTCGAACCGCTGTGGTCAAAATACCATTCTACAGGAAGATCATCCGAGGAACACCTCACAAGTCTTCACCTTGTAAACACGGCGAGAGCCAAGCATGGGTTAACAACCCAAAACCTCCGTTGATGGTAATGAGCACAAAGTGCATGTGGGTGAATACAGATCTTCGGATATGGTTGGATAATAAAGACACTTCCCTTTATCAGTGCGATGGTTACGAAGACTCAGAAGGAACATCCATGGAAGAAGAGAAGACGAGGGAGCTTGGGTAAAGACAACCATATGACTTCAATACTGGACGAAGAGTGAACTGAGGAGGTGAGTGTTTATAGTGTCCAGGCTGATGAGGAACAGGTGCAGATGGTTAGTACTCAGGGGAAGGTTCTCGTGATTGGCACACATGAGGAGGACGGGTGTAACAGTACCCCCCCTTTAAAAAGGCGCGCCCTCACGCCTAAATAAAAGGAGGGGGTCAGAGGAGAGTCCGTGAGGGGGGAACTGGAGGAGTCACAGGAGGAAGGAGGAGCCAGGAAGGGAGGCGAGTTGGAGGGCGTGGAACGGAGGAGGAGGCCAAGGAGGAAGGAGGAGCCAGGAAGGGAGGTGAGTCAGGAGGATGACCCAGGACACAGCCAAAAGGACGGCCCAGGGTGGAGTCGACGGAGGGAGGAGCCATGGAGGAGGAGTGGTCGCCGACTCCAGGGGGCCGACCGTGGGAGACGCCGCAGATGGAGGTGGAGAGCCAACGTGGAGCCGTTGGGTCGGAGGGCCGAGGCGGAGTCCGTAGCTCGGAGGTTGAGGGAGATGACGTCGGGTGACAACCTCTGTCCGGCAAAACAGGTGGACAGGCCCGCAGAGATTCCTCCACACAAGCGGTTGGAGGGTGAGCTGGGGGACTGGCTGACTGTAGCCGCACTGGAGAAGGCAGAATGGCTGTGGATGACGTCAACGAAGATGAAGAGGGCGGGTTGGGTGGGGTGCTGCTCATGACCCTGGAGCTTTCGTCTTCTGGGAAGAACGGGACTGAAGAAGCGCTGTCTGGGAACAGCGGAAGGGGCTTGACTTCGCGCCAGAAGTCGATAAGCAGCATTTCGGGGTCCAGGGTAATCGGGGGAGACTTGGATGGTAATGGAGGGTTATCAGATGGAGAAGAACAGGCAGATAAGTGTTGACACACACTAATGGATTTTTTGATGAAGGTTTCAAGGTTTGCATTGTCATCGTAAATGACCATCTGTTTCCGTATAGAGGGTTTCAACCCTTTGCGGTATGCAGCCAGAAGCACCACAGAGTTCCACCCGCTGCTGGCTGCAAGTATCCGAAACTGGAGAGTATAGTCATGAATAGACATCTTTCCTTGGGAAAGGTTCAGGAGTTCGTCGTGCACTGATAAAAGGGTAAGTGGAACTGAAGATACCTCCTTAAAGTGGGTGACGAAGGAATGGGTGGTGGTTATCACAGGGCTGCGAGTACTCCACAATGCATCTGCCCATTACAAGGCTCGACCTGAGAGATGGGAAATAATAAATGCAACTTTGGAAATTTCGTTAGGAAATTGCACAGTGTTGGCTTCAATATACAGAGAACATTGTAGTAGAAACCCATTGCAGGTGCTAGGGTCGCCAGAATAACTTGTTGGTCGAGCCAGTGGGTACTCGGTGTCACCACCAGGTTGGAGCTAGCACTCATGGGTGCGGAAGGCAACTCACTTCCGGGTAGCGTAGCGCCAGCTTCCATGTTGTTGTTCGGGTCCGGTATTCTGTCACGCTGGTATACAAGGAAGACAGAGATGGTTATCTTTTCACAAGGTTTATTCAACGTAAGTAACAAGGGGATATCACACAGTGCAGGGCAATGGAAGATCATCCGAGGAACACCTCACAAGTCTTCGCCTTGTAAACACGGCGAGAGCCAAGCATGGGTTAACAACCCAAAACCTCCGTTGATGGTAATGGGCACAAAGTGCATGTGGGTGAATACAGATCTTTGGATATGGTTGGATAATAAACACACCTCACTTTATCAGTGCGATGGTTACGAAGACTCAGAAGGAACATCCATGGAAGAAGAGAAGACGAGGGAGCTTGGGTGAAGACAACCATATGACTTCAATACCGGACGAAGAGTGAACGGAGGAGGTGAGTGTTTATAGTGTCCAGGCTGATGAGGAACAGGTGCAGATGGTTAGTACTCAGGGGAAGGTTCTCGTGATTGGCACACATGAGGAGGACGGGTGTAACACCTCCCTTTCCTATTCCACCAAAAAAGATAATGCCAGGTTGGAATAAGACAACATGTGAGTACTATTCATAATATATAATATTATATATTTATTTATATTTATAATAGTATATATTTATAATATTATATATTTATAATATATAATATTTATAAAGCGTAGAATTTTTTTTTTATATGCACATAACAAAAAAAAAGTTAAATGCATTAACAAATAATTTTTTTCATGTTTTTTTCTCTAAAATTACAGCCTTGAGCAGACAGGCTGAGTTTGTTGGTGGGCCTCGAGGCAGAGAAATGCCCAAAACCAGTAAGTATTTATTCATTGCATCAATTTAACAATATATTTGTTTACTTTTACATTTAGTCATTTAGCAGACACTTGTCCAAAGTCACTTACAAATGAGGAAGGCATTAAGTGACTCATCATAAAGACACAATATTAATAAGAAGTACAATTAATACAAGTGCTTCTAAATGTTTAATAACTAATCATTAGTAAAATCTAAGAAAATTCCTTTTTGTCTTTTTCAGACTCTCAACATCAAAAAGATCGATCTAGAAGTCCTAAGCGCAGTAATGAGTCGAGGCACAGCATTTCTTCAAAGTACAGTAACTCATCACTGCACAGCAAGAGATCAAGGCGCAGTGTCACATCAGAGAGCAGTTATTGTTCCCGAAACAGCTACAGGTCAGGTCACATAACTATATCTAGGCAAAAAGTTGACTAGTGGATTGTCACACCGTCAGCTCAATCCTGTCACCGCTCTCCCTCACCATCCACCACACCTGTGAACTATCACCTGATTACTGATCACCTGTACCTGCACCCACAATCACCCATGCACTCTAAAGACTCACCTCATTCATTAACTTACCGGCTGGAACCAAAGTCTGATGGTTTTCCTCATCTGCTCTCCCTCTTCCTCTTGTACTCTTCCTTGGATGTCCTCCTCCTGTGGATGCAAACACACCTGCTTAAGGGAAATGATTAAAGCTTTGTTGGTGTCTTACTGAAGATCCGATACTAACCATTTGAACTGTGTGTGAGATCGCTCTCCCTCTGCTACACCACTTACCTGCTTCATCTCTCAGCATTTGTGGCATAGCACAAATAAATACCCTTAAAGATGCATCCATCTTTGTCTTCCTTGTGTGACCGTGACAAGGATAATATAAAAATAATACTTTCATTTAAAAAATATTCTCATTATTGTCAAAGTCAAGCCAGGCTCTTTCCCCAATCAGCGATCACAATCACCTGAGTTCTAGCTACATCACCTGCACACCACTATAAAGAAAATCATCTTGCACTCTGTTCAATGTCTGGTCTTTAATATAGAATATGAACCCAACATTTACTCACCTGCTCCTAATCTTCTCGTTCTCCTGTGTTTCGCTGTGTGCTCAAGAGTGCTCGAAATCTATGTACTTACTTGTTGTTGTTCTCCTGAAACCAGCCCCTGGAAAGTGTTCCATAGAATCTCCCGAAGACTTGGAGCCTGGTTTTGCCATATCTCCTCATAATCTCTGTGACCAAAGAGGTGAAGATCCTTTCCAGGAGCTGGTGGATTCCCACATGCCTAGTCAGTTGATTTTGTCACAAACTTACCTCCATCTGTTCGAAACACCAGCATCCAGCAGCTTCACAAAGCATGTTACCGGTCTCCGCTTAAGGGAGTCCTTCCAGTCATGGAAGCTATTGAAACTCTACTCCACATGTTCCTCAACTTTGGTCTCCCCTTTCTCTCCTATTGTTTTGGACAGAGGACTACAATTAATTTCAAGAGTCTGGAGATTTTACTTAACTCCTGGGTGTTACAGTAAGACTATCTTCTGGTTACCAACCCAAGTGCATTAGGCAAACGGTCAATGAGATGAACTGATATTTCCAGAGCTTCTGCTAGGACCACTTGAACCTCTGGAACTGCTTCATTGTCTGGAAAAAACATAAAATTCTCTTCGTCCGCCCTCCACAGAGCTCACTTCTTTCCATTGCATACTTGCCTTCAAACCTCCACCGCTTCTTTATCTAGCTAATGAGTTCTAGCTACACCTGTTCCTAATCACATTAATCACCTTCACTCTACTATAAACTCCAGGAACCATTTCATTGTCTGGCTTGTGAATGCACAAAAATATCTTCACCAGCCCTCCACAGAGTTCAATTCCTTCCATTGCATACTTGCCTATCAACCTCCACTGCTACAATTTTTAAAAATATTACTTTTAATCACTTCCAAGCAGAGTCAATACTTATATATTTTTTAATGTGCATATGCATATTTTCTATATATATATATATATATATATATATATATATATATATATATATATATATATATATATATATATAGAGAGAGAGAGAGAGAGAGAGAGAGAGAGAGAGAGAGAGAGAGACAAATAGGTTCATCAAAACAAAAACAAAATATTTGCTTGCTTTGTAGATTTTCAGAAAGCATTTGTTTCAATTTGGCATAAAGGTCTGCTGTCTAAACTTCTAGAATCAGGTATCGGCGGTAAAACATACAACATTATAAATACAATGTATTCAAACAATCAGTGAGCAATTAAAATCGGAAATAAGCGAATAGAATTCTTCACTCAGGGGCGGGGGGTGAGACAGGGCTGTCCACTGTCACCAACCCTCTTCAATATTTACATCAATCAATTGGCAATGCTCCTAGAGCAAGCAGATACGCCGGGTCTCACACTATACAACTCCAGTGTAAAGTTCCTGCTGTTTGCAGATGATCTGGTGTTGCTGTCGCCAACAGAAGAGGGTCTACAGCAGCAGCTGGATATCCTGCACAGCTTCTGTCAGACCTGGGCCCTGACCGTTAACCTAAAGAAAACCAAAACCCTAATATTCCAGAAAAAACCCAGATGTCAGGGAAATAGACACAGTTTCACCCTTGGTATGACAAAAGTTGAACTTGCCACAAGCTACACATACCTCGGGTTGAAAATAAGTGCTAATGGAAAACTAAATTTGGCTGTGAATGAACTGAAAGAGAAAGCGAGAAGGGCCTTTTACGCCATTAAAAAATCAACACAAATAGAAATTCCAGTTCGAATCTGGCTCAAAATTTTCCAGTCGGTGATTGAACCTATAGTCCTATATGGGAGTGAGGTCCTCAGTCATGAGTTTGATAAATGTGATAAGAATCCAATTGAAAGCCTACATGCAGAGTTCTGTAGGAGCATCCTCAGGGTACAGAGGAACACACCCAGCAATGCATGCAGGGCAGAATTAGGCCAGTATCCTCTACTCATGCGCATTGAGAAACGAGCCGTCAAATTTTGGAAACACATAAAAATGAGTGACCCCGACTCTTATCATTTTAAAGCTTTCAAAAACCAAGAAATGGACATTGAAAAAAGCCCCCTGATTCAGATGGTCCTGAAGCTGCAAACACAAACCAACACAACGAATATGACAGCAGACAGCATCAGGACACGGACATGCTCATCCACAGAATTAAGCCCAATCCAATAATAAATGCACGAAAAGAAGAGTATCTGACTTACTGGAATGAAGCAGCCGGAAAACAAAGTAAACTTCAATGTTATTTAGACCTAAATAAAGATTATACCACAGCAACATATCTGAGCGCAGTAAAGGACAGTAAATTAAGAACAACAATGACCAAATACAGGCTGAGTGCTCACAGTCTGACTGTAGAGATGGGCCGATACAGACAGAACTGGCAACCCAGAGAGAACCACATCTGCCCACACTGTGCCCAGGCAGAGGTGGAGACGGAGGAACACTTCCTCACCGCTGCACAAACTATCAGCACATCAGAGACACATTCTACCCCAAACTACAGAGCATTTACCCACAATTCACTGAGTCAGACAATAAAACACAGCTTCAATATTTACTAGGAGAAAAAAATGACTGTGTTCTTCTAGCCGCGCAATACATTAATGCCTGTCACAAAAAGAGAGAGCAGACCAATAAAACCATTAGTGATGCGCTTGCAAACACACACACACACACACACACACACACACACACACACACACACACACACACACACACACACACACACACACCTAGATTATTTTAAATGAATCATTGTAAATATACTGATTATTATTGTTTTATTACTGTTTTATACTAAAATGTTGGTTGTTAAATGGACAGTTTATTCTGATCTATTATTATTTTTGTATTGATTTGTATTAATATGATATGTCAAATAATAATATAATATGTTGAATAATAATAATGTGATATATTTAATAATGTGATATATTGAATAATATGATGTATTGTTGATATTTTATTTAATTATTAAATATATCATCTTTTTTTAAAAAAATTTTTTACTACTACTATTTACTGTGTTTACTGTTTTGTTATTATTATGCATGTTACTTTTTATGTAAACTTTAGAACTGCTTTGGCAATACATTTGTAACATTTGTCATGCCAATAAAGCAACTATTGAATTGAACTAAATAAAGAGAGAGAGAGAGAGAGAGAGAGAGAGAGAGAGAGAGAGCAGATATAGTGTAAAGTAGAAAACGAGGGGGTCATGACTAAGAGTTTCTCAATAGGTCATGACTAGGGCCAGATGGAATCTGCGGACGTTTTTTGCTATTTCTGCGGAGAATTTTGGTAAAAATCTGCGGATTTCTGCGGAATTATTTTGGGAGTATCATAACTAAAACCTTAATATGTTAAATAAAAAATAATATCTTTTTAACTTGTATTTAATGTTTAAAATGCAAATCCAATTAGATTAACTGTAAATAGTTAGCTTTAAGTAAATGAACAGAATTAATGATGGGCTAAAAATCTGCGGAAAATATGCTGAAAATCTGCGGAATTCTGCGCGCGCAGATTCCGTGTGGGCCTAGTCATGACTGAAGCCTGGTTTATACTTCTGCGTCAAGTAATCGGCGTGACCCACGGCGCAAGCCTCGCGAGTAGCTGTGCATTTATACTTCTGCGCGCTGATTCTGTTTCTCTCTCTGCAATACACTTCTGAAACGCTAGCTGGCAGTAGGTGTTTATGTTTCTTTGTGTCGAGTTTCTTCACTGGTGTTTAGTTTTCCTGAACACTTCCTTAATGTACAGGTGGCTCAAACTCGCTCATTTTGAGGCGGGAACCGGCGGACGTGCAACAACTTTAATCATAAGGTAAACACAAAACAACAGTCTCCATCCGGAGCTCCTTCACATGACTCCACACTTGTAAACACTCTCTGCATCGGGCACGCGGCTCTCACCTCCGCCCACACTCGTCAGCGCTACCAATCACAGAGACGCAGACTTCTTATTTGCACTTTTGTTTTTTGACTATTATAAACAAGCAGTGGTGTAAAGTACTTGAGTAAATGGACTTCGTTACTTTACTTAAGTATTTTTTGGCTACTTTGTACTTGTACTGAGTATCAAAAATATAAGCAACTTTTACTCTTTACTTGACTACATTTTTGATTGAATATATGTAGTTTTTACTCCACTACATTTGAACAGATGCTTACCGTTACTCGTTACATTGCAATTGTGCCAATGACTGTATAAAATATGGACGACGCGACAGCGCCATTTTCCATTAAACGCTGTGAAGAAAAAAACGCCTCGTGACAGGCACAAACTGGCAGAAGACTGCTGAAATTGGAGCCTGGGCATGCACAGAAGGACTGCCTGATGGAGCCAGAGGAGGAGCTGCGGAATCAAGCTTCCAACCAAACGCTAGTACATCAAATCAGCCACGCCCCCCGAACTGCTCACTTGACCGCCGGTGTCTGCACTATAACAAAGGCTCGCTAATGTACACTTTGCGTTTACATAGGAGCCTGGTTTGCTGTTTTATCAACACAAATGGTTGTAATAACGTTAACAAAGGTGCGGTTTATATAATGAAGATTTAATCGCGCCAGCTCGCTAACGGCCGCCGGATCTGACCGGATGCCTATGGACACACTGCCCGAGTCAATCGGGCCAGATGCGGCGGCCGTTAGCGAGCCGACGCTGCCGCATCCGAGCCGGATCGGCCCGCGAGTAATGTGCGCGAGTAGGTACAGCAGACGGAGTCGGGCCGAGGGGTAAGTCTCCGGCAGGCGAGAGTGTAGCCGGAACTGGCCCGAGTGTATTTTGCTATCTGGGTGGTAAGGCGTGTATCAAATAACTGATAAAGCCCCCTGACCCTACCGAATAAACAGTGTTTCACCAGATCCTGTATGTCAGAAACTCTAGTTTACTGCTGAGCAACTCATTTTATCATGGTAAAATAACACAGAAATGGAATAACAACACTTCAGTCTCCTGCCGAAGCTCCGGCGTCTGCTTAGAGAAACTGTCAATCACAGCTGTCAATCACGATGACACGCCCAGCATTAAATTACTGCTCAAAACATACTGTTTACAAAACTACTCAAAATAAAAAATATTGCCACCCTCTGATACTGAGAGATGAATCACATCAAAGTCAGCTCTGATTTTTTTTACTACGTTTTACTACTTTTTTTTTTTTTGTTGATAAATTGTTTGTGCCTGTTTTGAACATTTGAGTTTGACTGAGACTTTTTGTTCTATTTTTTAAATATATTTTGTTCTGCCATTTTGAAACATTAAGGTGTTAAATTTAATTTATATATTAGGAAAATAAACCTTTCTTGGTGCTCTTTGAGCCTACATTCAGTATGAGTAAAATACTTAAGTTCTTTTAAAATCGGATACTTTAATACTTTTACTCAAGTCTTATTGGAATTGGTGACTTGTAACTTGTAATGGAGTAATTTTTACAGTAAGTATCTGTACTTTTACTCAAGTATGGTTTTCAGGTACTCTTTACACCTCTGTAAACAAGTAACATAGTAAAAATCACTTAATAAATTATTTAATGCATGATTAGCCGTATGAAATATACTATTGTCACTTTAAATAAACAACTCAAAGTGACACAAAATAAGGTGCTTCTGCTTTTTGACCACTGTCTTTTGGTGTAATATTTTGGTAAAATAAAATAAGGCACTGACATTAGTATGAACCTATATATTATTTCTGTATAATATAAATATAGTAGTGAAATACAAACAAAAGTCTGCGTCTCTCTGTGTTGCTCAGGCTGCACTGCAGTGTCTATTCACAGGTGCGATCTAACTACTGATCAGCACGGGGGCTTTGACCTGCTCCGTCTCCGATCTGGGCCGGTTCATCCCTCTTTAGACAACCTGGTGTTCCCGAGCTCCCCCAGGAGCACCATATTGATACCGAACTTAGTGCGGACACCCGATCGACATAGTTCACTGCAGCCCAGAAGCCCTGAGCTTAAGCGATCCGCAGCCTCAGCCTCCCAGTAACTTGGATTACAGGCGCGCGCCACTGAACCCGGCGAGAACTGAGAGAATCGGAGCTGTGCAGAGTCTGATCATTACAGCGACCTCTAGTGGAGGAAATCTCAATGATGAAGTAAAGTTGACTTTTTTTGCCTTATTTCATTGGACACATATAAACAGCAGTATGGTCCCAAATAAAACTAAAAAAAACACAATACTATAGTAATTTGTAGTAAATACTATAGTGTTTTTGAACACTATTGTCAATTTGAGTCTGGATTATGATTTATCATTTGCGCATGTTTCTGAGGCCTGTGACTGTATGAGGATTTTAAAAGCATTCAGGTCTAATAAATTGCACAATTTGTCCCTTTAATAACAAACTATTTTATTTAATTATTAGACTATGCAGTATTATTTTATATTTGATTATTAAATTGATGTGCCTGAATACTGTTAGACTCCTGTGAGAACATTAAAGCTCTGTTCATTTCATTTCTATAATTTTTTATTTTATTTATCTATGCTTGCAAATTGTTCATGATATTTTATGCAGATGCACACCTATAATAAACTAATCACCCATTCTGGAATACGTTTTCTACAGCTCTATATTTTATGATCCAATACACCACTGTTCCTGTAGTAAAAAGTATACTACACTAAACTAAAGTGTACTACTAAAGTACACTACAGTATTTCATTTTTATCAATTAATAGTTAAAACCCCGGTATGCTGTAGCATTCATAAACTAAGAGTTATAAATACTACTGTTCACGTTACTGTTGTGTGCAAATTATTTTCTGTCTGATAAAATCTGTAAATAATAATGAAAATTTCAGCAAATCAGAACAATTAAAGTGACCGTTCACCCAAAAATGTCAATTTATACTTTTCATAGTCCGAATTTTAGCATTAACTATCGGTTTAAGATTGTGTTCATACAGTGAACTTCTGAAACAGTAAATTATTAACTGAAAGGTTGGTGGTTCGAGCCCATCCAGGGACAAAGCAAGTTTTTCGCCCCCTTGCAATGGCTAACACGTGCACTGGGCGTAAATCCTCGGCCACGTGCTCTGTATAGCGTTACAAGATGACATCAGGATTTAGCAGAAGATTGTCCACTGCTTGTATTGGCCAATTATTTGTATTTCACTTGGCTTAAAAACACTATCAAAATTTAGATCGGTAGGGAAGGTACTGATGAAAACAGTGACTAGCCTTTAATTAGTTTCTATAGCAGCCTGGCTAGCTCAGTCGGTAGAGCATGAGACTCTTAATCTCAGGGTCGTGGGTTTGAGCCCCATGTTGGGTGTTTATATTACCTTTCTCTCTCTCTTTCCAGCAGCTTTCGGTTGGCTGTTCATTTGTATTCATTCAGTAGACCCTTTGAGACAAACTTTAACGTTTTGTTGGGGTTTTTACAGTTTTAACCCAAAGAATGACCAGTCTGTCAGATGAAGAAGAGCCGGAGTCAGAGATTTAAATAAATAAATGAAGTTTACTGAAGATAGTTTGCAGTTTCATCAGCAGAAGCCAGCTTCAACACTCGCAATGAGTTCCTAGGCCGCTCTGCCTTACAATCACAAATCAACATCAATTATACTCTTTACACAATGTCATTTTCTGCGTCATACATATAGGTGTTCTAACCGGATTGGTTAAAACACAGATAGACTAGGAAAATTTCCACGTGGGTGCGTGCGTACAATTCAGAACAATATCTTAAGCATAAACGTCAGACATCCAATAGACTGTTTAGAGCTGACTCCAGACCTGTTAAAAGTATCTACAATCAAATAGAACACACACACTTAAAGTACAATCTGTTTCTTATCCAAGGCTGAGTGTACTTCTCAGCCGTCTTTATCAAAACTGGTTAAAAACCGGTATAATCTACATTCAGACAGTTAATTTCTCACTACACCAAGTCTATCTTGACTAAAAAGTAAAGTTACTTTAAAAGAATTAACTGTAAAAATAGCAAAATCACTTTAGACATTTTAGATTTATTAACTCGTAGAACTAACAATAGAAACAATAGAAGTTGTTTCAAGTCCTCAGCCACCACAAGACGGTGCTCACAGCCTGACCGGAGGCTCCTTTGGTTGTCACGATGGCTTTACAAGCAAAAGGTCTCCTGTTAGAAACTGGGTGGAAACATGCAGATTTGCTTTCATGCACATTCTGAATTGGCTCTCGGCTCACTGGATGGTTCACGCTACAAAGTCATTGCTCCGAGCTAGGCAAATGGCGGGTATGCTAAAACCTGCAGGGAGCTTGTCACACTGAGGAGGCTTTGTCCGCTTGATTGACTATTTGACAAACTTCCCTGCTGAAAGCATGGGTGGGGTTTCTGTAGTGTAGTGGTCATCACCTTCGCCTAACACGCCAAAGGCCCTCGGCTCGAAACCGAGCAGAAACAGCGTTCTTCCTTTAGCGAGAAAACGATAGCAGCAACTGCTCCCAGCTGAATGATTGTCAACAGACACCCAAGCAAAAAGGTTACCTGCGTCCTGTACTCTCGTAGGTTTCCGTAGTGTAGTGGTTATCACGTTCGCCTCACACGTGAAAGGTCCCCAGTTCGAAACTGGGTGGAAACAACCTCCGACTTTTATGCCAGTTGTCAAATCAGGCTTCTGTTGAGCACTGACGTTCACTGAAAACATCCTTTCTGCAAAGCGGTGTGAGGCTAGAAATTTGAATTCAACTCAGTGTTTACTTGCCCTGGTGGTGTCACAAACTTGCATAGAATCTGATTTCTTTTAGTTTTGTGTTGTGCAAGAGCAGGTGGCCAGTGCGTTTGCTGGCCCTCCACGGTGCAGACCGTACATGACAGCTCTATAAAAATTACTATAAAAACTTGAAGCAATACACTCATATCAGTTTCCGTAGTGTAGTGGTTATCACGTTCGCTTTACACGCGAAAGGTCCCCTGTTCGAAACTGGGCGGAAGCACACATTTAGCGGACACTTTATGTCCAAAGCGCACTACGATGGAGCAGGTATTCGGCGGTTCAATAGGACAAGGAAGTGCATACGTAAACGGCTATTTATTCCAAGTAACTTGTTTGTGCTAGAGTAGGAGCTTTGTTTTCTTTAGAGAGAGGGATATTCACCGGGGTTCGGGTGTACTCGGAAGAGATGGGTTTTAGCTGTCGTTTGAAGGATACCAGTGTATCCGTAATCCGAGTGGGAATGGGAAGATGATTCCACCAGCGTGGAACATTGAATAAAAACATAGTGGTGAGTGACTTACAGCCTCTCTGCGACGGCACCACAAGACGGTGCTCACAGCCTGACCGGAGGCTCCTTTGGTTGTCACGATGGCTTTACAAGCGGAAGGTCTCCTGTTAGAAATTGGGTGGAAACATGCAGATTTGCTTTCATGCACATTCTGAATTGGCTCTCGGCTCACTGGATGGTTCACGCTACAAAGTCATTGCTCCGAGCTAGGCAAACGGCGTGTATGCTAAAACCTGCAGGGAGCTTGTCGCACTGAGGAGGCTTTGTCCGCTTGATTGACAAATGCGTACACCTTGTGTTATCCTTGCAGGCCAAACTTCCCTGCTGAAAGCACGGGTGGGGTTTCTGTAGTATAGTGGTCATCACGTTTGCCTAACACGCGAAAGGTCGTCGGTTCGAAACCGAGCAGAAACAGTGTTCTTCTTTTGGCTAGAAAACGATAGCAGCAACTGCTCCCAGCCGAATGATTGTCAACAGACACCCAAGCAAAAAGGTTACCTGCGTCCTGTACTCTCGTCGGTGTCCGTAGTGTAGTGGTTGTCACCTTCGCCTCACACGCGGGGGCCAGTCGCACGTAGGTGTAGAGCGATGTCTAGCCAATAGGAATGAAGGTACGCGGGACAAGAAAAATACACAAAATTATGGGTTCGAATCACGTCTCGGCCACAAATAATATAAAACAAATTTGTATTTGCTTTTAATCTAGACACACTTTAAGTACAATTAACATAAAATAAATGATCATTTTGCATAAAGATATAGTAAATTTTGCAACAATTGTGCTTGTGTCATTATTTATTCTTAAAAATGAATGAATGATAACAAGAATTTATTTATTCATTCATTTACTGTGTAGGATTTACGAAACGTGATCTAAATATGTATTTGGAATATAACATATAGGGTATATTTGATACTGTTTGATACTGTTTATGTCTTTAACAATATGCTGTTAAAAGCACTATATACATAAAAAAGTGATTGCTTGATTGATCTTTAATATAGAAAATGTGAATGTGAAAAACTGAAGGGAACATTCTGATCATATTTTATACTTTTATTTTTTAAGAGATATTCTTTTTATATTTGTATAACTTTGTAAAGAAAAACCAGAATAAAATTTGGTTGGTGTTTCTGTGTGGAGTTTGCATGTTCTTCCCATGTTTGCGTGGGTTTCCTCCGGGTGCTCCAGTTTCCCCCACAGTCCAAAGACATATGGTATAGGTGAATTGGGTAAGCTAAATTGTCTGTAGTGTATGTGTGTGTCTGGATGTTTCCCAAAGATGGGTTGCAGCTGGAAGGGCATCCGCTGTGTAAAACATATGATGGATAAGTTGGCGGTTCATTCCGCTGTGGCGACCCGAGATTAATAAAGGGACTAAGCTGAAAAGAAAATGAATGAATATATATATATATATATATATATATATATTGCTCAGTATAAGTGAGTACACCCCTCGCAGATCACTCTTTTAAATCAACATTTTCTCTAACAAAAAAACTGAAAATCACAGTCCAAAAAATGTGTACAGCCAAATTAAAATATAGCGGAAAAATATTAGATACAATTTTAATAACAGGAAAAAAATCAAGAAATAGAGAAAATATAAATATAAAATTTGAGTTGAAATTGTGTGTGTGTGTTATACTGGTTGTTTTTCATATCACTGATCAGTGTATACAATACAGAGAAAATACAACCAGTAGAAACCCTAAATATTCTCATTATATACAGCACAATAACAACATATTATATAATACTGAAACATGTAATTGCTACAGTATAGTGCAGAAATAATAATAATAAAAGTAAATATAAAGAATGAAATTTAAAATTAATTATTCATGTAATTATATACTAATTAATAATTAAAATAATTAAAATTTTTACAAATCAAAATAAAATAATGCAAGTAAATCTTATCTCAGATATCTAGTTGGTCCTTTGAAGCACACTTTAATCTTGCCTGGGAAGAACACTTTCCCTTTTATCTTGCTTTGCTGTACACAAAAAGCAATTATTGTTAATGATGTGTTGCATTATTAAAACAAATGTATATTGAGATTCAAATGATTTTATTATTTTATAAAACAATTAATGTAACTGTTTAATCTGAAATAATGTAATTATTATTTTTTATTATATCAATAAATACATTTATCTAAATTTAATAAATAACCTAATAAAAAAATAAATAATTAGTTTAATAAATAAAAAAATCAATATGTAATTCAATTTCAATAAAATGTCAACATTTATTAATATTTTACAATATAAAATTTTGTATTCTATTAATAATCTGTTTTTATGATAAATATAATACTACTAAACTGAACACTCTTCTGCCATCTTTTATTTTTAGTAATTTAGAAGTGTGTGTGTGTGTGTGTGTGTGTGTGTGTGTGTGTGTGTGTGTGTGTGTGTGTGTGTGTGATATAGGCTATTAATTGCATGTACTACATCCTACTTCACTGTTAACATACAATATATATTTTAATTTAGTATTTATTCGATTATAAACATTTTAAGTACGCAATAAGACATAACATTGAAACATTAACCTTTACAAACAAAATAACAGCTGTAGTTTAAAGTTTTTAAATAAACAATTAATGCAACTATTTTTAAAATAATGATTGTAATAGATAATAAATAAATAATGAATGAATGTATTAATGAAATTATCAATAAATGAATTAATCTAAATGTATCAATAAATAAATGTATTTACCAAAATTCCTTAAAAAAAACATTTATTAATATGCAAATAAATTTTCATTATATTTCAACATTTAATATTAATCAATATCCCATTTCACATTATATTATTGTTTAATAAAAGGTCCCCAGTTCGAAACTGGGCGGAAACAACCTCCGACTTTTATGCCAGTTGTCAAATCAGGCTTCTGTTGAGCACTGACGTTCACTGAAAACATCCTTTCTGCAAAGCGGTGTGAGGCTAGAAATTTGAATTCAACTCAGTGTTTACTTGCCCTGGTGGTGTCACAAACTTGCATAGAATCTGATTTCTTTTAGCTTTGTGTTGTGCACGAGCAGGTGGCCAGTGCGTTTGCTGGCCCTCCACGGTGCAGACCGTACATGACAGCTCTATAAAAATTACTATAAAAACTTGAAGCAACACTCTCATATCAGTTTCCGTAGTGTAGTGGTTATCACGTTCGCTTTACACGCGAAAGGTCCCCTGTTCGAAACTGGGCGGAAGTACACATTTAGCGGACACTTTATGTCCAAAGCGCACTACGCTGGAGCAGGTATTTGGCGGTTCAATAGGACAAGGAAATGCATACGTGAAGGGCTATTTATTCCAAGTAACTTGTTTGTGCTAGAGTAGGAGCTTTGTTTTCTTTAGAGAGAGGGATATTCACCGGGGTTCGGGTGTACTCGGAAGAGATGGGTTTTAGCTGTCGTTTGAAGGATACCAGTGTATCCGTAATCCGAGTGGGAATGGGAAGATGATTCCACCAGCGTGGAACATTGAATAAAAACATAGTGGTGAGTGACTTACAGCCTCTCTGCGACGGCACCACAAGACGGTGCTCACAGCCTGACCGGAGGCTCCTTTGGTTGTCACGATGGCTTTACAAGCGGAAGGTCTCCTGTTAGAAACTGGGTGGAAACATGCAGATTTGCTTTCATGCACATTCTGAAGTGGCTCTCTGCTCACTGGACGGTTCACGCTACAAAGTCATTGCTCCGAGCTAAACAAACGGCGTGTATGCTAAAACCTGCAGGGAGCTTGTCGCACTGAGGAGGTTTTGTCCGCTTAATTGACAAACGCGTACACCTTGTGCTATCCTTGCAGGCCAAACTTCCCTGCAGAAAGCACGGGTGGGCTTTCTGTAGTGTAGTGGTCATCACGTTCGCCTAACACGCGAAAGGTCCTCGGTTCGAAACCGAGCAGAAACAGCGTTCTTCTTTTGGCGAGTAAACGATAGCAGCAACTGCTGCCAGCCGAATGATTGTCAACAGACACCCAAGCAAAAAGGTTACCTGCGTACGGAACTCTCGTAGGTTTCCGTAGTGTAGTGGTTATCACGTTCGCCTCACACGCGAAAGGTCCCCAGTTCGAAACTGGGCGGAAACAACCTCCTGCTTTTATGCCAATTGTCAAATCAGGCTTCTGTTTAGCACTGACGTTCACTGAAAACATCCTTTCTGCAAAGCGGTGTGAGGCTAGAAATTCGAATTCAACTCAGTGTTTACTTGCCCTGGTGGTGTCACAAACTTGCATAGAATCTGATTTCTTTTAGCTTTGTGTTGTGCAAGAGCAGGTGGCCAGTGCGTTTGCTGGCCCTCCACGGTGCAGACCGTACATGACAGCTCTATAAAAATTACTATAAAAACTTGAAGCAATACTCTCATATCAGTTTCCGTAGTGTAGTGGTTATCACGTTCGCTTTACACGCGAAAGGTCCCCTGTTCGAAACTGGGCGGAAGCACACATTTAGCGGACACTTTATGTCCAAAGCGCACTACGCTGGAGCAGGTATTTGGCGGTTCAATAGGACAAGGAAATGCATACGTGAAGGGCTATTTATTCCAAGTAACTTGTTTGTGCTAGAGTAGGAGCTTTGTTTTCTTTAGAGAGAGGGATATTCACCGGGGTTCGGGTGTACTCGGAAGAGATGGGTTTTAGCTGTCGTTTGAAGGATACCAGTGTATCCGTAATCCGAGTGGGAATGGGAAGATGATTCCACCAGCGTGGAACATTGAATAAAAACATAGTGGTGAGTGACTTACAGCCTCTCTGCGACGGCACCACAAGACGGTGCTCACAGCCTGACCGGAGGCTCCTTTGGTTGTCACGATGGCTTTACAAGCGGAAGGTCTCCTGTTAGAAACTGGGTGGAAACATGCAGATTTGCTTTCATGCACATTCTGAAGTGGCTCTCTGCTCACTGGATGGTTCACGCTACAAAGTCATTGCTCCGAGCTAAACAAACGGCGTGTATGCTAAAACCTGCAGGGAGCTTGTCGCACTGAGGAGGTTTTGTCCGCTTAATTGACAAACGCGTACACCTTGTGCTATCCTTGCAGGCCAAACTTCCCTGCAGAAAGCACGGGTGGGGTTTCTGTAGTGTAGTGGTCATCACGTTCGCCTAACACGCGAAAGGTCCTCGGTTCGAAACCGAGCAGAAACAGCGTTCTTCTTTTGGCGAGTAAACGATAGCAGCAACTGCTGCCAGCCGAATGATTGTCAACAGACACCCAAGCAAAAAGGTTACCTGCGTACGGAACTCTCGTAGGTTTCTGTAGTGTAGTGGTTATCACGTTCGCCTCACACGCGAAAGGTCCCCAGTTCAAAACTGGGCGGAAACAACCTCCAGCTTTTATGCCAATTGTCAAATCAGGCTTCTGTTTAGCACTGACGTTCACTGAAAACATCCTTTCTGCAAAGTGGTGTGAGGCTAGAAATTCGAATTCAACTCAGTGTTTACTTGCCCTGGTGGTGTCACAAACTTGCATAGAATCTGATTTCTTTTAGCTTTGTGTTGTGCACGAGCAGGTGGCCAGTGCGTTTGCTGGCCCTCCACGGTGCAGACCGTACATGACAGCTCTATAAAAAATACTATAAAAACTTGAAGCAGTACTCTCATATCGGTTTCCGTAGTGTAGTGGTTATCACGTTCGCTTTACACGCGAAAGGTCCCCTGTTCGAAACTGGGCGGAAGCACACATTTAGCGGACACTTTATGTCCAAAGCGCACTACGCTGGAGCAGGTATTTGGCGGTTCAATAGGACAAGGAAATGCATACGTGAAGGGCTATTTATTCCAAGTAACTTGTTTGTGCTAGAGTAGGAGCTTTGTTTTCTTTAGAGACAGGGATATTCACCGGGGTTCGGGTGTACTTGGAAGAGATGGGTTTTAGCTGTCGTTTGAAGGATACCAGTGTATCCGTAATCCGAGTGGGAATGGGAAGATGATTCCACCAGCGTGGAACATTGAATAAAAACATAGTGGTGAGTGACTTACAGCCTCTCTGCGACGGCACCACAAGACGGTGCTCACAGCCTGACCGGAGGCTCCTTTGGTTGTCACGATGGCTTTACAAGCGGAAGGTCTCCTGTTAGAAACTGGGTGGAAACATGCAGATTTGCTTTCATGCACATTCTGAAGTGGCTCTCTGCTCACTGGATGGTTCAAGCTACAAAGTCATTGCTCCGAGCTAAACAAACGGCGTGTATGCTAAAACCTGCAGGGAGCTTGTCGCAATGAGGAGGTTTTGTCCGCTTAATTGACAAACGCGTACACCTTGTGCTATCCTTGCAAGCCAAACTTCCCTGCTGAAAGCACGGGTGGGGTTTCTGTAGTGTAGTGGTCATCACGTTCACCTAACACGCGAAAGGTCCTCGGTTCTAAACCGAGCAGAAACAGCGTTCTTCTTTTGGCGAGAAAACGATAGCAGCAACTGCTGCCAGCCGAATGATTGTCAACAGACACCCAAGCAAAAAGGTTACCTGCGTACAGAACTCTCGTAGGTTACTGTAGTGTAGTGGTTATCACGTTCGCCTCACACGCGAAAGGTCCCCAGTTCGAAACTGGGCGGAAACAACCTCCTGCTTTTATGCCAATTGTCAAATCAGGCTTCTGTTGAGCACTGACGTTCACTGAAAACATCCTTTCTGCAAAGCGGTGTGAGGCTAGAAATTTGAATTCAACTCAGTGTTTACTTGGCCTGGTGGTGTCACAAACTTGCATAGAATCTGATTTCATTAGCTTTGTGTTGTGCACGAGCAGGTGGCCAGTGCGTTTGCTGGCCCTCCACGGTGCAGACCGCACAAGACAGCTCTATAAAAATTACTATAAAAACTTGAAGCAATACACTCATATCAGTTTCCGTAGTGTAGTGGTTATCACGTTCGCTTTACACGCGAAAGGTCCCCTGTTCGAAACTGGGCGGAAGCACACATTTAGCGGACACTTTATGTCCAAAGCGCACTACGCTGGAGCAGGTATTCGGCGGTTCAATAGGTCAAGGAAATGCATACGTGAAGGGCTATTTATTCCAAGTAACTTGTTTGTGCTAGAGTAGGAGCTTTGTTTTCTTTAGAGACAGGGATATTCACCGGGGTTCGGGTGTACTCGGAAGTGATGGGTTTTAGCTGTCGTTTGAAGGATACCAGTGTATCCGTAATCCGAGTGGGAATGGGAAGATGATTCCACCAGCGTGGAACATTGAATAAAAACATAGTGGTGAGTGACTTACAGCCTCTCTGCGACGGCACCACAAGACGGTGCTCACAGCCTGACCGGAGGCTCCTTTGGTTGTCACGATGGCTTTACAAGCGGAAGGTCTCCTGTTAGAAACTGGGTGGAAACATGCAGATTTGCTTTCATGCACATTCTGAAGTGGCTCTCTGCTCACTGGATGGTTCACGCTACAAAGTCATTGCTCCGAGCTAGGCAAACGGCGTTTATGCTAAAACCTGCAGGGAGCTTGTCGCACTGAGGAGGCTTTGTCCGCTTAATTGACAAATGCGTACACCTTGTGCTATCCTTGCAGGCCAAACTTCCCTGCTGAAAGCACGGGTGGGGTTTCTGTAGTGTAGTGGTCATCACGTTCGCCTAACACGCGAAAGGTCCTCGGTTCGAAACCGAGCAGAAACAGCATTCTTCTTTTGGCGAGAAAACGATAGCAGCAACTGCTGCCAGCCGAATGATTGTCAACAGACACCCAAGCAAAAAGGTTACCTGCGACCTGTACTCTCGTAGGTTTCCGTAGTGTAGTGGTTATCACGTTCGCCTCACACAGTGGTTTGAAGTCCTCACAGGTCCAGTTTGGGTGCTTGAAGGTAAGGCCAGCATGGTCAGAGGTGGAAAAAAATAGAGAAAAAAATATTTAATGATTCAGGAAAATTGTAAGACATGTATTTAACACAGAATTGCAACTTTTAGTTCACATATGAGGGGAAAAAAGGCATTTTATGCATAGTGTTGTTCATGTTTCCAAACCTTTTTTATTTACCTTGCTCTGACTGAATGAACACCATGAAATAGAACTTTATTATTATTATTATTTTAATTTATTTAATTATTTTATTTAAAGCAAGTTAATTTATTAAATGGTCTAAAATAAATCAATATAATTACAGTTTTTAGTTTAACTCATTTCACCATCACTGTCTGTGTATACAAAGTAACTAGTGTACAAATATATCTACAAACAGAGACAGAGTAATTAAAATATATATATAATTTGCTAAATAATTCTGTTTTTAGCTATAAAAGGTTACAGTTATCATGATGACTGCACATGCTCAAGAAATGATGAACTCAGTCAGAAATGAATTAATGGCAACAATATAATTTCACAGAAGCAGAAGACTTTTTTGTAATTCATTTTGCTTTTTCAACTATATAGGGGTTAGACAATACCGAAACAATAAGCTGAATAAGAAATTAGTTGAAAAACAATTATACATAAAATATTTAACTCTTCTTTTTTGTAGAGTTTATTTGCAAAATCAGTGAATTGCAATTTTAAATAATTTTCATGAATCATGTTATCTCTAGTTATTAATTCTTCATTAGTTAACTAAAGAATGTGATGTTTGTTATTTAAATGGTTTAAAATATATTTTTAATAAAACTAAAAATGGCACGTCTGACTCGATTAAAGAATTTAGAGTTTAATTTGTATTGGCTATGCATTGAGATTTTTAGGAATATAAGTAATATTGAGCCAAGGAATTCAAGTAATAAAGGTAAGTAAATAAATTAGAGAAGTAAATAAATTTAAAAAATAAATTAGTAATTACCAGACACTTAACAAATATATATATATATATATATATATATATATATATATATATATATATATATATATATATATATATATATATTATAATAATACAGCATGTAATTGATGTTACTACTAATTAGGAAAAGGTATAATGGATTTTCAAGTATATAGAGCGTTTATTATGTATATAGAAGATTCAGGTTTAGGTTCTAGATTATAGGCTAATATTTATGGATGAGAGTATTATCATGGTCATAAAGACCCTATATGTTAGAGGAGCTGAACACGCAGCGCTGACATGAGTATGTGGTCTGAATGCAAAGATTGGAGAATGTGAAACATCTCAACATTTTTATTTATTTATTGTCCCTTTCCCTCCCTACCTTATCGTTTCTTTTTCTTGCCCCTTTCTAAATATTCACTCATCATCAGAGTTACATCCTGTACAGTAGGTGGCGATAACGCTTTTAATGAGTTAGTCGCCATAAAACAAGAAGAAGACTTTTATTTTGCCGTAGTGTGTGACGTCATAAGGCTGCGCCGCTCCTGCACTGCGATTCAACTCGAGAAAGGTTTGTTTTAAAGCTTTTACATGAATATAAGCCGATTGATTAATGTTTAAGGTTTTTCATCCGATGCTGCTGTTGACAATTTTATCCCTTTAAACAACGTAATACTATTTTGCTCACAGTAATAAGGACTATTGTTTGAATAAAGTAACAGAATAGTGTGTAATAAGTGTTTTAATGAAGGTTTAAATTATTAAATAGCATAATGTCGTTCCATTCTAAGTATACATCACTATATATAAGAAATGGAGTAACGTTACTAGTTTTAATCAGCTCATTTGTGGCTATTGTTTCTTGCTCAGACTTACTCTTTTACCTGATTTCTTCTTGTTAATGACTCTCATATAAAGAAACTGTTGAAGCAAGTGTTGAAGAGAAGTTATTTTGTTTCTGTTCATTGTTTTATTATTTTAAACTGAACATTTTTATTGTTTTGTTCATTTTAAACAGGATAAGTGTCCAAACACAGAGAAAAATCCTGCTGAAGCGACTGATCTCCACACTGTTATAAAGATGGCGTTTATTAAAGAGGAGAGTGAAGATGTGAAGATTGAAGAAACATTCACAGTCAAACAGGAAGATCTGCAGGAACAAACAGGTTAATTTTCATTCTCAAAGACCAACTCAGTCATTTGATCCTCATTCAGATATATTTTAATAATAAGAATACTAAATTAAATCCATCTTGCAGCCCTGAGTGTGCTGCCTAGTTCTCCTAAACGCACATACGCACTCATTGAAAGACAGGAGTGAGTTTCTTTAGTTACTTGTTCTCGTGTCTTTTGTCATTACTTTTATGGATTATTAGTCTCCCATTTTTTCTACCTTCTTAAGGTTATTGCTTTTCTTGTTCTCCTACTGTTTGTAAAGTGTCTCTAATATGTTTTGGTGCGATTATAATCCGCTATAAAAAACACGACTAAATGTTTTAAATAAGAAGCTGTAATGTAGCCGTGGCGGGATGAATTTTGGCGTGGCGGCCCGCCACGGATGAATGAATGTAGCGGAAACCTTGATATATATATATATATATATATATATATATATATATATATATATATATATATATATATATATATATATATATATATATATAAAATCATTCTTATTAAATTTCACAGTCAAAAATATAAAAAAAACACAATGTGTAATAAAACTGGGCGGTGGTTAGATACCAAGAATCCAATACTTATATAACTTAAATTTTGATTCGTCTTGTCCAATTTCTGCATGCATTTTTTTCACTCACTACTCTTAACTTCGCCGCTGGAGAGCAGCTTCAATAATAATAATCGAAACATTTGTTTAGAGATGGACCGCAAGATGTGCTCAAAAGAGTGGCTACATGTGGTGAAGAACGATGGCAAAGTGTAATTATTGTAATAAACTAATAAGTTATAAAGCAGAGTGTCCTGACCAACATGACAAAGCATCTGGTTGGATCACTTCACGAATATCAAATTAAAATAGTGGTGTTTTCGGTTCAATGTGCTTCTTGCGGGTGCAACTAACAACAGTTGTGCATTTTAGTTTAACTTTTTGAGCGTGATGAGCAGTTCGGTGTTCGTTTTAATTTCAATATCTTGAGGTGAAACTCTCCGCCTCCTCATTCGTAAACAGCGGGATGCGCTGCTGAAGCGCAGCAGAGACGGCTTTACACTCCGTCATTCATAATTTTAGCTGTTGTATTGGAGTCTACAGAATATATAAAGTAGAATGTTCTTTTTAACAGTCCTGATATGTTTAATCTTTTGCAAAATTTTTGTCATTTCTCTTCTGCAAATTAGATTTTTTTAAAATCTGCTTGATTCTTTTAAAACCAAAAGCAGCGCCCGTCAATTGGTGTTTTTCCATAAGATACACCTTTGTGAATGTTTTATTTTGTGTGTGTAGTCTTTATTGTGCTTTTTAATAATTTAATTTATTTCAAAGCAGCACTTTTTAAATTATCCTTGAACAAAATTTATCCTTGAAAACGTGGCATGAGAGCGATGCATGTGTTGGATGATTGTGTATTTTTTTTGCACACGATCAATTCCTTATCAATTGCATAAATTTTTTTTAAACAAAAAAGAAGAATTTAATTACTTTCGATGTGCCAAAATATTTGTTCAACGAATGTTATTTTAAAAAGCATAAATACATATTAAAACTGTAAAACTGAATAAAGTGCATGGTCTAATCAGAAATAAAGGAAATTAGTTATCTATTTCATTATTTAATGCATAAAATAGGCAGCATTAACCCTTTAGATAGGCCTGTTCAAAAAAGTTTTTTTTTGTTGTTTTTTTGCGCGCATGATTAATTCCTGATCCTTTGCATAAATTTTTTTTACCAAAAAACAAGATAATTTAATTACTTTCAATGTGCTAAAATATTTGTTAAACTAATGTTATTTAAAAAAAAAAAACCCATACCTATTAAAACTGAATAAAGTGCATGGTCTAATCAGAAATAAAGGAAATTAGTGATCTATTTCATTATTTAATGCATAAAATAGGCTAGTCTTTTTATAAATTCAGTTAATTGATCTGAAACTTTTAATTGCATTTTCTTTTCTTGTAAATAATAAAAGTTGCATCAGATTGATGAAAACTAACCTGAATACCCGCGTGAACAGGGCCTCAATGACTTTTTCTTTACATTTGGAAAATTGGATGTTGTCTTCTGTCTACATGACTGGCAAACGCGTCAGAAAAAAAAAAAAACTGCTGAATCTCTGCGAATATTTGGTTAACTTCTAAAACAAATGTTGTCTGGTTTAGTCATGCATAGAAAAATGTAAAGCAGAATTCTCCTGAGCTCATTAACCCACTGATGACAGCCACTTTGTGATGGCTTTTAAGGTGGTTAATGAGGTTTGTTGTGTTACCTTGGGAAGTTTGGACCGAACAGGAGCAAAGGCTACCTGATTAACATTACATTCCTCAAAATAAACACTTGTAATCTAGATGCAGTCACCTCATGCTTGTGTTGCGGTACAATCCGTAAACTCCACTCAATAAAATAACGGCTTGGCGTTTATACTGTTAAATCGTGATGATATTTAATTATTGATCGTGGGCCACAAATATTGTTATCGTGATAATAATACAATTAATCGTGCAGCCCTATACCCTTTCATTATGTTCTTGGCTGTTTTTGGCCCATTGACTTCCATTATAACCACATTTTTTAACCGCAAAGCCAAAACACCAAATAATCATGCATTCTAGATTGTTGGTGTATTCCCTTTTGGGAAGAGGTAAAATGTGTAATTTTTACTGTTGATCATCAGTTGGCAACATTAATCTCTTAGATAGGCCTGTTCAAAAAAGTTTCTGTCTTTTATATGGACAGCTGGAATCAGTAAAGATAGCGCCGATGTAAGTGGCATGCCGTCTGTTGAGCTCCCTGCTGCTATGCTTTGCGTTTGCGTTGCTCACAACTTTTCCAGTTTTAAACTGTGACGCTACACTTATTTATGACCACTTATTTATTCTTGACTTTATTAAACATTCGTAGTGCAGTCGCAGCGTTGCCTAGCGCTACGTGTGATCTTTGTAAACAACGAATCAACTCCCCTACCTCACCTCTCCCCTATGGATATCCGTGTCGGATTTACATGGATCTACCCCGTCGGAGACGCCGGAGAAGGCGTGGCAAGCGCGGAGGTTTTGCCGTTCGTTGTAGAACAACCTCGCAGTCACTAAACAACTACCCGCAACATGCTGGTTTTCTGTTGGGATCTCAGTTTGTGCAACAACTCACTGCTGGGTTGCATCTGGATTATTTGCTACACCTGCGAGGCTTCTCTCCCGTCCTCGCCGTGGCGACGTGAATCTTCGCTACCTCCACCAGCTGTGCCGTGAAACACAGCCAGAGGTAACAACAGCGCAGCTGAAGATTGCACTCATAAACGCCCGGTCACTGGTAAATAAAACTTTCATCTTAAATGACTTCTCTACTGTGCAAGCGCTTGATTTCCTTTGCATCACTGAAACTTGATGTAAGCCAGATGAGTCCTTCCCGCTATCTGAACTGGTGCCTCAACGCTGTAACTTTTTAAACTCACCGCGTACATTGGGCCGTGGCGGTGGCCTCGCTACTGTTTTTAAAGACACATTTCGCTCTGGTTACTAAAGTAACCCTCGTTCCCCGAGGGGGGGAACGGAAATGCTATGTGGAAAAACTTCCACTATGGGGATTTCGTCAGAATCCAATCATCTGAAAGAGTATAAAAACGTGCCAATGAAATGCCAATGAGTTGGCGGCGTCAGCGTGCACAGCTGTCTTGAATGACAATCAGCCTGGCATAAAAGGCTAGCATGTGCTCAGCAACGACATCCTTTTCTAGCTGAAGAGGCTTTCACACTCAACAGCTAAGGGACAATCGTTGTGGCGAAGGAACATAGCATTTCCGTTCCCCTTCGGGAGGGGAACTTCAATGCTATGTGGAAAAACTTCCACTATGGGGAAATTTATGGAAAGCGCCACAACGAAAGAACCTTACCATGTCTCCAGTGAGGGGCGCGCCAAGCAGCAGTACGAGCGCACCTGCATCGCTGGAGACACAGTCCTCCAACGTGTCCCCTGGCCCTTACTTACCTTACTTACCTTTTCTGGTTTAGATATATTTTTCGGGGAGTCGTAAAAATACACCTAGTTAGTTTCTAGGAATTTTTAAAAACGACAGTACGTTGGGAAAGCGTTCAGTCCCGATAGGGAGGACGCTGCGGAGGCCACCTGCTGCCCGGAGGGGGAGACCTGGTGGCAAATGGCGTATGGACTAGCCCTGAGAAGGGGGAGTGCACATACGAAGAGGTGGTTAGCGGGGAGGGAAGACACGAGCCCACCTAGGAGGGGGGACTACATCGTGGCTGAGTGAGCGTATGGGATCGCCAGCGGGGATCGCACATAGCAGGCACCTATACCCAGAACGCGGGATGACCAGCGGGCATACCTACAACGTAATGGGCCAACATTTGACTGCTCCGCTAAGTCAGATGCTGGGGGCCTCGGAGGAACTCTGCAGGGTTCGCCGAGTGGGGAACTCAACTGACAAAGCGAGAAAAGCGCACGTATCTCTGTGTTAGAGAGAAAGGCGCAGCAAGCGTTTTACAACACCTAACCGAATTTCCTCATTCACCGCTCATGAGGAAATCAGTTCACTCGAAGATAAATCTCACAAATGTTCAGGTGTCGCCCAGCCCGCAGCTCTACAATGTCTGTTAGAGAGGCGCCGCGTGCTAACGCCCAAAAGTATGCGCGCTCCGAGTAGAGTGCGCTCTCACTCCTGGCGGACACGGCTCGCCCTGGCTCGATAAGCGAGGGAGATGGCATTCACTGTTCAGTGGGCCAACCTCTGTTTAGATACAGCACTTCCCTTCTGCCGATCACCGTAACAGATAAAGAGCTGCTCAGAGGATCTAAGCTCTGAGTACGGTCCGTATAATACGCAAAGCGCGAACAGGACACAGCAATAAGGGGCTGGGTCTGCCTCCTCCGTGGGCAGCGCTTGCAGGTTCACTACATAGTTTAAACGAGCGCTGTAGGAACCTAGGGCACCTAGGTGGGCCGGGGTCTCAGGTAAACGTGAGAGTGGGCCGGCCCAAAACGCTGGCACATTTCGCTGACCGAAAATGCCTCCAGATACCCGCCCATTTGACCGATGCCAATGCAACCAGCAGAGCTGTCTACCTGGACAGAAATCATATAGATACTGAGTCGAGTGATCGAGCAGACCTCTCCTAAGAGAGATCTTCAAATGGGTAAGAGAGGGGACAGGATATATATCCACGTCTCGCGCCTCTGGGGACTGGATGATGAGGCGATGCTTTCCCAGCGCGTCGCCATCGCCGCATCCTCAGAGCGGGGATGATCGCCACGCCAACCCCTCAGTGCGGAGGCAGCCAACTGAAGGAGGATAGCATCACACTGATCTGGCATGTTTGGGGTTTCCTTCTCGGAGAGAAGTACACCACAAAGCGAATAGACTCCACATCAGGGCATAGGCATGCCTCATAGAGGGTGCTCTAGGCCTGAGTGAGGGTGTTAACCACCTAACGGTAGGTCACCTAAGTCCTCCGCGCTCCATCTATGGGACACACGTGATGTCCATAGAACTAGGCGCGGGTGCCAAACGGTGCCTGTCCCCAAAGAAGAAGTTTCTTCCAGGGGACATGCCAGGGAGGGGCCATCACGAGGAGAGAGCTAGAATACAGGTTTGATTGGGCCTGAGAGGCGCAATGCATAGACCTGTTCCTCGTCCTCCCTGACTTTACACAGCATCTGTGCGAGTAGGCTCACTGGAGAAATGCGTATTACGCACGCCCCGGGGCCAGCTGTGTAGCCAGTGCGCAGAACGCACCCATAACAGCTGGACAGTCGGGGGTGGAGCCTCCATTCTCCCAGGCGAACTGCCGTGAGAGCGCAGCGGCTGCACGGTTGAGCTCGGCGGGGAAAAAATGGAATGCAGCGATTGCGCCGCGTATGACTCCGGGGGAGCAGACGGCGAGCGAGCTGAGACATGCGGCGACAGCGAATATCTCCGTTGCGGTTGATATACACCATCGCCACCATGCTGTTTGTCCTGACCAGCACGTGTTTCCCTTCTAACACCGGTAAAAAACGGTGCAGCGTGAGATACACTGCCAACAGCTCCAGGCAGTTAAGATGCCAATGCAACCAGCTTCCTACCACGGAACCACAGCTGCATGCCCGCAACACACAGCCCCCCAGCGCGAACTGGAAGCATCCGTCAAACGACGACATGCCTGGACGCTTGTTCTAGAGGCCCGCGGGCCTGTAGAACACAGGGTCCATCCAGAGGCTGAGGGCGCGGCGACACAGCGGAGTGACAGTCACCCGGTGCGCGCTCGCGTGCCATGCGCGTCTAGGGACCCGATCGTGAAGCAAATGCTGAAGTGGTCTCATATGGAGCATGCGAGCGGCGAGACCGCGGCTGCGGATGTCATATGCTCCAGGAGCCTCTGAAATAATATCAGTGGGACCACATATTCCTGTCGAACTCTCTCAGACAGGCCAGCATCAGCCCGGCGCGCTCTCGGGGGAGGCGCGCCGTCATGGTGATCGAGTCCAGCTCCAACCCGAGAAAAGAGTTGCTCTGCACGGGGGCGAGGCTGCTCTTTTCTCGGTTGACCTGAAACCCCAATTGGTCGAAGTGCCAAAACACCCTGTCTCTGTGCGTAATCAATTAATCCCACGAGCGCGCTGAAATCAGCCAGTCGCTTGAGATAATTGAGTATGCGGATGCCCGCAAGCCGAAGCTGGGGCACCCTCCGCGAGCTTGGTGAAAACCCGCGGAGACAGAGAGAGCCAAAAGGGGAGGACTTGTACCGCCAGGCTCGACTTCAGACGCAAACCGCAGGAAACTGACGGTGGCGTGGAAGTATGGAGACATGAAAGTACGCGTCCTTCAGGTCTACTGCTGCAGACCAATCCCGAGGACGAACGCTCCGGAGGGTGCGCTTCTGCGTAAGCATTCTGAACGGCAGCTTGTGAAGCCAGCGGTTCAAAACGCGCAGACCGAGGATTGGCCGTAGCCCACCGCTCTTTTTGGGTACGATGAAGTGCGGGCTGTAAACCCGCTCTCCATCCCGGCTGGAGGGACCGGTTCGATTGCATCCTTCGCCAGGAGGACAGCAATCTCCTCTCGCAAGACAGGGGCGGACGCAGGGCTTACCCTGGTGAAATACACACCCGTGAACTTGGGAGGCCGTTTCACGAACTGAATCGCGTAGCCGAGTCTGATCGCGCGGATGAGCCATTGCGATGGGCTGGCCTGCGCTAACCAGGCAGGCAGAGCCCTCGCAAGTGGCTTCGTCCGCACGATCGCTGACGTACCAGCGGTGGGGCAGCGCGGAGTGGGTGGGCTCAACCGGGAAGCACTGGGGTCCCACAGGAGAGCAGGAGGCAAGAGCTTCACTCTTGTCTCGCACCCGTACTCCGGAGGTGGGGCTGGGAGGGGGAGAGAAAGGAGACCGTTCTCTCTCGCTCCGCGAGCCACTGGCGAAGTGCACCGATCCTGCGAGCTGGAAAGCATAGCGTCCCAGACTGGCAGTGTTCGGGCTGTCACATCCGGGGAAGGGAAAAAATGCTCTTTCTCTGAGGTTTTGATAGCGTTTTTTAACGCTGTTTAGAAGAAGAGCCCCGCCCTCCAGCGGGGAAAGAGCAAATTTCCTCCTCTCCAGATGGCCCGTCTCAGGGACGCTTCGCGGTTCGTGTAACGAACTTAGCGGCGCCCTGGGGCGGGGAGCGCTGGTTGCCTGCGAGATGCTCGGCGCAGCCGCTTGGCCAGAGGCGCAGGCGGGGGCGACCGAGCAAAGCCGCAGGCGGGCGCTCTCGGCGTGAAGCAGTGGATGTGGATGGCTCGGCCGGGAGGAGCGGTTTTACGATCCCGCCGAGAGATGGTATTACCCATCGCCTCCGACTGCTCGCTCACCGGCGTGAATTCCTGGGCGAATTCACTGACGGTGTCGCCGAACAGGCCAGCCTGGGATATGGGTGAGCTAAGAAAGCGAACTTTGTCAGCATCACGCAGATCACCAGGTTTAGCCCGTGGTGGCGTTCCTGGGCCACTAATGTGACCATCGTCCTTCCCTGGGGCACACACAGCCGACTTCAGTCGATTGCTGTGCGGAGCTCATGCTCAGTCCTGGGTCGGAACCATCCCCGCGCAGCTGGGCCAGCGCCTGCGCTAGGGAGCGCTGGTAGGTGGCCGTAGCATGCATGGTGAGGGCGGAGGCGCACGCAGCGCACTGCGTGGGCTTCCTGTGCACATCCAGGAAGAAGGGGACGTGGAGGCTTAGAAGGTCTTGCCTTCTTTATCTCCTCCACATCACACCCCTCTAGTCGGTCCGTCCGCGGGGCTGGGGGATAAACCATCTCCAGACCCACGGCCGAAACAGCCTGGGAAGCACGGCTGCAAAGTATGCTTCTGGATTCGACGCCACGCCCATCATCCCGGAGGAAAAGAGCAGGTTCGAATCCTCATCAGACAAAAACAACCAACCCTCCAAGGATGGTGAGGATGAAAGCGCACGCAGATCGGGCAGAAAAAAGTGCCCTCCAAGACTGTGTGAGCTTACTGCGCACTTTCCGGGAAGAAGGGGACGGAAGGCTTAGAAGGTCTTGCCTTCTTATATCCTCCACATAACACCCATCTAGTCGGTCCGGCCGTGGGGCTGGGGGATAAACCATCACCAGACCCACGGCCGAAACAGCCCGGGAAAGCACGGCCATCATGTCTGCTTTTTAGATGCCAACACCGTGCTCTCCACCCCGGAGGGAGGGAGCGAGCGGGTTCGCATCCTCATCAGACAATGACAGCCCATCCTCCGATGCAGCGATGGACATCTGATCCTCGGTGTCATCAAGTGAGAGGGCGACCACCCGAGGATGGAGCGCTTCTCTCACCTGAAGCTTGGATGGAGCGCGTGGAGGAGCGAGAGGTTCGCGAGCCCGAGGGCGGCGGATTTACTCCCACTGAAACCCTCAGATCTGCCCGAGTGCCAACCGCAGTGCGGGGGACAACTGGGGTGGGTCGCTCTTTTGCAAGAGCGAGCCGCGATCTTAACTGCGCAGCAGACATGACATCACAATGATGGCATGCACTGCCCGCGAGCACCGCATCAACATGCTGGACCCCCAGACATGAAACGCAGTGCTCGTGCCCATCATCCGGGGACAGGAAACCACCGCAACCAGAAACGCACGGTCGGAGCGACGTCTTGAAAAAGACGCGCTGCACAACCGTGTTGCTCTTTTAGGAAACTTGCTTCCTATATACATACCGCTCTTGGAGGACCGGACCCAAAGGACGCCAGGCAAGGGAGAACAACCCAGCTCGACCATCTGCCACTGCGTATACGCGCTCTGGACCGGGAGAAGCTGCTTCTCGATCTCTCTCTGTAGACACAGGTTGGAGATACCCTCATAGACTCTCTCAGAAGCTCGTGAAAGGCTCTGAAAGCGAAAAGGATGTCGTTGCTGAGCACATGCTAGCCTTTTATGCCAGGCTGATTGTCATTCAAAACAGCTGTGCACGCTGACGCCGCCAACTCATTGGCATTTCATTGGCCCGTTTTTATACTCTTTCAGATGATTGGATTCTGACGAAATCCCCATAGTGGAAGTTTTTCCACATAGCATTGAAGTTCCCCTCCCGAAGGGGAACACTGTCGTTCTTTATCTACTGGTTCATATAACAGTTTTGAGGCGCAGCTATTTAAATTAGTTTTAGTTAACCCCATTGCAGTTGCTTTAGTTTATCGTCCTCCTCAGTATAATATGAACTTTCTTAGTGAGCTTGCTGTTTTAATCGGGGACTTGGTTACAAGACATAAAAAAATACTGCTGTTGGGTGATTTTAACATTCATGTATGTTGTCCTTCAAAACCATACACTGCAGACTTTTTTAATCTGATAGAGTCTTTTGACTTCACTCAATGGGTCTCTGGTCCTACACACAATCATGGCCATACACTTGATTTGATTTTAACTTACGTTTTTTCTGTTTTATAGTGTGCGGTTTTCTAATATAGAAATAAGTAGTCCATCCTTTTCTGACCACAAGCCAGTTCTTTGTACTGTCCCTCTCAAGGGTAAAATTCTTAGAAATACTTCACTGGCACCCTAACTCGTTCTCTCACCCAACAATCTAGAGAAGAATTTTCTGTTGCTTACAGTGAAGTAAACAGCTCATTGGAGCTGGACTCTACTCTCTGTAATTTGCATGCTGATGCACATCTTAACCTATTTAATACAACTTGTGCCAATATTATGAACTCTATTGAAATCTAAAAACCATAAGCCTGCACCTGTGCCTTGGCACACTGAAAATACTCTGACCCCGAGACGGGCATGCAGACAAGCTGAGCGCAAATGGAAGAAGGACAAGCTGCAGATTTCTTATGCTCTCATGAGATATTCTTATTTTATGTTTCAGAAAGCTGCTAAAGCAGCTAAAAGCAAATATCTGGCAGAACTTATCACTAACAATTGTCACAAACCTAAAGTTCTGTTTTCTACCATTAACTTTGTTTTAAATCCTTCTACCCAGTCAGTTTTACAGCCATCTATGTCACTGTAATGACTTTGGAAAATTCTTTGTTGAGAAAATCACAACATTAAGATCACAGCTGCCTTGTTCAGCATATGCATTTAAGGATGTTCCTCTATGTTCTTCCACTTGGTCTGAGTTTCAACTTGTTGAGTTGAACTCATGTAAAGACATTGTTAGCCATTTAAAACCTTCAATCTGCCCTCAGGATATTATCCCACCTTCTTTCTTTAAACAAGTTATGGATACAATTGGTCCTGGTTTGCTACTGGTGATTAAACAAATGTTTGTCTACTGGTTCCTTCCCTAACGGTCTCAAATGTGGCGTTGTAACACCATATCTTAAAAAACCAAACCAAATTTTTGGCCTATTTCTAATCTTTTATCTCAAAGATTCTTGAGAAAGTTGTTTTGACTTAATTACAAACATATTTGAGTTTAAATTCGGTGCATGAAACATTTTAATCTGGTTTTAAAGCTTTACACAGTACTGAATCTGCACTTTTTAAGAGTATCAAGCAACATTTTTACAGAAACTGAATCTGGGAAATCTATGACATTAGTCTTATTAGATTTAAGCTCTGCTTTTGACCTGATTGACCACAAGGTCCTGTTGAAACGTTTAGAGACAGCTGTGGGCTTTCGTGGCACAGTTTTAGAGTGGTTCCGTTCTTATTTGATCAATAGATGTTTTAGTGTGCGCATTTGCCATCAATCCTCATCCAATATTCCTCTCAACTATTGAGTTCCACAGGGTTCAATCCTTGGGCCTGTATTGTTCACCCTGTATATGCTCCCCCAGGCTTCCATTTTCAATAAATATAAAGTTTCCTTCCATCTATATGCGGATGACACTCAGATGTATTTTCCTCTAAAACAAAATGATGTAGATGGCTTACAACCACTCCTGGCTTGCTTAGAGGAGCTTAAACTTAGGCTCTCAAGCTATTTTTTTAAAATTTAAACCAAAATAAAACTGAAGTAATCGTGTTTGGGCACAAAGAAAATTGTCTGTTAGATGTCAATGTGGGATCTTTGGCCTCACATATTACCCAGTGTGCAAGAAATCTCAGTGTCATGTATGATAAACTTAAAATTTGACAAACAGATCAGAACTGTCGTAAAATCCTGCTTTTACCACCTCAGACAACTGTCTAAAGTCAAGCCATTTCTATCCCAGAGAAATTTTGAAACAGTGATTCATGCCTTCATAACAACACGTCTAGATTACTGTAGCTCTCTCTATTTTAGTGTTTCTCAGTTGTCTCTCTCTTGTCTGCCGCTGGTACAAAATGCGGCTGCTAGACTACTTTCTGGCACCCAGAAAGTATTTCTTTTAATACTCCTTGATCACTGTTTTATTGCTTTTATTTGTTAAATGTTTCTTTATATTCTGCTTCTCTGTCTTTAGTACTCCTATGTACAGCACTTTGGTCAACCTTGGTTGTTTTTAAATGTGCTTTATAAATAAATATTGTATATGGAGTTCAGTGGAGTAAAATAGCAGATTATAGTGTGCGTGCATAAATACACTTTGTAGGGGGACCAACAGTTTTAAACCAAAAATGACCAGTCTATCAGATGAAGAAGAGCAGGAGTCAGATTCAATTTACTGTAGATAGTTTGCAGTTTCATCGCAAAAAGTTTGTAGATTGGTCTACATACAATCTCAGAACAACAGCAATTAGACTCTTACATAACGTCATTAACTGCGTCATACATATAGGTGTTTAACCCCCAGGGGTCGAAGACCAAGTATACAGGTTTTGATGTGTCTTCTCCTCATAACGCCAAAAAGAACTTAAATTACACTTTCAGTTTTGATCGTACAGATATGATCAATACATCAATCGAATCTGTTAAGTGTCTAGTTTTTATTGTGTACACTCACAATGACAACAAACATGTGTGCTTGTGCAAAATAAGGATAATAAACAGTGTAGGCATTCTTTCTTTTCTCTCTCCGCGAACTGTTTTTAGAAACGCGTCAGTAAAGTGCACTGAAACTCCAGGAAAACAAAACGCACAGATAACTGGAAAGGAATATTTGAACCAATCGGTTTACAATATACTGATGCCCAGTTTTTCTAGGCTTTATTGGTGATGATGGTCAGGAATGTTGGACCATTATTGCCTTTTTAGCATAAGCAGAGGACAGAAACTAGCCAGGTAGTAATGTGTGAATTGTGGAGCGGGCTAAATCTAAAGACACATATGTATTTTTTAGTAAGTGTACTTTTTTTTTGCTTTTATTCTTGCCATAATAAAAAAAACATTTGGTAGAGTAACCCATGTTCTGCTGTCATTAATATTTTAATAAATTATAATAAGTAGAACTGTCAGAGATATGAACAAAAGCAAGTGATGCATCAAAGTTTGATAAAAAACAAATCTTGAAAGGTTATAAAAATCTTTATAATCATTAAAATAATTTTTTAAAAATAATTAGTTTAAAAACATTGAGTGATATTAATGATATGACTTAGTTCCGGAAACGTCCTACTTTTCTGTTTATCCGTCTGACTTTACACTGGGTTTTTTTGAGCGCCCCCTGTCGATTAAAGAATATCACAACGGCAAGTATAAAAGCCTTGTCTGTTTCGCGAGGTGCACACGCAGTCAGCAGAGGTGTGCGATGTGATGCCAGGCGAAAGTGTAAATCTAGCTTTTCTCTCTCACACTCCCACACACACTACACTCCATATAAAAGGCAGAAACTTTTTTTGCACTGTAACTGATGATCAATAGTAAAAAGCACAAATCTCTTCCCAACAAGGAAATGCAACGGTGGTGTGGGAATAGTGATCCCAAAAAAATAATTAATGGACCAAACAAAATATGATCTGATTTATTTTACTTTTAATGTGCATCAAAATAACCGTCCGTGTAGCCAATGTTTCCAGTGTCCTTTCACTTTTCAGAGTTTTTAAGATTTAATGAAAACTAATGTTTTATTTATTTCAGACCTAATTGAAGAGAATGAGGGGAGTAAAGAGGAGGAACATCATGTCAAAATTGAGGAAAAAACTCATTTACAGACTGGTGGTATTTTGAAAAGGAGAGACAAGAATAGTTTCACCTGCACTCAGTGTGGAAAGAGTTTGGCAAGCAAAAACAAACTTAAGATTCACATGAGAATCCACACTGGAGAGAAACCATTCACATGTACTCAGTGTGGGAAGAGTTTCAGCAAATCATCACACCTTAATCACCACATGAGAATCCACACTGGAGAGAAACCATTCACATGCACTCAGTGTGGGAAGAGTTTCAATCATATATCAGCCCTTAGTAGACACAAAAAAATCCACACTGGAGAGAAACCATTCACATGCACTCAGTGTGGGAAGAGTTTCAACCAATCATCATCCCTTAATCTACACATGATGATCCACACTGGAGAGAAACCATTCACATGCACTCAGTGTGGGAAGAGTTTCAGCCAATCATCAAACCTTAATAAACACATGAAAATCCACACTGGAGAGAAACCATTCACATGCACTCAGTGTGGGAAGAGTTTCAGCCAATCATCATCCCTTAATAAACACATGATGATCCACACTGGAGAGAAACCATTCACATGCACTCAGTGTGGGAAGAGTTTTAATCGATCATCATACCTTAATCACCACATAAGAATCCACACTGGAGAGAAACCATTCACATGCACTCAGTGTGGGAAGAGTTTCAACCATATATCAGCCCTTAATAAACACAAAAAAATCCACACTGGAGAGAAACCATTCACATGCACTCAGTGTGGGAAGAGTTTCAACCAATCATCAAACCTTAATCATCACATGAAGATCCACAATGGAGAGAAACCATTAACATGCACTCAGTGTGGGAAGAGTTTCAACCAATCATCATCCCTTAATCTACACATGAGGATCCACACTGGAGAAAAACCATTCACATGCACTCAGTGTGGGAAGAGTTTCAGCTGCTCATCATCCCTTAATCACCACATAAGGATCCACACTGGAGAGAAACCATTCACATGTACCCAGTGTGGGAAGAGTTTCAGCCATTCATCACACCTTAATAATCACATGAAAATCCACACTGGAGTGAAACCATTCACCTGCAATTAAGCCACGGTCACTCCGGAAACGCAAGTTTGTGCACCAAGTTTCGCAGTTAAGTGCGTTGCAAAGTTCAAGCTTGGTGAATTCTGACCTGCGAAATCACATCACTTGACTGTGTGAGACCAATCGAAGATCAAAACATGACCTCTCTGGTGTAAGATATCAACCTACGTTATAAGATCGATCAGGGATTTATTAGCTCATATCAATGACTCGGATCTTGAAGATTTGAATCATTGATTTGACTCAATTGAATCAGATTAAAAGATTCACAGTTTATCCGATTCTTTGTCCCGCAAATAGAGATATTGTATTTTACTAATCTTGTCTATGTTATTTCCGTGGCCAACGATAATAACATAACACAGAATAGGGTTAACTTTTAGCAAGGTAACAAGTTATACAGCTTGAGGCAATGACTTAGAAGCACATAAAACAAGAACACAGTTCTTACAAAGGAGAACAAAGATTTATTGAGCTGCACTATGATACATGAAACTAACTACGTAATAAGCAAACAACAAACAAACACGCACACACATTCACATTCACACACACACACACAGACACTCTCTCTCTCACACACACACACACACACACTCTCACACACACACATGCATGCACACACACACACACAGAGGAGACTCCAGATCATCTCACTGCTACTGACTGCTCCTGCAGAGGATTCTGGGTAAATCTCTCATCAGTCTTCAGCTCAGTTTCACTGATGATCCAGGAGTAACCCAAAATCCAGCACAGAGCGGCTCAGTGAATGTGGTCTGGACTGAGTGGATGAGGCTCATTGTGTCTCTATAGATGTTGTAGAAGATCAGAGTTCCTGCACTGTGATCCACAAACACTCCTATTCTCCTGCTGAGCGGCTTTACTGGGAGATCAGTGTGTGTGTTATTGTGTCTGAATGTGAAACTGGAGGAAGAGCAGCTCAAACACCAGGACTGAGGATTATATCCAAACACACACTCAAGACCTCCTCTCTTCCTCCTGATGCTCTTATATGACACTGATATAGACACAACACCAACATCTCCACTCCAGTCAATCTCCCAGTAACAGCGTCCACACACACTCTCTCTGCACAACACCTGATAATCATCATCAAATCTGTCTGGATGATCAGGATACAGCTGTTTCTCTCTCACACACTTCACCTCTCTGTTCTCCTCAGATAGAATGAGACGAGTGTGTGCTGTGTTTAGATCCAGTGTGAGGAAACAGACATCTGAACACACACATTTATAACTACAGCTGTGTGTGTGCGTGTGTGAGAGAGAGACAGAGAGTGTGTGTGTGTGTCTGAGAGAGACAGTGTGTGTGTGTGTGTGTATGTGGTTGTGTGTGTGCGTCCATGCGTGCGTGCGTGCGTGTGTGTGTGTATGCGCGTGTGTGTGTGTATGTTTTTGTGACATATCAGAACAAAAATCTGTATAATGACATAGGTATGACACGGGTATTACAAAAAGCAGGTGAAATATGAGGACATTGGTGACGTCCTCACTTCTCAAAAAGCTTCTAAATCACACAGGATGAGTTTTTTCAGAGAGTAAAGCTGTACACTGTCTCCTGTGATGGTTGGGTTTAGGGGTAGGGTGGGGTGAGGGCAATATAATATACAGTTTGATCTGTATAAAATGAATGGAAGCCTATGTAATGTACCCACTTTTCACAAAAACAAACATGTGTTTGTGTGTGTGTGTAGTCCTACATTTGTGCAGTCCTGCTGTAATCCTCGTGTCTCCTCCATGATCCAGACTGTAAACACACACAGATGGAGAGAATGAGCTGTTGAGTTTCATCTTCAGATAAAAAGCTAAAGCTAGCACTGAGCTGCTCAGCTACACGCTCCAAACTCTTCAGCTAAAACACACAACACTTGTTGGTTCCAGCCGGGATCCACAATGAATCTAACACAGTGCGTTCTGTTACTGTGATGTTGGTGAAGCGAGCACAGATACTGCTCATGTTGATGGAGACCCCCTGCTGCAACATTCATTTATTACAGTGATGACACTTAGCTTCGCCATCGCTCTTCAGCACATGCAGCCTTTGAGCACATGTTGCAGTCCATCTCTAAACTCTGTTCAGATTATTAAAGCTGCTCACCAGCGCAGAAGTTCCTGACAGATTACCAAGAGAAAAAATATACATGTGTGCACAGAGAAGAGGAATCCAGATGTTTATTTAAAAGTCTGAACATTAATCTAAGTGTCTGATTCCAGAATCTGAATCCATGTTCAATCCCCAACCCTATTCCTGACCTGATATTGGAGGATTCTTCAGCAGAAATGGAGGAAGAAGTTTCTCTGCTCAGCTCAAATACAGCTGAAACTGTACAGTGTGTCCTGCTTAATGTCACAACTGAGCCAATACACTCGAACATTTACAGATCAGATTCATTTCAGACTCCATTATTTGCTCTTCCTAGACATGACTGGAATACTCTACAAGCTGTATCTTCTGTCTGTCTTCACCCCATAACCCTCACAGAAAACTGAAGATCAGAAAAGAGCTTTTTACTGTCTTTTTAAAGCCATTCAGTGTAAAAGCACAAGGGCAGTGATGCTCCACATACTTGAGTTTGTCCAGTGTGTAGTTTGGATCCTCCAGTTTTTCAGAGAGCAGCTTGACTCCTGAATCTCCTGGATGATTGTAGCTCAGATCCAGCTCTCTCAGGTGTGAGGGGTTTGAACTCAGAGCTGAAGACAGAAAACCACAGCCTTCCTCTGTCACCATACAGCCAGACAACCTACAAACACAGCAAGAGTCCGCATGACCCAGTTGGACAATCACACATCTCTTTGTGTTGTGAAGATGCTGACTGCTGTTTCTGCTCATGTGAACAGCAGTGATGAAAACACACATCCTGATGACCTCTCCTTATTGATCAAGCCCTGAGATCAGCAAACACACTCACACACTCAACAATGACTCAAAATCATCTGTAGAACTGTACAGAGCCAAGACATTGTTCATAACTAGGCCCACACGGAATCTGCGCGCGCAGAATTCCGCAGATTTTTTGCAGATTTTCCGCAGATTTCCGCAGATTTTTAGCCCATTATTAATTCAGTTTATTTACTTAAAGTTAACTCGTTACAGTTAATCTAATTGGATTTGCATTTTAAACATTAAATACAAGTTAAAAAGATATTATTTTTTATTTCACATATTAAGGTTTTAGTTATGATACTCCCAAAATAATTCCGCAGAAATCCGCAGATTTTTACCAAAATTCTCCGCAGAAATAGCAAAAAACATCCGCAGATTCCGTCTGGCCCTGTTCATAACACATCACATTCATAATACATCACATGCTGTGAGGAATAAGACACACTTGACCTCAGAAGATCATCTTAAAGTCATATAGAAAACACAACAGGAAATGAGCTGATTTCAGGATTTAGATTCGATTCTGTAGTGGACTAAAACAAAATGAGCTCAAACAAACACAAGCCCACTCTCTTAATGTATTTGTCTCCTGCCTGACAGTCACATTCACACTGATGGACCATTAGGGGACTTTTATTCTGTCAGGTGAGAATGACATCAATGTTCATGTCACGATCACCGGCGATCTAACAACCAGAGATTGCTGGTAAACCCTCACATTCACATGAACTACAAATCCGCAATGTTATGGACTACATATTCAGTCATGCAACACATACACACACCTGCTCCAAGTCACCATTGATTGCAAACACTCACACAGCTGAAGCTGCTCACAGACTGATGACTTGGACTATAAGAACAGCACAAACACACACAATGTTGTTGAGTCTTGTTATCTGTTTTGTGACATTACAACGCGGTTCCCTTGCCTAGTGTTGCCATGTACCGATATTTGCTTTGCCTTGTTTGTTTGTTAACTCATGCCTGCTGCCTGCCTTCTGACCATCTGCCTGTTACTTTGACTATGATTCTGGGTTGCCCTTTGTGAGGACTTAACGATGCAGACACCAATAACTGAGTCGACACCCGTGATCAGAATCACCTTGATCGAGATACATTTTGGTCTCTGACCAAAATCAGAAGGTCAGGCCACATTTGTTGCAGTACAGAGCAGGAAGCGGATGCCTTGAGGCTATCGGACTCGTGATGGTTCATCATCAGTGAAGTGTCATCACTATCCTGATCAAGTTAACTCAAGACGAACGGGTAACCGGTCACGAGAACAAATTTCTTAACAAAGAGCTTGTGTTTGACCTCAGGAAATGGGTTTTTCCAGCCCCCATGCAAGACAGAGAATTGACTGACTTTGGTCCAAAACAGAGAATCAAAATTCTTTCTGAAATTTAAAACTATCACCAAACATTAAAGTTCATCAGATCATCCTCAAAACGATGATAGCGGACTTTTAATAAAATGTAATGTTATTGCTCTTGTATGACACCTGAATCCTGTATATGTTAAGAATGCATTAATCATGGGTAACACATTATGCTTTGAGTTATTACAAACGTACCATTATGTGTATGTTATGTGAGATGAATGAGTGAAACCCTTTCCCTTTCTTTCATTCCCTTTTAATTATAGATATGTAAAATGTATCGTGTTCATATTATAAATGTACTGTATGCTTAACTATATGTCTAAGCACCATAGCTCATGTGAGTGAGTCACGCCAAAGCTCCTTGTGCTAACATGGGACTGCCACGCAGATCCACGGACAATGCCTTATTGATCCAGCTCTATTAGGGGCCGGAAACATCGGGGGTTAAAACCCATCTCCCCAAACATTCTTGAAGCAGAAGCAGCAGCAGCAAGCGGAGCGAGCAGAGTCTGAACAGAACAGAGTCGTCCAGTCCAACAGGGTTGCACCAGCAGCAGCTGTTGAGGAGTGGAGATGCTCCACTTCCAGGACAACTCTTCTCCAGGTCCAGTCCAGCCGGACTTGGACACTAAGATGGGATGAGACCAGCCTCAAACTTCCCCATCTTCCGTTTACTCTTCTTTCTTTTCTTTCCGTTGAGAGTCTAGTTAAGTTGCGTCGCAAAACCAGTCAACACGACAACAGTTTGGCCGTCTCCAACTTAAACTACCGGACTTCACTTCATCAGCAGCCTCAGAGACGTCACTTCAACGACCAGCCAACCACCAGCGAACTCACGTGGGAATCCAGCTCCACAGAGGGACTTCCCCACATTACTACGGAACGCAAGTACATCTCCAGATCCATTGCTGAACTGGTGTATGATCTGGTAGTCATGTTAAATGATAGATAACCCTGTCTAAGACACAGTAAAGGTTGAATTGATTATTTGGTTCGCTTGGTTAGGTTTTACATCTTGAGGTTTTACATCACATCTCTCCTAAACTCTTCTTTCCTTCAATTCCTTGTCTGCAACCAGTATGAATGCGTGTGTGTATGTGTTTTTTTTAGTTTTGTTTGTAGTCAATAAAGTCTCTTTTGTATTGAAAGGAAACTGGCCATGTGTATATTTATGAATCTAATGCCTTATACCTAGATCTTGTTACCCTGCTTAAATATTAAAGTGTTTTTTACTTTATTTCGAAAAGCAATATTCATTTTTGAGTCAACAACCCTGTCTGTTCAAACGAGCGCTGGACGATTCGTTTGTTCAGTTCAAGAGAGTTGATTCTTTTGGAGCCGCTTTAAGTTCTGTTATATTCCCTTTGAGCTAATTTAAAGTTAACGCACTACATACTTGTGTATTACGTGTGCGAGGCCCTACAATTACTATTTGTATAACCAAACAAGTGACGTTTGCATGGTGTTTGTAGCCAAACTTAATCTGTGATTGACTTTTTAAATAATTATTTACTTTTTTTTGTATATTTGTTTATTACCTTATTTTAAAGTATTTATTAATATATTAATAATAATATTATGAATATTATTATCAGTAAAACCATGGTTTATTTTTAGAAGGAATCAGCAGTTCCATTCAAAATGACCAAACAACGAGCAGTTTTCAGATGCAACTTAGCTTGGTTACTTCATGTACTGCAACAATGTAATACATTTAATAGACTTAGTAACAAAACAACAATTACAGCCTAAAAAAGGGAAAGAATATGTGCATATTGTTACTGAATGACATTAGATTCAATTCTTAGTGCGCTTCACTCTTTATTCTTTATGCAATTATTATATTGAACATAATTATTTTTTGTTAACAAATAATTTTTTTTAATTAAAAAAATATGTACGTAACTTTCTGTGGAATACATTAATGCATTAAGTTATATCTGATTTCAAGATTCTTAAACTGTCTATATTGTGCAGTATAATGCTGACTGCAGATTATACTGATGTAAATATGATTAGCAGTGGTTAATATAAGCACTTTGATGTTTTCTCCCAGGTGTTAAGCGTGTTGCAAAACAAAAGATGCCCACCCACAGTATGGACCCACAACCGGAGAAACGACTGTGGGAAACATGTGTTGCACAGTTTTCAGATCAGCAATGGGTTGAAAACTTTAGCATGTGCAAGACCACATTTGATTACCTTTGTGTAAAATTATGCCCTGTCTTGGAAAAAAAAGACACAACCTTCCGTCTCTCTGTCCCTCACTCTAAAAGAGTAGCCTGTGCCCTCTGGAAATTGGCAATAAATTCAGAGTACAGGACAATGTTGCACCTTTTGGGAGTGGGTATAACAACGGTATGGCGTTGCACAAAGGAGTTCTGCGTAGCAGCATCAGAAATCCTGCTGGCTGAACTCATCCCTCTTCCCTCTGCCGAGAAACTTTCAGAAATGGCAGCGTATTTTGAAGGGAGATGGGAGGTGCCACAGTGTGTGGGTGCAATTGATGGTTCACACATACCAATAATCGCACCAAGGGAACACCACAATGATTATGTGAATCACAAGGGTTGGCACTCCATTATCTTACAGGCTGTTGTGGATGGAAGGGGGCAGTTCTGGAATATTTGTGTTGGTCGCCCAGGGAGCCTACATGATGCCCGTGTGCTTAGACTTTCCAAATTGTGGGATCTGTTCAACACACAGACGTTTTTACCAGCACACACAAGACAAATAGGAGGGGAGCAAATAGGTCATTACATTATTGGGGACGCTGCTTATCCTGCTCAGCCATGGCTAGTGAAACCTTTCACAGATAGAGGAAGACTTACGGAACAACAAGATCTGTTCACTGCTAGGATCAGTCGGGCCAGAGTGATGGTAGAAACTGCTTTTGGCAGGCTGAAAGGAAGGTGGCGTTGCCTTTTAAAACGCAATGACTGCGATTTGGATTTGGCCAGAGAGATGGTGGTGGCTTGTTGCATTCTCCATAACCTTTGCGAGCAACACAATGAAGTGTGCAGACCGGAATGGATGAATGGCTCTGATATGCCGCAATACCAACAGCCTTCTACACCTCTTCCAGAGCGGGAAAGAGTCATCCCTGCAGCAGATGTTCTGCGTGCTGGTCTGTTGAGACACTTTAGCCAACATGCATGAAAAACAAAACTAATGCATTGTAAATAAAAAATAATAATAATACAAGAAAGAACAATAAACAATATTAAAGATATGAAAATACAAAAAATCAGACTAATGGAGAAACAAAAACTTTATTGTTCAACACAATGGTGTACATTTCCCATTAAAAAATAATAACAGAAACAAGCAAATTGTCTGTGAATTTTAATTACATTTGCGAACATCACTTACATAGTAACATTTTATATTTAGTTTACATCTAGTTCATTTCTACGTATTTTAGTCTACATCTTATACAATTAGTCTACATCTAATACACGAAATACATTTATCTAATTTAGTCTATATCTAGGTCAGCAGGGGTAATAGCATTCTTCTGTCTCAAAACCTGAACGAATTGTCCAAACAACTTTAAAAACTGGTTATTAAAATTTTCTTCCACCCTTAACTTTGCGGCTTCTGTTTCTGCTTCTGCCTCTGCCTGACGGCACTCAATCATTTCCTGATGATGTTTGTTGAGAAGATTTTGGAAGCCTGCATCAGATTCTTTAAGGTAGGCAAGTAATTCAGTCTGGCTGCTGGGATTATGCCTCCTTTTACCTTTAAAACAAACAACACTTTATCAAACAATTTCAAAAGAAACTACATTTACTAGATAAACCTTGATTTGTCACTGACTATAGAATCCTGCAACCATATTTGTAAGCTATTGCAAATGTTTACTGTTTATTAATGTTCTGTTAATATTATTTTATTATACTAATTGATCAAATTAAAAAAAAAAATGTATTTTTATTGTTTCTCATTATGTATTTGAACAATACAGAGCGTAAACCATTAAAATTTTAACATTAATTAAATATTGTTTTACTTTTCGTTTATTTAAATTTAAATAAAAGCCAAAACGATTTTTCTTTTCAAATTTTTTTTCACATTCACGTGTAAAATCGAAAGTAACAGAATGACTAAACAATATTATGCCACTCTCTTGTATAGAGGTGCTAACATAAAATACATTAGAAGTCTTAAATAGCTCTTTTGGTCACAAACATGGTGGAAAATGATTGGAGGGAAAGAAGAAATATCTTTCAAATCTCCTTACATAAACAAAAAAAAATAATGATAATGTAACAATATTAATGTATCTATATTAGTGGCAGGAAGAAATATATTTTTGGACAGGCCTTGTCAAAAGTGAGTGGGCACTTTTACTATAAATTATTTAAGCACTTAAATTATTTCATTTATAACAATCAATTAAGTCACACATTGAGGTTTTATATCAAAAGTTAAAAATGATATAAACTATACTACAATTTGATGGTAAAATATAACCATTTAAATGATGGCTTTTATTTGCTTTCAGTATTCAAACATTAAATAAATGCATCGCTAGCAGGTTAAATTAAAAAAAAAATATGAAAAAAACAGCATATCAGGATACAAAGCATATAAATGACTATTATATTTAGAAAATGCTCTTTCATCCTCGTGGGTTTTTTTAATTATTATTTTTGTCTTCATAATTAACTAACGAGCTATAGACAGATGCTTTTCTGATTGACGTTTTAGAAAATATTTTGTGTAGCTGCATCACCCAGTATAATAATGAGCACCGAGAACATAAAGGAAAAAAAAAAACACACACAAACTTTACCTGGCCACATAAATGTCCATCTTAAATTTAACTGAATCTTGTATAGACCTATAGCTGTAATGTTGCAAATTACTCATTTTATTTTTATAAAATTGTGAAAATGCATTGATATTATTATTAGGCCAAACGTCTGGGCCTTGAATTAAAAATCGCAATTTTTTCCTCGTTGTTTATATCATTATCAACTTTTGATATAAAATCGCGGTGTAATTTAATTGATTGTTAAAAATGAAATAATTTAAGTGCTATATTTTTTATTAGTGAAAGTGTCCGCTCACTTTTGACAAGGCCTGTTCAAAAATATATTTCTGCCACTAATACAAATGCACTATTAATGTTGTGTTACGTCCCGACCAGTCTAGGGTTGGCGGGAACAATAACAAAAGTATAAATAATTATATAAATTAAACTTTTAAATACTCAATTTAGGGTTTTCCCCTTCTTCTGACCCAGCTCACAATGATCACAACCAGTTTATCAAGAAATGACAAGGTTTATTTTTTTAAGCAGTAAAGGTCTCAGAAGCATCTCTTCGGAAGTGAATCCAGGCCAAAATGACATACAAAAAGACAGCTAACTTGCGGGGAAATAATTCTAAATTACCTGCTAAAATAAAATTACCCCAAATAAAATTACAGCAAACTTTCTCCCTCGCTGCCACAAACCAGGAGAAAACGTTTTTTAAAGTAAATTGCGATTCCCAACCTAGTCTCCAAGTTCGTGTTTCATGCAATATTGTGGACATTGACGACATTAACCGTCTCTTTATTCGATGCGCAGCAGAAAAAAAGCATTTCAACAGTGCATGTAGTCATTGGTAAAGTTTTCACCTGCAGAGCGAGTTTGTGTGTGTAACCAAATACTGCGTTGCATGCAATAAACTCACGCTCAGTCAGGCGAAGTAACGGTATCATTGCATGTCAAACAAAATAATCAAGCTTTAGCCACATATAAAAGATTATTTTAAGATTTCAGATGACAGGTTAGTAATTATATATTTAATATATTTGTAAGTATATTCAATTTAATGAAATAATACATTTAATAAATAATATGTTTCAAGAATGTGGTGGGCCTAAAGTGGGTGGACCTATTTGTTTAAGTCAGTGAATTATTTGTTCAAGCATTTGATAACATTCTGAATGGCTGGAGTGTTATCACAAATGCGTGTGCCAAAATAAAGGATGTTTTAAAAAGTTTCTTACCAAGAATGCTGCGTGTATGATTGACTGGTGTTTGAAGATTGGAGGTTGAGCTGGCTGGAACCTCACAAGGAGACGGTTCTTCTTGTGCATTACACACAGACGGAGGTGGTGTTGGGGCATTCAATGGTGACTGAGAATGAAATTCTTTTGAAGAGGATGGTGTTTCCTGATCAAAACTGTCTGTGAATGTGAACGCATGCAGTCCAGTTTAAATCGTTTGAAATGCTACTAATAATTAGGTATTAATTATTATAAGCAACTATAAATTATAAATGTATTATTACTAAAAATTACTAATATTAGCTAATACATTACATAATAGTTCTTAGCCAACTTACCCTCCACAAACGATTCCGACAGCTGTGAAAATGACAACGAGGAGTCAAGCACACCTTCATTTCTCATGGCTGGGCGGCATCCTAAAACTCTGTCTAATGCATCGTAATAATGATCTATTTTTCTTGTAGCCCCACTTCTGCTGTTGTTATCCTTTTGAATGCGATATGTATGTTTAAGCTTTTTAATTTTTTCCCGGCACTGTTTGTAACATTTTTTAATTCCTTTTTCTGCCAAGGACTGCTCTATGGTTTTGAAAACCATTTAGTTTTTCTTTGTACCTTCTAGCTGTTGTTGTATTTTTCTCTCTGCCCAAATATCAATTAGCACAAATGTTTCCTCCACAGACCAAACTGTATCAGACATTTTTTATGTTAAACGTAGCGTTGTTGTTTACCTGTTTGATGACTAGAGCGCTTCTGTTGACCTAGCTGTGGTAGCTTGGCAACAGAGCCGCGACGTCAACACACAGAATCTGTCAGCACAGTTCAGCACGGTTGTCTAACCGTGCCGAGAATTCCGGGCCGAGAACGGTTTGTAATCGTGCCGCGCCGTTCCAGGCTCAGTGGAGAAACAACCGTAACCATACCGAAGTGTTCTTAGAACGGTTTGGCACGATAGTGGAAAAGCGGCTAAAGATGAACAATGAAACACTGATGTTATTCTGCATGTTTCTTTACTTAAAGACAGTGGCTGTTTAGTTGCTGATGCAGTAAGAATCTCTCTGTGTTAATTCCAGCTTTACATGTATGTGTGCTGCTGTGACATTTAAGGCATTTGGGTTAAAAGGAACTTTTCAAATTAACTAAAATAAGTTATCATTATAAGTCTGCTTCTAAGCATATATAGCACATTACTTCATAAACTCATACAGAATTTGGCCAATTTGAGGCAGTCGCTTTCAATGAACAAAATTAATTCACTTGAGTATTGTGTATATCAATGTAGTCCATGTATTTTTACAGCAACATACTGTAAAATAACAGTACATTGCTGGCAACTGCAGCTGCCAGTAACTTACCGTTTTTTAACGGGACAATTTTTAACAGTGTATCACTTTCATATTTCTGTAGTATTTACCACAGGATTCTGTTGTTTATTATGTAACATTCCTGAGATATTCTTGTGGTATTGCTTGAACATTTCTGTAGTATTTACCACAGGATTCTGTTGTTCAGTATGTAATACTCCTGTGATATTCTTGTGGTAGAGTGTGTGGTATTACTGTCCCATTCTTGTAATATTTTTGTGGTAGTGTGTGGTATTTTATGTGGTAAACCATCAAATGTACAACACAAAAATTATGTGGTAATTGTGTAGTACTTTGTTGTTTTTTGGGCATTTTACTACAGGATTCTGTGTTGTACAGTATGTAATACTCCTGTAGTATTCTTGTGGTAGTGTGGTATAACATTAACATTTCTGTAGTATTTACCACAGGATTCTGTTGTTCAGTATGTAATACTCCTGTAGTATTCTTGTGGTAATTTGTGGTATTACTTTAACATTTCTGTAGTATTTACCACAGGATTCTGTTGTTCAGTATGTCCTGCAGTATTCTTGTGGTAATTTGTGGTATTTAACATTTCTATAGTATTTACCACAGAATTCTGTTTTTCAGTATGTAATACTCCGGTAGTATTCTTGTGGTAATATGTGGTATTACTTTAACATTTCTGTAGTATTATTATATTCTGTAGTATTCTGTAGTATTATTATATTCTGTAGTACCACAGGATAATGTTCTAAATAATACGTTATTTTAGAATGTGACAAACCATAAACGCTTGTGGTTTTGGTTTTACATTTTATTTGAAAAGCATCAGCGTTTACTAATATCTTTTTTCAAATTATTAGAAACTCCCAGGGCTGCTTAGCTTGTTGCGAGCTGCTTCCGTTAAAGACCGCGTTTCCACATCTGGGAAAGCACATCTCAGATTTCCTGCAAGGGAAAAATTGACAATTTAGTTGTGGTGAAAATTGTGAGGCTAATCAGCTGGATGGCATTGTGATCAAATTATAAAATTATCAAATTATGAAATGGCAACTTTATCAGTTAGGTAAAGTTGTGGTCACATCAGTCCAATCTTTAACAAAATGTTGTCACAACTGGACTTGATTTGGTTGTTTTAAATGTGTGTAAAAAAAAAAAAACTTATGTTGTTTGGGGTCAAACTGACCACACTAAAAATGAATGAGAAAAGTGGAAAAAATAAAATAAAATTAAGATTAATTTGTCCTAAATGAGTTTTAAACCCATTACAAATTTGAAAAGTTTACATTTCTGCAAAGGACTGGGTCTAGAGCACAAATAAAAATTGGAAACAAAAACTTTCTGAATATTACAATTTTCTAAATATTTTCTTTTGCATGTCACACAACATGAGTAAATAATTATAAACATTTCTTGAAGAAATAAGTAACAAGTTTAGCTTGCTGCACTTTAAATTCAACTAAAAGCAAATGCCGAGAACGTGTGACAGTTAGTTAAAAATATACAAAAAAAAGATGCAGTAACCTGTGCCTGTGTTGCTATTCAGTTATGTAAATCAACTGTTATGCTGTTTACACAAATGTTATGTCCAGTCATTGTCCTGAAGTTTCAAAGTCCCTTGGAGTTTGGCTCATAGCTGTTCTGGTATGACGAGAAGCTCAATTTTAAAGTACACATTGAGAAAATTGTGGATAAATGCAGGAAAGCACAGAATGTAATGAGATGTCTGCTGGGTAAAGACTGGGGAGCTGAAAGGGTGGCAATGAAAAAAAAAATATAATGGTTTAATAAGATCAGTACTGGATTATGGGTGTATAGTATTTCAATCTACCAATGTAAGTATGTTAAAGATAGAACTAAATAAAATTCAGCATAAGGCATTACGATTAATAACAGGGGCTATAAGGTCTACCCAGCAGCTCTACAGATTGAAACTGGGGAATTGCCATTAGAACTTAGAAGGGTTCAATTGACAATGAATTTTTGGGTCAATATACAGGGACATAACTCTGATCATCCAGTTATGGAAGTGTTAAAACCTTGTTGGGAAAAGAAAAGTCTGAAATCAAAAGTTTTGGGTGGACTGTACCAAAAATGGCGGAAGAAATGGAACTAAACAAGATGCTCATTAGTCCAACAGTACCATGGTCAAATACTCCTGAAGGGTTACTACCAAAACCTACTGTAGATACAACACTGGTGAAGAGAAGAGATAAAAGTGCAGAGGGCAACTGGTGCAAGCATATCTTAAAGACAAATATTTTAATCATGTTTTAATATTTACAGATGCATCTAAAGATAGAGGAAACAGAGTGGGGGTAGCATATACAGTAATGGATTTTAAAATAAAAGTTCTTAAAAGAATTTCAGATGATCTGTCAGTTTATACTGGAGAAATGGTGGCAATACTGATGGCACTTCAATGGGTTGAGGAAAACAGACCATTAGGAGCGCTGGTGTGTTCGGACTCAAATTCCTCACTGATGACATTAGAGAGTGGCCATTCTGAAAGCAGAAAGGATATATTGATTGAGATACTGCAAACACTATGTATATCGCATTCAGATGATGGGATTAGAAGTTAAGTTCTGTTGGGTTCCAGCTCATAGTGGAATAACAGGGAATGAGTTGGCAGACGAGGGCGCAAAAGACGCTACAAGAAAATCAGTTGTAGACATTGAAGTAAAATATAGTAAAAGTGAGATGAAGGTTTTAATCAAGTGACTTTTAAAACATAGGTGGCAAAAACAATGGGAGGAAGGTAAAAATGAGAGGTGGTTGTTTAATATACAAAGAAATGTAGATAAAGGAAGAATAACAAGTAGAAGTAGGAGGGAAGAGAGTATAATTTCAAGAATAAGATTTGGGCATACAGGACTCAACAGTACATTGTACAAATTGAAACAACATCAGACTGGCAAATGTGATTATTGTGGGCTAGAGGAAACAGTGGAGCATGTAATTATGAAATGTCCAAAGTACAATAGAGAAAGGAAAGTATTTATTTTAAATTTGAAATGAGTTCAAATAAATTTTAATTTGGTTAAAGTGCTACAAAACTAATCAGATGAGGACTGTATAGAATTTTTAATTCTATTTTTGAAAATGTCTAAATTAGCTAAAATAATTTAGATAGAAGAGGTGTAGGTTTATTCTTTATTTTATTTATTATTATATATTTTATTATTATCTTTCTTTTTACTTTTCTAAAGATGGATTGATAGTGCGATCATAGCCCACACTCCTAACCAGCAGGTAGCGGTAATGCACCTAGAAGTTGTGTGCCAACCGCCAATGAAACTCATGAGAGGAAGAAGAGTAAGTGGTAAAGCTAAACAAAAAAGACTTTTATTTTGGCGTGGCGTGTGACGTCATAAGGCTGCGCTACTCCTGCGATTCAACTGCTGCGATTCAACTGGAGAAGGTTTATTTTAAAGCTTTTACACTTATATAAACCGATTGCTTAAAGTTGAAGTTTTTCATTCAATGCTAAATGATGAACCTGCTGTTGAAAATGTTATTGTAACCCTTTATACAACGTAGTATTATTATACTCACAGTAATGAGGGCTATTGTATGAATAAAGGTGGATAAAACTTTGTCCCTGAGAGGAAATTTGTCTTGTGCAAAAAAGTGCTACAACGTTGCTGTGAGCAAACAATAAAGTAAATAAAACAAACAAAAGAATTAAGAACATAAAGTTTGAAAACAGTAACAGAAATGTGTGTAATAAGGGCTTTAATGAAGGTTTAGTTTATTAAATAGCATAATGTCAGTCCATTCTAAGTATACATCATAAGAAATGGAGTACTAGTTTTAATCAGCTCATTTGTGGCTATTGTTTCTTGCTCAGACTTACTCTTTTACCTGATTTCTATGTGTTTATGACTCTCATATAAAGAAACTGTTGAAGCAAGTGTTGAAGAGAAGTTATTTTGTTTCTGTTCATTGTTTTATTTATTTTAAACTGAACATTTTTATTGTTTTGTTCATTTTAAACAGGATAAAGTGTCCAAACACAGAGAAAAACTCCTGCTGAAGCGACTGATTTCCACACTGTTATAAAGATGGCGTTTATTAAAGAGGAGAGTGAAGATGTGAAGATTGAAGAAACATTCAGAGTCAAACAGGAAGATCTGCAGGAACAAACAGGTTAATTTTCCTTCTCAAAGACCAACTCAGTCATTTGATCCTCATTCAGATATATTTTAATAATAAGAATACTAAATTAAATCCATCTTGCAGCCCTGAGTGTTCCGCCTAGTTCTCCTAAATGCACATAAGCACTCATTGAAAGACAGGAATGAGTTTCTTTCGTCACTTGTTCTCATGTCTTTTGTCGTTCATTTTATGTAACTCCCGTTTTCTCCACCTTAAGGTCATTGCTTTTCTTGTTCTCCTATTGTTTTTAAAGCATTCTTAAGCACTGGTGCTATATATATATATATATATATATATATATATATATATATATATATATATATATATATATATATATATATATAATTTTTTTTACATTTTTTTTTTTTTTTGGTTTAACTGAGCTGACAATATTTGACCTACAGTATTCTCATAGAAGATATCTGCCATTACAGTGATAGTGTTGGCTTAGTACTTTCCATTTGCATATGTCACGTTGATCACAATCCCCTTTTTTTCATCAACTTCTTTATGGGTTTAAACTTGTTTCTAGTAGTTGTTATTAGTTCTTACAGATAGTTTCTGAGTTAGAATTACATCATTATTATAATAACTAATTACCAGGGCTATTGTATTTAAACAGGTTTTCCGCAGGGTCTTAAAATATCTTCAATTACAAAATCTAAAATTTCGGCCCTAAAAAGTCTTAAATTTAGTGAAATATTGTGTTGTAGGTCTTAAATCTTTTTAAACAAGTCTTCATTTTCCTTTGTTCATGTTTTGCTACCCAATCTGGCCAAAACCCATACAATCACCAACAATCATCTCAATAAAACGTTCAACTTTTCATTCAAAAAGGTCATTTTAACTCTATTTATCATAATGGTTTAATTATTTTCCTTACAATAACATTTGTTTAAACGTGCTCCATGTATTTACTGCTGAGGACATCGATCTGGACAGATTATTGTGCAGAGATTTAGTTTATTAGAGTTTTTAAAACTTTTAATATATTTGTTCATTTTTTTTTATTTTAAAGAAAGTTTATTTTGGAAAAAGTATGTGGATATAAATGTAAAATTAAAAGCTTGCTTGTTTTTACACAATATTTAAGATAGTTTGCTAAGTAATATCTAAAATATATAAAAAAAATCATTTATTGTTGTATTATTAAATGCATTAAACTATAATATATTTTTTGATAGGACAAATCATTTAATTCATAATGGTCTTGAAAATGTCTTAAAGTCTTACATTTAACTTGGTGAAACCTGCAGAAACCCTAGTTTAAAGTATGTCAAAAAACATGGATGCCCTAATTTTAAATATGCCGCGTCGCCTGTTGCAAAGTCATATTTTCTAATTTTATTATTTTTCTTTGTATGTATAATCATGAACACACATGTTTGTAGAGCAAGTAGCCGTTTATTATTTCTGGTCATTTCTCCAATCGGCAACTGAAGTTCTAAAACAATACCATATTAGATCAGGGCCCCGTTTCAGAAAGAAGGTTAAGTGAAAACCTATTTTACCCTGCAATGAGAGAAACTCAGGGTTTTCTGTTTCAAAATGGCAGGTTTGTCAATCTCGAGAAAGCAGAGTAAGTCAAGCCTGTTTCTGAAAGAGAGGTAACTTTAACTCAATCAGTTACCGTGGTCATTTACTCTGTGAACCTAACCTGGTCAGTAGCAGGTCTTTTTCTCTAAACTCTAAGTTTCTGTCGGTCTCCTCCCCTTTTTTAAAGACGAAGCGATATTTCTCGCTTAGCCTTATGTTTCCAGCCACCTATTTCTATGTGCATTTTGGAAAGGCTATGAGCATAAATAAATTGGTTGATGGAAACGTCATGATGCACATAACTTTTGAAATATAGGCAGAAAAAACATGCACATAACTGAGTAGGATAAACTTTTTATTTGATAAGAAATGATAAACTTGCGTAAACTACGCAAGCACTTTTACTGAACAAATTCCAGTATGTGTATTAAAAAAAGGTTTGTTATAAGAGATCATATGATGATGATAATGTGTGTGAATGGACAAACCAGCAGGCTGAGCACACTGTAAAACATCTGAAATGTTGTTTTGGTCATTCCTAAAGGCCTTAACCATTTTAGTATTAATGTTATTATATTATTAATGACATCCAGAGCGTCTGGAGCGTGTCAAGAGCGTCTGTTCTCTGCGTCTCATGGCTTCAAACGCCACCACATGTTCATTGTGTGTCAGCATTGTCCTCTGAGGTGAAAGTCATTTATTAAATAAAGAAAAGATTCATGTAGCTTCTTCTACCGCAGTAAATTCTGCTTAAACTATTGATATTACAAGGTTTCCGCTACATTCATTCATCCGTGGCGGGCCGCCACGCCAAAATTCATCCCGTCACGGCTACATTACAGCTTCTTAGCTATTTAAAACATTTAGTCGTGTTTTTTATAGCAGTTTATAATCGCACCAAAACATATTAGAGGTAAACCGCGCAAACTTTTCTGTAACCGTAGTAGTGCTGTGCGCTATTTGTTCAAGGTGACATGCTGACTGACTCTCTGACAGACTGACTGACAGGTGCGTGAGTCTAGCAAACACCGCGTAGCTTTCAGTTAAGATGAACACAGTTTCCATAAGTATACTTTATTGATAAAGGTCAATGGCTCTGCATACAATGACTTTATCTTGCTGGAGTTTAATGCCGTTTCACTTTACTTCAGGACGCGTTAATGTCGGAAAACGCACAAAAACGCACTAAATCGCGCTTCAGCAGCGCTTACTGGAGAGCGCACAAGAAGATCTGCACTTGAACGTGTAAATTTGAGTGCGTGCAAGAAGTTCTGTGCTCGAACAGAGGAAATCGGCGCGCAAGCAAAGAGATTTGCATGCTTGTATTACATGAATGCTATCTTGACTTGTAATACTGCGTGTAATATTTGTCTTTGAAATAGTTGGCAGATCTGTGTAAAAAAAAAAGTCCTGCCGCCACTGCTGGAAAAAATCCTAGAGGAAACACTGTATTACAGTTAATCAGGAAGTGACGATTTTGTTCTCTTTAATTCATTGGATGGAAACGCTGCTTTATTCGCACATCTTTTATGCGATATTCCAGTTTTGCAAATAAATTTAATTCACATTTTTGGATGGAAACATAGCTATTGCCTACATTTCAGTCACACAAAGAACAAAGTCACGTACTAGAATGGCTTGTCCTTCTTTAATGAATAATTAGCTTAAATTCACAGACCTTCGACAGGGAAGTGTACTGTAACTATATTAACGGGATTATTACTCATTCTAAAAACTATTTTTTAGTACTGCTTATATTCTTATTATTCAAATATTTTTATTGATTTTTCAAAAGTCTTCAATTTTTCCACAACACACATATTGAACAACAAATTAACATGGTACAAAGCTACAGACATACTCACACCCCATAAAGAAAAAGGGAGAAAGAGAAAAATAAAAATAAATAAATAAATAAATAAAAATAGATCAAACTAATTAGGAAATTAGGGATAAACTCTATATAATAGGATATAATAACCCCTGGGCGTTCAATGTAGGATAGGAAAGGCTGCCAAACGTCATAAAACTTTTTTGTAGAGCCTCGGATGGTGTACTTAAGGCGTGATAGTTGACTTAATGAGTGATATTGCCAGGCTGTATCTGATATTTCTAGTCCCAGTTCATCTTCCTATTTATGCTTTGTACGATTTAGGGAAGGGGAGGCTGTTCTTTGGGTCACTTCTTATATCATGGACATCATACCCCTTTGATATGGGTCCATATTTACCAATTCATCTATCCAGCATGCTTCTGGTTGTTTCATTAAAGGAGAGAACTGTTTTTTAACTAAACTACGGACCTGAAGGTACCTAAAAACATTAGACTGGGGAATCTCAAAGTCTGTTCTTAACTGTTGAAGTGAGATAAATATGCCATCTTTAAAGAGGTCCTTAACACAGTTAACTTCCTTCCTAGACCATAATTGGAATTATGAATCTATAAGAGAGGGAGGGAATAACAGATTTAACAAAATGGGAGCAGAAGACAATGCTTGTTTATTATTAAAGTGAAGTCTGAGTTGTGACCCTATTCTGAGTAACCTATTAACAACTGGGTTATTCGTAGAACATTGTTTACTCACTGGAATCAAAGCACAAAGTAGTGAGCATAAAGACACTGGATTAGACGTGTGCTGTTCCATCAGTAACCAAAGTGGGGCCTCATCATTACAGATGTTGGAAAACCAGAATATCAGTTTGTGTAAATTGGTCGCCCAATAATAATATAGGAAATTTGGCATTGCCAATCCACCCTCTTCCTTCTTTCTTTCCAAGAATTCCTTTCTTGTGCGAGGAATTTTCTTATCCCAGAGAAATGTAGAAATACAATTATTCAACTCCTTGAAAAATGACTTGGGATTAAAAACAGGCACGGTCTGAAATAGAAACAGAAATCTTGGTAGTATTGTCATTTTAATGGAATTGATCTTCCCAGCCAAAGATAAAGGAAGGGTTGACCACAGCGTCATGTCTCGTTTGGGTTTGTCTAGTGTTGTTTTAAAATTATTATTGAACAAATCCTTATATTTGCGTGTCACACTCACACCCAGATATACAAATTTATCAGGACTTACTGAAAATGGAAAGGATTGGAAGGACATTTGCTGTGCTCTATCATTGATAGGGAAAAGGAGACTCTTTGCTAGATTGACTTTGTATCCAGAAACATTTCCAAATTCTGAAATTATTGTAAGAGCTTTTGGAATACATGTATCTGGATTTGACAAAAAAAGATCATCCGCAGGGCTTGATGATTACTTTTTTGAGGAGTAGCACATGCGCTCCTAAGTGGAAAAATTTAGGAGCACATAAAAGAATTTTAGGAGCGCAATGAAAATGTATAAAATAAATAGTGTTTTTGCCTAATAAATGTACACGAGGAGATCTTTAAAAGCAAAGCAGTTTCATTCATTTAAATGCAATAAGTCCAATAGGTTTTATTTTACTGTAACAACAGCTTAAATAATGCTTAATAATTATTTATAATCTAAGCTGGGATCAATATTGCTCTAATGAAGGCCTCTTTAGGCGATGTGGTATAGTGGTCTAAATTGTCCATAGTGTGTGTGAATGAGTGTGTATGGTTGTTTTGTAGTGATGGGTTGCAGCTGGAAAGGCATTCGCTGTGGCGACCCCGGATTAATAAAGAGATTAAGCCAAAAAAGAAAATGAATGAATGAAGTCTCTAAACTGATCTGAATCAAGTCTTCAGTTGTGGACATGTCTATAGGCAGCTTTTTGTTCAATTTTTGATCCAGTTTCGAGCTGAAAAATATCTTTCACACTGGGCAGCAAAAATATTGAAACACACCTTTTCTCCACAGCACATAAAACAATGTGACTTTTTAAGAATAATTTTATCAAAATTAATTAATTTGCATAATATATTCCACCATATCCACCACACTGCCCACATGGGAAAAGTGTGACAAATGTAAAGAAAAACACAACTACAAACTCATGTACAAAGCTGACACTGTTTATTCGAGCACTTTATCTTTCTAGGCTTTTTAAAGAAGAGCTGAATACGGGAATGCCTCTATGAATTAAAGTTTCCTTCTGCCCCAAAGTAACATCATCCTTTCTATCAAACTTTAATGGCCTTCAGCAACAGAACGATTTCTTATTCTTATTTAACAGATAATTAAAAACAAAAATGTTTAGGATTTAACACCTTTTACATGACACTGTTTTTCTTTTCAGCGTGTTTGAGTAAAAAAAATTGAATATAAAATAGGAAATCTATTTTATTCTTACTATCCATGTGCACCACTGACAGGTCAAATCTGTGCACTCTCTCTCTGTCTGCTGCTAAGAGATTGAGACGCAACGGGCCAAAGTGTGCATATAAAGTAATGCAAAAGCGCAGCTAAAGCAGAATTGGGGACATTTAGGCAATTTAAAAATCCTAGCCGAATGCATTTGTAAGTCCCAAATAGAGGACGTGTCCGGTGAAAAAGTGGATGTATTGTCACCCTAAATAATGAGCTGGGTCAGTCTATTTAGTAAAAGGCTTTTCTTTTCCACGTGTCCTCGTGCTCTTCTCAAAGCTACTACCAAAGTCAGAACTGGTAGTTCTGTATCCAGCGCGTCTCTGTGAGTCTGCAGCAGCAGAGCATGTGAGTCTGTGGCGGAGTATTCTCAGTTTCTCGCAAACACAGAACCGGGTAAAGTCCTATGTGTGGAAGCGCTGGTGTTGAATTGGGTCTCACACTAAATACACAACGATATGCCATGACCAAATTGTAAACGTTTTCTATGAGGCTTCGATTGATGTGTGGCACCGCCACCATTCGGTGCCTTGCATTGCTCAGCAATGTATTTAAAACAATGTAAAGACCGTAAATAAAGCAGTAACATTAGAGAAGTGCTGTTGTTGATCGCGCCTGTGTGTGCTACAGTTACAATAGAATTCTAACGTAAGACACCATAACTCAGTGTGAAGAGCATGTTGTTTCACTGTGGCCGAGTGAATTAAGTCATCAATTAAGCTTAATAAAAAAATAAATAAAAAAAAAACCCACATGTGCGACAAAATAAATTTTCCAGTTTGCACATGTCTATTTTAAGTCACAAATGCAAGCGAAATGGTCGCACTGTCGAGCCCTGATTCGCATATAACAGGAGCTTATGTTCTTGTCCTTCTCTGAAAATTCCTTGCAAGCCATCTGAGTTCCTTAATACGGTTGCAAGAGGTTTGATGGCAATGTCAAAGAGCAGAGGGGACAGAGGGCAGCCCTGTCTCGTTCCCCTAAGAGTGGAAAGTATTTAGAAATTATGTTATTTGTTCGACTGGATGCTTGGGGCCTGGAATATAAAATTTTAACCCAGGAATAGAATCCAGGGCCAAAACCAAATGTTTTAATCGCTGTAAATAAATAGATATACTCTATTCTATCAAATGCCCTATGGGCATCTAAAGAAATTTAGACCCCCTGGATTGGTATTATTTTTAGGTGAATGAATAATATTAAATAAGCGAAGAAGGTTGTAAGATAACTGTCTCCCAACAATAAAACCAGTTTGATCTGGGTGAATTATCTTTCTCATGACTGACTCCACTCTGATTGCCAGCACTTTAGCCAGGATCTTATAATCACAGCAGAGTAAGCTGATCGGACAATAAGATTTACATTTTAGTGGATATTTGTCCTTTTTAAGATGTATTGTTATAACAGCCAATGTTATGGAGGGGGGCACAAGAGCTTCAGCTAATACCTTGCACAACAGGGAGGTTAGCTTGGCAGAAAACTTCTTATAAAACTCGGCCGGGAAGCCATCAGGGCCTGGTGCTTTTCCAGTTTTCAATTTTTTGATTGCATTTTCAAATTCAGAAGGTGTTATATTTCCTTCTAATGTCAACTGATCTGAATCACAGAGGGATGGTAATTCTAAATGATTAAAAAAAGCTCTCAATATGTTCAAATTCGTTTATTTTACAACATTTGTATTGTCTTTGACAGCCCAGTCTACTGTCGTGATTGCCTTCATTTCAATGGCTTTCTTCAAAATATCCTCTTTTTCGCACAAGTAGTGGCATTTAATCACAAAGGCACGTGTCGATTCCTTGTCATCCACTGGTTTTCTGCGTAGAGTGCAGTGTGCCCGGTCCAGAAGTGGAGTCTTGAGGTTCAGGGTATCTTTCAGGAGGCTGGCTACAAATTCCGTAATGTGTCTGCTGCTTTGAGCGGCGAGACCTCTCCTCAAGATCCTCGATTCGATCTGTCAGCAGAGCCAGCTTCTTTTTCACAATACTAAACTCTTTTTCCAGGGTAGTAAGAGAGTCGGAGTATCCACCCAACACAGACTCCAGACCAGTCACTCGCTCTTCCGCTGCTTCCACTCGTTAAGGTGCTCCACAGCATTGCGTAACTCTGTCTGAAGCTGTTCAATTTGATTGCAAAGTTAATTTGACTGTGCAACGGCCTTTTCTTCAATTTTAGCAATCAAATCGCCCTTTAGTGCATCAATAGCTTGAAGGACTGCACTGTTATCACTCGCTGGAGCCGTCTCTTTCTTAGATGCAGCTTGCACTTCGGGGTTAGCATTAGCATGGAGGCTAGTAGCGGATTCTGCATTCCTATGGTTGCTTCGGCCTTAATTCATCCAGATTCAAGTTGAATTACGCTCAGAACAGCTAGACTCTGACACTTAAATGCTTATTTTCCAGTATGGGTAGGTTTAAGGTAATAGTATTTAGGATAAGAGCAATATTCAACGAAATTTTAAGTTTCACGTGAGGACCTCAACAGTTTGCTTCTTAACATGGCGCCGCTCCAACCGGAAGTCCAAAACAAACAATATAACAATAATCACAATGAAACATAAAACCCTCAGCACTTATAAGGAAAAATGCAAATGATTTCAGGCCAGCAGATTCGTCAGATTTGAAAACGGGGAAAAATAATAATGATGATAATAGTATGGGGAGAAAACTAAATAAGAGAAATAAAATGAGAATTTGGGCAAAGAAAACAAAAACTTTTGCTTCTTACCCACGGAGCGGAGGGGTCAAGAGAAATGAGAGGGGAATGGCAAATGTGGAGGTGTGCATGTGAAGGTCGAGGGCGTCGACGAACCCAGCCGGAAACTCAGACATTGTCGAATGCGGGATGAAGGCTTTCGGCAGCTGACTCCATGCCAGCGAGATAAATCGGTAAGTTGATTTTGTTAAGGACACACTGCACTGAAGTCTTTGGTGACGCACTCATTCACAGACGTCACAAGCACTGCAGTAACAAGACAGCGGTCTTTGCCCCATTGCTTCAATACGTACTTTCTCTTTTTGTTTCTCACAGCCAGTCGTTAAGTTTACACTGCTCGTCTCGACCTGGTTTCTCTACTCGTTTCCCTGCACTGCAACAGTTCAGTCAACTTTTCTTTCTTTACACCACATAATGCTGCCCTCTTCAACTCTCCTCCTTTTCCTTTATACTCTCACCCATTTCCTTTTTGCCGTCTTATAGGTGGAGACCAATTAAACAATGTTGACTGTCATGGCTTTGCAATCAAAAGAATGTTGTTATAATAGAGGCCAATGGAGAAAAAACAGCCATGAATATAACGAAAAGGGAGTAAATTTGCCCAGAGTGTATTGAGTTTTTTTTTTTTATTTCAAAGCATTTTCCCAGAATATGTCACAATAAGATGTCCCCAAATATCAGTCCGTTTGCTCAAACACAGAGAAAGTTGGCCAAATTAAGCCTCAAAATCACCCCAGAATGGATGAAAATGACCTAACAGCACACACGGGAAAAGGTGCACATTCCAGCCTTTATGCAGATGCTGTACAGGTATGTCTCACGTTTACGAGGCAAATATTCAGCTGTTTGTTCAGCTGTTACCCCAGAACTTTTCTTCTGATGTGTTTACCAGTCAGGCACAGAATGAACAAGTATTCCCTGTCTGCTTTACAAATTTTAGAAAAACATTTTGTCGTAATTATGAATATATACGAATAAAAATAGGCCATTTACAGCTTTCAAATCTGTCTTATCAATATGACCAAAATGACTTATGATCCATTATGTAAGAAACTCTGAAAACTGGACTGACACAGTTTCAATTTACTATAACTTCTATTGGCCCGTTTTTTGGTCGTTTCCACTGTCAAAAGGCGTACCGAACCGTGCCACTTTTTCAGCACCCTTTTCAAAGGGTACCAAATACGAGAAAGGGTACCAAAAGGTGGAGCTACACGGGCAGCTGAACGCTGATTGGTTACAGAGATACGTCACGAGCTCGTGGAGCTAGCCAGAATGAAAACAAAGGAACGCCATGTTTTCAATACACACTACACAGCCGAGACAACTATAGGCAGTGTTGGGGAGTAACGGAATACATGTACCGGCGGTACGTATTTAGAATACTATTCTTGAGTAACTGTATTCCGTTACAGTTACTATTTTTAAACAGGGTATTTAGAATACAGTTACTTTCCTAATACCATTGGAATAATTTGGGCGATGCGTGTCTGGCCTATAATAATATTACTAAATTGCCGCCGAAACCATAGAAACAGAAGCTACACTCCCGACTGGAGTATGGAGATGGGGGTGCGCGAACCCGCGAACTGTAGAGCGGGGAGGTTGCGCGCAAACCATAGGCGCAAACTTAAGAGCACGAGCACATGCACCAGGTTACAAGCCGGACTGTACCAAAGTGCTGCCAACTGAAGAGCGGGGAGGGGTGAGATGGGGGCGCGCGAACTGTAGATAGGGGAGGTTGCGCGCAAACTGAAGGGCACGTGCACATGCACCAGGTTTCAGGCCAGACTGAGCCAAAGTGCTGAGGGGGGTGGATTTCCGGGAGTTTTCTGGGAGACAGAACAATACGGGAGATGGGTCTGAAATACGGGAGACTCCCGGGAAAAATGGGAGTGTTGGCAGGTATGCTCAAAGCCCTCTTCATCAAGCACAACACTACATTGCCATCAAGTGCTCCTGTGACTCTTCAGCCAGGGAGGACTTATTTTTACTCCTCATCGCAACAGAATGACAGATAAGCACTTCGAAATGTCTCTATTGCTGCGCTACAACCGCCTTTACTTGTCTGTTGATTAGGAAAGCATAGGTAATGGTACGGTCCATTGCAGGGTTCAGAGGTGGAAAAACAAAGAGCGGATCCAAACACAGCATTTAAGATTTAATGAAAAAACTATAACAAAACAGCAAAACTAAAACAGGGCAAAACAAACCAGGAACAACCGGACATCATATGAGTAGCGCAAAATACAACAGACAACGAGAGGGGCACACAATCTGAAATATATAGTCCTGATAATGAGTGTCAAATGAGCCGCAGCTGTGAATGTGTGTGTGTGTGTGTGTGTGTGTGTGTGTGTGTGAGAGAGAGTGTCTTGATGACGGTCAGCTGGAGCAAGTGAGAGAGTGTGTGTGTGTGTGTGTGTGTGTGTGTGTGTGTGTGTGTGTGTGTGTGTGTGTGTGTGTGTGTGTGTGTGTGTGTGGCATGACTGAATATGTCCATGTGAGGCAGGATTTGTAGTTAAGTGAATGTAAGTCTGTATACCAGCGATCTCTGGTTGAAGCTCGCTGGTGACCATGATAAGTAGTTAGGTACTGTACATAGGTGGCTACTGGCTAATATGTTTGACTTAAAACAAAACTTGTTCATTTTGATGTTTACATTTTTGTAAAGCAAACACATTTTGCATTCTTCTAATTTTTGCAATATTGTTCTTAGGTGAGAAGTTTTCATAATAGAAATTAAAATGTTGGCTAGAACCTGTTACATTACCTTGGTTTTACATAAACCATTTTGAAGTTTTTCTTTTCTTTTATACCTGATATTTTTCTGTGCAGACTGTGAAAAACAAAGGGTAAGCAAAATGCATATTATTTACATATACTGTATATTACAGACAGTAATGCTGTCTATGTTCAAGCACTTTTTATCTTTATTACAGAAACAGAAATTGAATTTGTTGACACTTTGATAAATAAACATTATTCAATAAACATAATTATATTGTTTTATTTATTTTTCCCTGTCAGTCAATAATGTTTAGCATTGGAGGCCCTCTGTTTTCCTGCAGAAATTGCTACCAACACATAGTGTGGCATTTAATAGACTTGAAGGCTGTTTTCAAGGGGAAGTATTCCAAGTATTTGGAATACAGTACCAGGATTAAGCAAAGTAACGGAATACGTTACAAAATACATTTTAAAGCAGGTATTCTGTATTCTGTAACTAAATACATTTACAAAGTATTCTCCCCAACACTGACTATAGGCATATAATAACGAGAAATGGATGACCCGAACTAAAAAAAAAAAAAAAACCTTGTTGTTGTCTTTATGTACAGCCACAATGCCAAGAAGAACAAAATCTGCCGTGTCCTGCTGTTGCTTTACGAGGCCGTCTAAAAGTGCGAGCGGTTTTTGCTTACTTCAGGAAGCTCGCGATCGCATCTATATTTGATATAACAAACTTCTTGAGCTGATGATAATAACGTGTGTGTGATTATTGAATTGTCTTCGACATCTGATCCATTCAGAAAAGAAAAGGACAAACGCGAGAGTGAAGCGCGGAAAAAAGGAGAAGCCCGACAAAACACAGGAGCGACTTGTTTTTAGCAACCTGAATCATGAACAAACTGCCATGTTTATCATCGCCTTTTGGACTATTATGAACTCTGAATGACAAAATTACTCTCTAACAGAGGCTACATGTACTGGTGAAGATTACAGACACCGATGAGAGGTTTGCTCTGACTGGGCTATATTGCATGTTGATTTTGAACTCAAAAAAGGCCTAAATGTATGCTGTGTGTAGTTTATCTGCCACTAGTAACATATCGGAGACTGTAAGGGTCTGTATGTGTTCATATATGTTTCATTTATATGTTTATTTTATATAATTGCAGACGTTACAGTAGGCTATTTTGCACTGTCATTGATCTGCAGTTATCATGTTCATAGAAAGGTTAGTAATAAACATTTATACACAAGTATTTATGTTTAAAGCATCAGTTTTGTGAGAAGTGCTTCTCATATGATTTGTGAATGACCTGTACGGCTTTACTGTAGACATTTATTCGAGCGAGAATGACGTCGACTATAACTGTCATACACCACGCCCACCAAAAGGGTACCCTTTGTAGTAGAAACGCAAGCCTGATAAAGGTGACCCGTACCGTACTGTACCAGTCAGTGGAAACGAGCCATAAGTTAAGTGGCTTTGACACAATTTACATTGTAAAAGCACTAGATAAATAAATATGAATTTAATTGAATCTGCTTAAATGTGTACATGTTAATGGACCGAACAAAATATGATCTGATTTATTTAACATTTAATGTGCATCAAAATTACAGTGTGTGTAGCCAATGTTTCCAGTGTCTTTTCACTTTTCAGCTTTTGATGAGTTTTTAAGACTTAATGAAAACTAATGTTTTTTTTTTTTCAGACCTAATTAAAGAGAATGAGGGGAGTAAAGAGGAGGAACACCATGTCAAAATTGAGGGAAAAAATCATTTACAGACTGATGGTATTTTGAAAAGGAGAGACAAGAATCGTTTCACCTGCACTCAGTGTGGAAAGAGTTTTGGAAGAAAAGGCGATCTTAAGATTCACATGAGGATCCACACTGGAGAGAAACCATTCACATGCACTCAGTGTGGGAAGAGTTTTAGCCAATCATCACACCTTAATAAACACATGAGGATCCACACTAGAGAGAAACCTTTTACATGCACTCAGTGTGGGAAGAGTTTCAGCTGCTTATCACACCTTAATAAACACATGATGATCCACACTGGAGGGAAACCATTTACATGCACTCAGTGTGGGAAGAGTTTCAGCCGTTCATCACACCTTAATCACCACATGAGGATCCACACTGGAGAGAAACCATTCGCATGCACTCAGTGTGGGAAGAGTTTCAACCAATCATCATCCCTTAATCAACACATGATGATCCACACTGGAGAAAAACCATTCACATGCACTCAGTGTGGGAAGAGTTTCATCCGCTCATCACACCTTAATAATCACATGAAGATTCACACTGGAGAGAAACCATTCAAATGCACTCAGTGTGGGAAGAGTTTTAGCTGCTCATCACACCTTAATCAACACATGAGGATCCACACTGGAGAAAAACCCTTCACATGTACTCAGTGTGGGAAGAGTTTCAACCAATCATCAAACCTTAAAATTCACATGAAGATCCACACTGGAGTGAAACCATTTACATGCTCTCAGTGTGGGAAGAGTTTCAACCAATCATCACACCTTAATCAACACATGAGGATCCACACTGGAGAAAAACCCTTCACATGCACTCAGTGTGGGAAGAGTTTCAACAAATCATCAAACCTTAATAATCACATGAGGATCCACACTGGAGAGAAACCATTCACATGCTCTCAGTGTGGGAAGAGTTTCAACCAATCATCACACCTTAATCAACACATGAGGATCCACACTGGAGAGAAACCATTCACATGCACATTCACACAGAATGGTAATTTCAAAGTATGAATGTTCTAAATCAATCCAAGTGACTTTATCTATCATGTCTGATATCATTTGAAATGTCTCAGTGCGACTGGTACAATGGTCTCATTCCCTCAGAAATAGACATAATCAAAACAATAGATATATAACTTCAGGTGTCTTTTGAACCACTGCGAAGGGTGTGTCTTTACCTAGGGGGCCTTTATTCAAATGACCATTTGTTCCCTATAGGCAGAAACTCCTCAGATTTAACATGTCACTAAATGCAAATGCCTTTTGTTATTCAACACACCCCTTTCTTTGGGGAGTTTTCTTGGTTTGACTACTTAAGGAACAGTTTCTAAATGTTCAGCGCGATTCTGTACCCAGATTAGCCCGTAGCGTGGAGCTCTCATGCTCCACGCTATGTATATTTTGATGTCAGGTATGCATCTTTTGATCTTGGATTTTTCTTTGATAATTTGATGTTTTGTATTGATCGTTTATTAATTGACTGAATGAATTGGCATAATCCACATTTACCTGACTAATAAATTGTTATGTTTTGAATAATTCAAACAGATCTCATGTTATTATCTCTAGTAGATTCCGTTAAGTCCATAGCACCACAAGCCTCTGTACAGGTTAGTAACGGACTAAAACACGATAGACGGAGCAGCGTGGCACGCTATACGATGTTCTTAGAGCTCCGACTAACACATTGGTATTAATTCAAGTAAACGTAGACTGTAAAAGGCCAATAATGGGTTTTCTATTTAGAACAACAAAGGATTGTTGAGACCAATCTAAATGTGGGTAGGCCTTCATCTACAACCTTATAATACTATTTAAATCATATGGTGATTATTTAAAGTTACTAATAGTTTAAGTAAATTGGTCTGCTTAGTTCTATAGTAATGATCATGGTATGATTAAATAGCTTTGTTTTGATTTAGTAGATAGCAGCTCTATAAGGACCACACAACAAATATTCTAATCTGAGGAAGTAAAAATGGATTGGTCTGCTGCCCGGGTAAGAGTCCTCGTTTCCCACGAGCCTTTGGCTGCGCTCTGGCACGAAAAGATCCAAACCCAGGGGGGTCTTCGGTCAGGTCTGCTGCCTGGGTAAGAGTCCTCGTTTCCCGCGAGCCTTTGGCTTGCGCTCTGGCGCGAAAAGACCCAAACCCAGGGGGTCTTCGATCAGGTCTGCTGCCCCAGCAAACGGGTCCGACCCCTGCCACCCGCTGTACAATAAGCGCGGGACAATTACGGAAGTCTTATAACAACTTGTGGTGTAAGTACGTGCCATTGGTGCACCCCAGCCACCTCAGAAAAATAAGCATAGCGGCAGGCGCTGGAACTGGGAGAGGCTGGTGCCACCGAGCTATCTTGTACTCGAACTTTTCCAAGGAGGAGAGGGTGGTGCACCAGAGCCAGGTCGATCACCAACGATACGTAGGCCTGGTGCGTGCGATTGGCTAAGTTAATGTTCCCTGGCAGTCCCCCCCCCCCGGGCAGAGCGGGTCTGGTTTCGGGGGCTGGGGGTTATGGAGGTCAATAGCCCAGGGCCTGGGGAGGTGCAGTTTGGGCAGGGAAAGAGCGGTGGTCTCTGGGGAGAGTGGGTCTGGCTTCGGGGGCTGGGGGTTATGGAGGTCAATAGCCCCAGGGCCTGGGTAGGTGAAGTTTGGGCCGGGAAAGAGCGGTGGTCTCTGGGGAGAGTGGGTCTGGCTTCGGGGGCTGGGGTTTATAGAGGTCAATAGCCCAAGGGCCTGGGGAGGTGCAGTTTGGGCCGGGAAAGGGCGGTGGTGTCTGGGGAGAGTGGGTCTGGCTTCGGGGGCTGGGGGTTATGGAGGTCAATAGCCTCAGGGCCTGGGGAGGTGCAGTTTGGGCAGGGAAAGGGCGGTGGTCTCTGGGGAGAGTGGGTCTGGCTTCGGGGGCTGGGGGTTATGGAGGTCAATAGCCCCAGGGCCTGGGGAGGTGCAGTTTGGGCCGGGAAAGAGCGGTGGTCTCTGGGGAGAGTGGGTCTGGCTTCGGGGGCTGGGGGTTATGGAGGTCAATAGCCCCAGGGCCTGGGGAGGTGCAGTTTGGGCCGGGAAAGGGCGGTGGTCTCTGGGGAGAGTGGGTCTGGCTTCGGGGGCTGGGGGTTATGGAGGTCAATAGCCCAGGGCCTGGGGAGGTGCAGTTTGGGCCGGTAAAGGGCGGTGGTTTCTGGGGAGAGTGGGTCTGGTTTCGGGGGCTGGGGGTTATGGAGGTCAATAGCCCCGGGGCCTGTGGTGGAGCAGTTTGGGCCGGGAAAGGGCGGTGGTCTCCAGGGAGACCGGGGGTCTCTGAAACGTCTAAGTCCGTTTGGGGGATGGCAGGTCTTTCTAGCGAGCGCCTGAAACGACCAAGGTCCGGTAGGAAGATGGTTGGTCTGACCGGTGGGCAGGAGCAACTAGTTGACGACCCTCACCGGTGCACTGGCTTAGACCCAGGCCCAAGCCCGCCAGGCCATGCCCGAAGGGAGACCACCTTTCCCGGCATACTTGCTGGGACGTCCCGCGCCCGACACCAATTGTCTCTGACCTGCCATCATGGAATCGGTTGAGGTGTAATTATGTCCACTTGGTCTCTGACGATTTTGCGCTCAGACCACTCTACTGACCGATAGGAGCTCATGTCGCCCCAAGGGTAGGTCCCCACCCTTGGCCCTTAAGGTGTCCGATGTTAGGTCAGCCTCTATGTGTGCGGTTGATTCCTTCCCTGCTTTGGGCGTGCTTTCAGGGAGAGGGGGTGGGTATCCCTCCGCACACAACCCCTCCCCCTACTGCCGTCCGCCCGTTCGTCCATCCCCCTGCAAGCCTGCCCACACCCCGGGTTTATCCTCGCTGCCTCTCGGGCCCCCCGCTCCCCTGCTTGCAACCCCGGTTGGCTAAAAGGATGTGAAGGTATCGGTTTACATCCCTGGAGCGGGTTGGGGGTGTCTGCCCCTTTAAGAAATCCACCAGCAGCATGACGCAGAAGTGGACGCCTCCGCCGCCTCCTTTTGGGTCTCTTTCTCCCGCAGCGTTGGTCTTGGACGGTCATGGCCGAATTTGCGCTCTGCCTCAATGTCTACAGCCGGCTCTCGCCGCACCTGTCAGCTGTTCACAAGGTGACCAATTCGGACGAAAAGAGGCTCTTGCTCTCGCTGGCCGCGTGGACATGCGGAAGATGCCGTGCCCTGTGCCCGGCTGTTGGACAGACACCTGCAGCGGCACGTAGAGCTCTCGGCCTCGGCCCAGAAGGAGGTCATGGGGAGGGCAAAGCGCCGCAAAGTAGCTCAGGAATTGCAGTGGTTGCAGTCCACCCACCCGGCGGTTCCCGTGGTGTCTCGGCTTGCAACCAGAGGGCCCCGAAGCCGGTCGTCCGTGCGCCGACCCCGGCTGCAGGCTCGCTACGGAGCGCATTCAGGCCCAGCTGTCAGACCTATGCAAGCGGGTGGACAAGGTCAGGTCCACCCTAGGCGAATTTACACGCTGTTTTCGAGAGTTGCGGAGTAGGAGGAGGAGGACGACGACAAGGAGAAGGTTGCCTCCTGCACCGTCATCCCCCGACCCGGCCCCCAGGCGAGGGGCGGCCGGAGGCCCTACGCCCCCCGGAAGCCTACAACCCGCAAACGTTACCGTTCCCAGACCACGTTCCCACCCTCAGTTGAGTATGGTTTTGGCAGTTTTCTGTTGGGCTGGCTGGGGTACATCATCACGGCTGACTTTGGCTCCCTTTCTGCAGACCTGCTGCTGGAAGAGTTTGAGGGTTTCCAGCTGGGCAGTGACCCAACGGCTCGTCTGAGAAACAATGTTGCCTCCAAAGTAACGAGGATCAAGGCGTTCCTCGGATTTATGGTGAGAGGCCACGCCGATCCAGAGCACTTCATGTTCCTTAACCAGCCTGTGCGGATCCGAGCTTGGGCTGCTCTTCTGGGGCAAACGCGCATGGCTGAGCCCACTAGACAGCACTATCTGAAGAACGTGGCGCAATTCCTCGATTACCTCTCGGAAACCCCGCCGGCCACTTGTCGCCTCTCCAGCACTGCTCTGGTGCTGATACGCAGGGAGATCAGAGCTCTCATTCGCGGCATACGCCGGAACGTGGGGGTGCACGAGGTCAGAACCAAGCAGGCGAAAGAGGGCAGGTTAATCGCCAAAGCCAGTCTGCTACGCTGTCACCAAACTGCTGGAAGAAAAATCCCTGACCTTCTAGGCGAGTGTTCAGTTCCGCCTGTCAGAGTTTCCACCACCCCGCTTCCAGGTGGTGGAAACAAACACTGACCTTTCTTTTTTCCACTCTGGGGCACCAACGGCTCTTGGTTAAACGGGCAAAGCCAGTGTGCCCGCTTGTGTGTACTCTATCTGGGGGAAGCGGGCACACTAGCTTTGCCCGTTTAACCAAGAGCCGTTGGTGCCCCAGAGCGGAAATAATTTTCTGCTCTGGGGCACCAACAGATCTTGCTAAGTTAAATCATTCATAGTGTGTTTGTTGGCCTGAGTCTATCCGGTCTAACTCTGTCCCAGATAGCCTAGAGTCCAAGCCCGACACCAGGAAGCAGTGGCACTTCTATGGATTTCTGACAGGTTACCTGACCTCCATCTCAGGCCACCGCTGTGGCGTGTTCCAGAATCTGACAATCCAGGAGGTGGAAGAGGCCGCCAGAATCCCAGACGAGTCTGCCTTTGTCATTAATGTGAGTGTGACTCCTTAGCTCTGCGAGTGGGGGCCACCAGTGGTATGCACTCACTCACTCACTCACTCACTCACCTTCTCTCTGCTTGTTCTATGGCCAGATCACTACTCATAAAACAAACAGAGCCTTTGGTGCAGCCCAGTTGTCACTCAATAAGGAAGAATACAGATGGTTCCGGAGGTTCTTGGAGCTGCAGGCTAGTTTCCCGGGTGGAAGGCAGGCCACCCATTTTTTTTTTACTTCCAGAGCCTCTCCTTGCCGGACCCTAAACAAATATTTCCAATCTGTGTGGACCAGCATGGGGCTACCCAGCAAACCCACCTTCACTGACGTCCGGACAGCCATAGCAACGCACGTGAGTATGATGTATGTACTGTCCCCGTAGCCACATGACTGCCAATGGCTTTGACCCTAAAATTGTCCTGTCTGTCTGTCTCTGATGCAGGCAAAGAATGCACATTCTTCAGAGGATCGTCGGAAGGTGGCGCAGTTCATGTGTCATGACACTTCAACCTCAGATAAATTTTACGCACTTCACCTCGGCCCTCTGCAAGCACGTGAGCACCGCAGACTCTTCGAGAGGGCCTTGGTGGAGGAGGAGGCGACGGCGGGCAGAGAAAGCCACCCAAGGAAGGGGCGCAAGAGGGCAGAGAGTCCTGGGTCACCCCTGGTAAGTCAGTTCCTCTTTGGCTAGCCAAAGCATGGATGTGAACAGCAGGACTTGTGGTATTGGTTAACTGGCCTCACTGTGTCTCCTTTACAGGAGTGAACCAGCAGGAGGACGCTGCCATGGCAGGGGAAAAGCCAGGGGACACGCCTGCTCGAACCAACAGAAGACTCTGAATCTTCCTAAATAAATTATATACAATTTTATAAAACAATAAAAGGTCATATGGTCTTCGCCATGCAGTGTCTTTATTATTCCTGTATCTGTGTGTTAAAAATGGCTTCAATCGGGACGAATGATCCCTGTCAAGTGTCGCGTGGGACACCCGGGTCCAGGTTCAGCCTTGCTTAATAACCCATAGGGAGAAATGATCCATTTTTCAGCACAAGAAGGTGCTAGGCTGGACGTGACCGTCCAGGTCTGCGCCTGGTTCGAACGGCCATATGACCTGTGGTCCAACTCTGGGTATTAGCAAGTGTCTCCCGGGACAGCTCTGTCCTTTGAGCTGCAATAAGAACTCAGTCGATGGCTGGCCCAGAGTGGGTCTTGACTTCTGTGAGAAAGTTTGATTGTAGCCGTTCATTTCACTGTGATTTCAGTTGTTGATACGGTTTTACTCCATTCATATTAAATTCATATATTTTTATTATTTTCACAGACTGTTCTTTATTTCATGTAGAAAACAGTAAAATACAAAAAAAAAAGACTCCAGCTAGATTTTCACAGACTGGGTCACTGTTATTACCATTTCTGCTTCGGGAGAAGAGCTCTGTCATTGCGTGAATGCTGCTCTTCGCATGTTGTCGCACGGCCCGCATGAGCCACAGAGAACGCTCTCCGACAAATCGTGCAGTTGACTTGATAACAATTTCTACCACTCTGCAGCCAGGTATTTGTTTACTCCCACTCTCTGCGGTATTTTGCAGCCGCTTGCGTTTAAACTTTGAAACTTTAAGACGCAGGAAGAAGCATCTGCCATTAGGCTACTCTCTGTCAAGACTTGACAGACTCTGCTTAAAAGACACGTCTCCTCACTGGACAAAGACCAAACTAACGATGACATCAAGTATTACCCAATCAAAAGTAGGAAATGAGGCATCTTCATAAAATGCGTGTGGGATGATTTGTATGAAAAGCTACTTAAAAAAAAAAAAGAGATAAAAATACGGGACAAAAGCCGTCCCTTATTGATTCAAAACGGGACGCGCAATTTCATTCTCAAATACAGGACGAATCCGTATTTTAAAGGATGGGTGGCAACCCTAGATATGAGTTAAATTTAAAGTAAATCAACATTGTGCACTGGAAAGACCGAACAGGCAATAAACCTTCATCCACCAGTACATACCGTCGTTGGACTAACTAGTTGGACCTTACACAATTGTAGTTAATTTATGTTTCTAATGGCCTTGCATGAAAAGCAACACAGTTACTCAATAAGTAATTTAATTACGTGACTAAAGACTAAATTCCACATAAATTGCATGGGTAATAGAAATAAAACAAACAGGAATGTTTAGTGTTGTTTTGAGAGAGAACACAAGATTCCAAATAAATGACACATTATTTTCATAAATTTGCATTTCATTATTTGAGATAGGCAAAATAGGGATCACCCTACTTCTCTGGATTAATTTAAATAAAATGATTGAAATTATATATAGCACTTAAGGCAAGTATATTATAAGTAGCTGCAATTAAATTACCTAAGAATGAGAAGTAATTCCTTACTTTGCCCTTTGCGAAAAGTAATTTTGAAGTGCAGGGACTATTTGCTTTGTGACTTATTACACCCAACACTAGACATGATAAGATTATAAATCTAGAAGATGTGTATTCTGCATTTGCCCTGAGATACCTAACTTTCAAACATTCACATATTAAGAAAGATTTACTAAAGAATGCTCCTCTGCTAACATAGCTCAAAATAAGGAAAGTGTGACTAACTCACAAAAACCTTTAAACCGAGCGATGATTGACTTGTGCTTTCAAGCAGTATGTGCTTGCATTTCCCTAATTGCCCAAGCAATAAAGTGTACAACTGGTTTCCAGTTTAACTTAATCCTGTGCACACAGAGAATATGTAAAAACAACTGCAGCACATAGCCAAATCAAAAGCGAGACTTCTAAAAGATCAGTAAGTTGAGATTCAGTTTTTCTGATATGATAACTCAGCAGACTCTACAGAGTACAGTAATAAAATTCATTCTAAATTCATTCCATTTTAAGGTAATATAACTTATATCATAACAACATCATGATATATTATATTATCACAGCCAATAATGGCATTTAAATCTCATAATGATTCAGCATGATTTAGAAAGGGAAAAGAAAATTGAATGGATGTAAAATGGACAAAGCATGTGTGAAAAGGAGAGTGAGTGCATGTAGCAAGAAAATGAGGGTCTTTATTAATGCTAAAACATTAAAAAGAAGTCAGCAGATGGAAAAGAAGTTAAAGATGGAAAACCATAAGTAGGGAAGAGAGAAAACTGAAAGGAAAATAATCAAATTAACAAGAAAGAATTTCTTTATCTTCTAATTATGCAAGAATCCTTAGTGAGACAAATCGACATGCTCAAAATTTGTCAACTAAACTGATCGACCTGATTGAATTAAAAATACTCTCGGTAAACGTCAACCCAATAGTAATGGTTTTATTAGCTAATAGGCGAGGTTATAGGCTGATTGCATTTTCATATTTGTAATTGTGTTAGACACTTTTCATTTCCATAAAAACATATAATAGTTGCGTGGGTTACTAAAAAGTACACCTAGGCTAATTTAGTTCCCCCTTAACGCACACGAATGTCTTATAAGTGAGAAACACCTAGGTTGTGGCTGTAGATGCTCTTTGCATTCTGGGCCTGATAGCATGTGAAAAATGGAATCAACTGTTTGCTAAAATTAATTAATTAATTTTAAGGTACGTGTTTTTATGGTAAATGAGTTTGTCTCCTAAAAGGGGAAAACTGTGCTATTCTTAATATAGCTGCAGTTTAAACCACTAACAGGAGTACAGTATTAGCCATGAGGCTAGAGTTTGTCATAATTGCATTAACAAAGAAAATGTCTTCTTTAAAGGAGTCTATTGGTCTAAACTTTGCATAGTTTACTTACAGCTGTGACTGAGTAACAAGGGGAGGTACATATCTGTACCTTTCTTTGGAACTCTGTGGTGAAAATATTTTAAACTAAAGTAATCCTCGGAAAGCTACCTGCGTCCTGTACTCTCGTAGGTTTCCGTAGTGTAGTGGTTATCACGTTCGCCTCACACGCGGGGGCCGGCCGTGAATAGTTGGAACGCAGTGCCAGCCAATCAGATTGAAGGACCTGCCCACAGAGCCCACAGAGTGATGTCAGAGCCAATCAGATTTTTCTTTTTTTTTATCAACAACGGGGTTCGAATCCCACTTAGGCACTTGTAAACAATTATTTTAGACAGTTTTGTCAAAACTATTGCAATGTTTAACAATTTATTAGAGCCATAAAGTATCTAAAACTTGTTTTCAAGTTTAGGAATGTGCTAAATAAATGAAAATAAAAATACCCACAGTGAAACAGTTATATAAAATTAAATATTAGTTTAAATACATTCATAGTGGTTTTAAATATCTTTTTAAATGCGAATTAGAGAAGTTTACATTAAACAAACTGAATAAAACAAGTATTCTTTTTTAGTTTATTTAAAAAAAAATTACAAATGGAATAATTCAAGTCACTATTAAATGATCTGATTGAGTGATGGAATAATAGAAGTAAAACTTTAATTGAAGGATCAGTCAAGTGTTTCCAAATGAAATCTGTTAAAATAAAAGTCCTACAAAACATTAACAAAAACACTCATGAAACAAAATCTGATTGTTAACGGTATTTATTATTTTTTTTTATTAGACATTAATAGGTTTTAAATACTTTAAAAATAGTAGATAATCCTAAAATATTGGGGGGGGGGGGGGGTACAGAAAAACAACAAACAGAAATTCAACAATATAGATGCATTACATTACAATCTCATTGAAAAATAAAATTAAAAAAACATATACAGGACTAAAATACTGCAAAGGGGCAAAATATCAAGAATAATAGAAAACCTTTAAGGTTTAAAATACTAAATAAAATAAATAGCATCAATCCAAAAAATAAAAAAGGTAACACTTAACAATAAGGTTGTATTAGTTAATTAAGTTTATGTATTTACTAATGTGAACAAACAATGAACAATACGTTTATTGCAGTATTCATTCTTCTATGCTAAAATTAATGGAAAAACTCACAGTGCATTAAGACTAATGTAACAAGCTTAACTTTGGATTTTAATAATTTAATAGTCAATGTTAAACTATGATTAATAAATGTTTATAAGTATAGTCCAAATAATAGTTCATTTTAGTACAATAACTAAAGAAACCTTATTGCAAAGTGTCACCAAAAAAACAAACAGCTTTAAAAAAACAGACTGAACTTTAAGAATAAAGACATAATATCACACTGAAAAATAAAACCTTTACACAATAATTAAATACTGCTAAAAGGGGGCAAAATATCAGGGAAATAATCATGTTTTTGTTATTTAAAAAAAATGTAAATATCAATGCAAAATGTAAAAAAATAAATAAATAAATTGTCACTTTAAGGTTTTAAGTATTTTACAAAAGTAAATATTAATCCAAAACCAATAAAGAAGGAATTCTAAGAAATAAGGACAAATTAAAATCAAACTCTGAAAATTAAAATGCAAAATAGATGTGCATGAAAAATAGAACATTGAGTTTGGAAAGGTGTTTGAAGTCCTCACAGGTCCAGTTTGGGTGCTTGAAGGTGAGGCCAGCATGGTCAGAGGTGGAAAAAATAGAGAGAAAAAAATATTTAATGATTCAAGAAAATTGTAAGACATATGTATTTAACACAGAATTACAACTTTTAGTTCACATATGAGGGGAAAAGGCATTTTATGTATAGTGTTGTTCATGTGTCCAAACCTTTTTTATTTACCTTGCTCTGACTGAATGAACACCATGAAATAGAACTTTATTATTATTAATTTAATTTATTTAATTATATTATTTAAAGCAAGTTAATTTATTAAATGGTCTAAAATAAATCAATATAATTACAGTTTTTAGTTTAACTCATTTCACCATCACTGTCTGTGTATACAAAGTAACTAGTGTACAAATATATCTACAAACAGAGACAGAGTAATTAAATATATATATATATAATTTGCAAAATAATTCTGTTTTTAGCTATAAAAGGTTACAGTTATCATGATGATTGCACATGCTCAAGAAATGATGAACTCAGTCATGTGTGAAAAATGAATTAATGGCAACAATATAATTTCACAGAAGCAGAAGACTTTTTTGTAATTCATTTTGCTTTTACAACTATATAGGGGTTAGACAATACAGAAACAATAAACTGAATAAGAAATTACTTGAAAAAAAATTATACATAAAATATTTAACTTTTCTTTTTTTTGTAGTTTATTTGCAAAATCAGTAAATTGCAATTTTAAATATTTTTCATGAATCATGTTATCTCTTTTTATTAATTCTTCATTAGTTAACTAAAGAATGTGATGTTTGTTATTTAAATGGTTTAAAATATATTTTTAATAAAACTAAAAATGGCACGTCTGACTCAATTAAAGAATTTAGAGTTGAATTTGTATTGGCTATGCATTGAGATTTTTAGGAATATAAGTAATATTGAGCCAAGGAATTCAAGTAATAAAGTTTTAAGTAAATAAATTAGAGAAGTACAGTAAATAAATTTAAAAAGTAAATTAGTAATTACCAGACACTTACACACACACACACACACACACACACACACACACACACACACATATTGATATAAAGTTATAATAATAATAATAATAATATAGCATGTAATTGATGTTACTAATTAAATACAATGCTGGGATTTTGCTTACTGTAGTAAACACAGTTAGAAAATACTGTCAGAGGATGGGCAAAACACAAAAATAAAATATAATATGCGCATTGACACAAACAACCAAGTGCAAAAACATAAATTACAGCCATGTTCATTCATAATTATGTGAAATAAATCACGAGAGGGTAAATTTGGTTTAAAAAAATAAAGTTTACAGGTCAATATTGTTTTTCCACAACAGTAAAACATTGCTTTTGCACAACAGTAACACAATGTGAGTAATAAAGTCTCTTACCTTTGACAGATGTTGTAAATCTGCCGAATAAAACGAAAGGAGCAGATCGCGGATGTGTTTATTTCACTCTCTGAGTCAAAATGAAAATGTCATCTTCAAATTTCCCTCTGGTGCAAAAACACGGAAATGCGCCACAGAGCGCCAGTGGCCGAAAGTATATTGCATCCGTAGTGGTTCAGCACTACAATTGAAAATGAATGGGAATCCGTTTAGGGCCGTTTAGCTAAAGAATCCTCCGCTGCCGCGCGGAAGACCCGGGTCCTATTCCCGGCCAATGCAAAAGCTTTTTTGTGTTGATCCTCTTCCACCTGTATGTAACTGGCTTGCACCACTCACACCCCACAAGGGCAACACCACAAGCACAAAGCATTGGTGGTTCAGTGGTAGATATCTCCCTTTCCACACAGGAGATCCGGGTCTGATTCCCGGCAATTGCTGTTTTGTATTGATCCTTTTCCACCTGTGTGTAACTGCCTTGCATCACTCACACCCCACAAGGGCAACACTAGAAGCAGATCAGCATTGGTGGTTCAGTGGTAGAATTCTTGCCTCCCACGTGGGAGACCCGGGTCTGGTTCCCGGCCAATGCAATTGCTTTTTCGTGTTGATCCTCTTCCAACTTTATGGAAAAGCCTTGCAGCACCCACACCAAACAAGGGCAACTAAAAATGCAGATCAGCATTGGTGGTTTAGTAGTAGAATTCTCGGCTGCATTGTAGAAGACCCGGGTCCGTTTCCCGGCCAATAGAATTGCTGTTTTGTGTTAATCCTCTTCCACGTGTAAGTAACTGCCATGCAGCACTCACACCCCACAAGGCAACACCACAAATACGTCAGCATTGGTGGTTCAGTGGTAGAATTCTCGCCTGCCGCGCGGGAGACCCGGGTCCGATTCCCAGCCAATGCAAATGCTGTTTTGTGTTGATCTTCTTCCACATGTATGTAACTGCCTTGCATCACTCACACCCTACAAGGGCAACACTAGAAGCAGATCAGCATTGGTGGTTCAGTGGTAGAATTCTCGCCTCCCACGTGGGAGACCTGGGTCTGGTTCCCGGCCAATGCAATTGCTTTTTCGTGTTGATCCTCTTCCAACTTTATGGAAAAGCCTTGCAGCACCCACACCAAACAAGGGCAACTAAAAATGCAGATCAGCATTGGTGGTTTAGTAGTAGAATTCTCGGCTGCATTGTAGAAGACCCGGGTCCGTTTCCCGGCCAATAGAATTGCTGTTTTGTGTTAATCCTCTTCCACGTGTAAGTAACTGCCTTGCAGCACTTACACCCCACAAGGCAACCCCACAAATACATCACCATTGGTGGTTCAGTGGTAGAATTCTCGCCTGCCACGCGGGAGACCCGGGTCCGATTCCCGGCCAATGCAAATGCTGTTTTGTGTTGATCTTCTTCCACATGTATGTAACTGCCTTGCAGCACTCACACCCCACAAGGGCATCACCAAGAGCACATCAGCATTGGTGGTTCAGTGGTAGAATTCTCGCCTGCCACGCGGGAGACCCGGGTCCGATTCCCGGCCAATGCAACAGCTGTTTTGTGTTGATCCTCTTCCACCTGTATGTAACTGGCTTGCACCACTCACACCCCACAAGGGCAACACCAAAAGCACATCAGCATTGGTGGTTCAGTGGTAGAATTCTCGCCTGCCACAGCCGGGCCGGCCGTGAATAGTTGGAATGCAGTGCCAGCCAATCAGATTGAAGGACCTGCCCACAGGCGGAAGTGATGTCAGAGCCAATCAGATTTTTCTTTTTTTTTAAATCAAAAATGGGGTTCGAATCCCACTTAGGCACTTGTAAACAATTATTTTAGACAGTTTTGTCAAAAATATTGTAATGTTTAACAATTTATTACAGCCATAAAGTATCTAAAACTTGTTTTCAAGTTTAGGAATGTGCTAAATAAATGAAAATAAAAATACCCACAGTGAAACAGTTATTTAAAATTAAATATTAGTTTAAATACATTCATAGTGGTTTTAAATATTTTTTTAAATGTGAATTAGAGAAGTTTACATTAAACAAACTGAATAAAACAAATATTCTTTTTTAGTTTATTTAAAAAAAAATTACAAATGGAATAATTCAAGTCACTATTAAATTATCTGATTGAGTGATGGAATAATAGAGGTAAAACTTTAATTGAAGGATCAGTCAAGTGTTTCCAAATGAAATCTGGTAAAATAAAAGTCCTACAAAACATTAACAAAAACACTCATGAAACAAAATCTGATTGTTAATTGTATTTATTTATTTTTTTATTAGACATTAATAGGTTTTAAGTACTTTAAAAATAGTAGATAATCGTAAAATATAAGGGGGGGGGGGGTACAGAAAAACAACAAACACAAATTCAATAATATAGATGCATAACGTTACAATCTCACTGAAAATAAAATTAAAAAAACATATACAGGACTAAAATACTGCTAAGGGGCAAAATATCAAGAATAATAGAAAACCTTTAAGGTTTTAAATACTAAATAAAATAAATAGCATCAATCCAAAAAATAAAAAAGGTAACACTTAACGCCAAGGTTGTATTAGTTAATTAAGTTTATGTATTTACTAATGTGAACAAACAATGGACAATATGCTTATTGCAGTATTCATCCTTTTATGCTAAAATTAATGGAAATAAAATTATTGGCAAATTCTTGTTAACTCACAGTGCATTAAGACTAATGTAACAAGCATAACTTTGGATTTTAATAATTTAATAGTCAATGTTTAACTATGATTAATAAATGTTTATAAGTATAGTCCAATAATAGTTCATTTTAGTACAATAACTAAAGAAACCTTATTGCAAAGTGTCACCAAAAAAACAAACAGCTTTAAAAAAACAGACTGAACTTTAAGAATAAAGACACGTAATATCACACTGAAAAATAAAACCTTTACACAATAATTAAATACTGCTAAAAGGGGGCAAAATATCAGGGAAATAATCATGTTTTTGTTATTTAAAAAAATTGAAATATCAATGCAAAATGTAAAAAAATAAATAAAGAAATTGTCACTTTAAGGTTTTAAGTATTTTACAAAAGTAAACATTAATCCAAAACCAATAAAGAAGGAATTTGAAGAAATAAGGACAAATTAAAATCAAACTCTGAAAATTAAAATGCAAAATAGATGTGCATGAAAAATAGAACATTGAGTTTGGAAAGGTGTTTGAAGTCCTCACAGGTCCAGTTTGGGTGCTTGAAGGTAAGGCCAGCATGATCAGAGGTGGAAAAAATAGAGAAAAAAAATATTTAATGATTCAAGAAAATTGTAAGACATATGTATTTAACACAGAATTACAACTTTTAGTTCACATATGAGGGGAAAAAAAGGCATTTTATGCATAGTGTTGTTCATGTGTCCAAACCTTTTTTATTTACCTTGCTCTGACTGAATGAACACCATGAAATAGAACTTTATTATTATTAATTTAATTTATTTAATTATATTATTTAAAGCAAGTTAATTTATTAAATGGTCTAAAATAAATCAATATAATTACAGTTTTTAGTTTAACTCATTTCACCATCACTGTCTGTGTATACAAAGTAACTAGTGTACAAATATATCTACAAACAGAGACAGAGTAATTAATATATATTTATATATGATTTGCAAAATAATTCTGTTTTTAGCTATAAAAGGTTACAGTTATCATGATGATTGCACATGCTCAAGAAATGATAAACTCAGTCAGAAATGAATTAATAGCAACAATATAATTTCACAGAAGCAGAAGACTTTTTTGTAATTCATTTTGCTTTTACAACTATATAGGGGTTAGACAATACAGAAACAATAAACAGAATAAGAAATTAGTTGAAAAAAAATTATACATAAAATATTTACTTTTCTTTTTTTGTAGAGTTTATTTGCAAAATCAGTGAATTGCAATTTTAAATATTTTTCATGAATCATGTTATCTCTTTTTATTAATTCTTCGTTAGTTAACTAAAGAATGTGATGTTTGTCATTTAAATGGTTTAAAATATATTTTTAATAAAGCTAAAGATGGCACGTCTGACTCGATTAAAGCCTCTTTTTAGCACTGTTGCACAGGAAGCATTTTTTGGTAATTCCAAGCCCATAAAAACCCCATTCGCTGCAGACTAGGCACTGCTGGGATTCGAACCCAGGATCTCCTGTTTACTAGACAGGCGCTTTGACCAACTAAGCCACAGCGCCAGATAGAAAAATATGGGCTAATTGTTTATACGGAAAAAAAACATACAACGGTAGTGCTGCATGTGTGAATGTCTCGACTTGAAATACTAAAGTCCAATTGGTTACCATTACCACACCATGCTATATAAAGCCATTGTCCAAAGCTGTTTTGAAGGAGCATCGTTCTTAAGGATTTGAGTTTTGTTAAGAAACAAACTGCTAAACAGTTTGCTGCGTAAACACTCGTAATTCTTAATAAGAAGCAATTCTGGCACCTGAACATTTGGCACTGCTGGGATTTGAACCCAGGATCTTCTGTTTACAAGACAGGTACTTTGACCAACTAAGCCACAGCACCAGCGCTGAAAAGTGGGTATTACATTTTTGCACAAAGAGCCTAAAAAAGAGAGCATGTCTTAAAGAGACAACCAAAGAGGTTGTTTAACTCTATTTGTTGCACTATCCATTTCGCCTCAAAGCTATAAAATTTCATGTATCATTTTGTTAGGCTCTGTAAAGCAAGCACAAACACCACCTGGACTAAGGCGCTGCAGGGATTTGACCCCAGGATCAAGCATGCATAAAGAGGCTCTTGTACGACAAGTCCAAAAGGCTTGATCTCAACAATAGGTGGTAGCCACTTTTGCTCAAAACCACAGGTTGTCTTCGAGTCATTCCTCAAGCCTTCTCGGGCCTGCACCTTTTTCTAATCTCCCTTATTTAAAAGAGCTCAATTAAGTCATCCACTTCATTGTAGAGTAGCCTAGTATCTAAGCCTGCACTGCGCAATGAAAGAAAGAAGCAAAACGGGGATAGACAGATAGCTAAAATGTTGGAAACGCCCCACACCTAAGTCAGTGAAGAAAAAGGCCAACCTATTCCACTCTGGTGGAACTCGACCCAACAACCTTTGAATGACTCAGTTCACAACCTAGAAGTCCAAAGCACTATCCATTGAACCGACAGAGCCACAGTGCTCAGCTTTCTGTAGCACTGTTGCACAGGAAGCACTTTTTGGTACTCTCAAGCCCATAAAAGCTGTACTCGTTGCGGATAGGCACTGCTGGGATTCGAACCCAGGATCTCCTGTTTACCTAGACAGGCGCTTGACCAACTAAGCCACAGCGCCACATAGCAGATAAGAGGGGCTAATTGTTTTATACGAAAAAAGAAAAAAACATTCAACTGTAGCGCTGCATGTATAATGTCTCGACTTGAAATATTAAAGTCCAAACGGTTGCGCATTACCACACCAATGCTATATAAAGCCATTGTGCAAGGCCTCTTGAACAAGCAGGGTTCTTAAGTATTTGTGTTTTGTTAAGAAAACAGACCTGCCTAAAGAGTTTGCTGCGTAAACCTCTCTTAATTCTTAAGAAGAAGCAATCCTGGCACCTGAACATTAGCACTGCTGGGATTCGAACCCAGGATCTCCTGTTTACAAGACAGGCGCTTTGACCAACTAAGCCACAGGCGCCACCGCTGAAAAATGGGTGTGACATTTTTGCACAAAGAGCCTAAAAAAGACAGCATGTCTTAAAGAGACAACCAAAGAGGTTGTTTAACTCTATTTGTTGCACTATCCATTACGCCTCAAAGCTATAAAATTTCATGTATCATTTCGTTAGGCTCTGTAAAGCAAGCCAAACACCACCTGGACTAAGGCGCTGCAGGGATTTGACCCCAGGATCAAGCATGCATAAAGAGGCTCTTGTACGACAAGTCCAAAAGGCTTGATCTCAACAATAGGTGGTAGCCACTTTTGCCCAAAACCACAGGTTGTCTTCGAGTCATTCCTCAAGCCTACTCGGGCCTGCACCTTTTTCTAATCTCCCTTATTTAAAAGAGCTCAATTAAGTCATCCGCTTCATTGTAGAGTAGCCTAGTATCTAAGCCTGCACTGCGCAATGAAAGAAAGAAGCAAAACGGGGATAGACAGATAGCTAAAATGTTGGAAACGCCCCACACCTAAGTCAGTGAAGAAAAAGGACAACTGTTTTGACTCTGGTAGGACTTGAACCCACAACCTTTGAATGCTTCAGTTTACAACCTGCATTTTAAGCATTTTTTGGTAATCTAAAGCCCAAAAAAAACTCTGATTGCTGGAGACTAGGCACTGCTGGGATTCGAACCCAGGATCTCCTGTTTACTAGACAGGCGCTTTGACCAACTAAGCCACAGCACCAGATAGAAAAAATATGGGCTAATTGTTTATATGAAAAAAAGAAAAAACATACAACGGTAGTGCTGCATGTGTGAATGTCTCGACTTGAAGTACTAAAGTTCAATTGGTTACCCATTACCACATCATGCCATATAAAGCCATTGTCCAAAGCCCTCTTGAAGGAGCAGCGTTCTTAAGGACTTGAGTTTTGTTAAGAAACAAACTGCTAAACAGTTTGCTGCGTAAACGTACATAATTCTTAATAAGAATCAATTCCAACACCTGAACTTTTGGCACTGCTGGGATTTGAACCCAGGATCTCCTGTTTACAAGACAGGTGCTTTGACCAACTTTTTTTTTTTTTTTTTTTTTTTTATTATCAAAATATCAAAAATTTATACAATACACAATTAAATCATACACAAACTTTGTCACAGGTAATCAAAATACTAATAGCTTTTCGCATTATTACATACACCAATTTACACCAATCAAACTGCCAGACCAGTATCAGTCTATTTCATGTTAACATCTTAAAAAAAATTAACACTTAACCCTCCTTTGCCACCCACACTTATTAAACCACATTTAGTATTGAATGCATTCTCAAAACTCTCTTTTCTCAGATATTTCCACATCATATAAACATTCTTCCTCATTACAGCCTTAAACATCACATTAACATCTATTATTTTCCCTTCATAATATGCTAGGTTCCTCCTCGCCCATATTGCATATCTTGCATGACTTAAGACAAAATTGCACAGATTAACTTTCATATCTTTACAGTTTGTACTTTCACCAAATAAAAACAACTTTTTCCATTCATTTCCTGATACATCTTTTCCCCATTCATCACTCATCAGTTTTTTTTTGATTTACATGAAATTTGTCCAGCTCTTTACATTCGAAAAAAATATGCATCAGTGTTTTTTGATTATTCTTGCATACATCACTTTCTCTATTCACATTTTTGTTTATTTGATGAATTACCACCTTTGTATATATTCTATTATGTCTCAACTTAAAATCTAAATTTTCACAATCAAGTCCATTGTACTTCACCTTTAAATTTTTCCATATTGTCTTCACATTGAGATCTGGGAACAATTTTGGCCACACATTTTCTGCTGCAGGCAATTTGATTTCTCTTTTCACCAGTATTTTATATATCATTTTCATTGTTACGTCAATCAAAAGTTTCTTTTCACCATTTTTAACAATATACATTTCTGGCGTTCCCCAATTCCCCGGTTTAGTAAAGTCTCTCTCAATCATTTCTACCCAACCCCTGGGCAAACTTGCTTTAATATTTTCACACACTGAGTCTACTTTTGATTCTTCAATATCATCATCCCATTCCACAACACAATCATAAATGGCTCTGTTTGGTAAAAAACCTTTGACATACTCATATACTATATCCTTTATTTGTCTTACTCCTGCTTTCATGCACAGTCTATTAAAAAACATATTTTCCTTCATCCGTATCTTCGGATTCAGGAATATTGGCTGTTTGTGTATTTGATTTATATTTTCACATTCATATCCCACTTCCATTAAAAATTCAGCCCATGCACTAAATACTTCTTGATAAAATAAGGGTATATTTTAAACATTGGTTTCTTTAAAGCCATGAATACCCCTTCTACTCCACATCCACTACTTTTATCCAAAAAGTCTCTCATGAAACTTTTCCACCCGTGTTCCTCTTTATCATATAAAAACTTCTTCATTGTTTTAACTCTCATTGCTTTTCTTTTGATCTCTAAATCAATCAACTTTAAACCTCCTTCTGTATAGTCTGCCATTAATGTTTTGTTTGATATTTTAACTCCTTTCCCTCCCCATAAAAACTCATTCAGAACCATTTTCATCTCATTTATCACCCACACTGGTAAGTCAATTGCTCCCAGAATATAATTACATTTGGTAAGCAGCAAGGCATTTACAACTGTAACTTTACCCCGAAGTCTTAATTCTCTTAATTTCCAAACATGCAATACTTGTTTAATCTTATTCATAATACCCGCCCATGTAGCATCTGTTGCTTCTTTTGAATTTATTCCTATCTTTACTCCTAAAATGCTTATGTAATCTTTTGCAACTTTAAAAGCAATGTCACTCCCACTCATATCTACGCCTCCTAAACTCATTATTTCAGATTTTTCTATATTAATTTTTGCTCCTGATGCTTTCCCGTAGGTTTCCATATGTTTCATTATTCTTTTTATACTGCCCATATCTCTTACTGTAAATGTTGTGTCATCTGCATACTGGTGAATTAAGCTCAAACCCCCATCTGGTACTAAAATTCCTCTAATTTCCACATCTTTCTTAACCAGTGTTGCCAGTGGCTCAACCGATATTGAATACAACATTGCAGACAACGGACATCCCTGCCTCACTGATCTTTCTAGTGCAAATGGATTTGTTAAAACACCATTTACTTTAACACAACTTTTTGCATTATTGTACAACAGATTAATCCACCTCAGAATCCTCTCCCCAAACCCAAATTTCCTCATTACTTGTTCCATAAAATGGTGTTCTACCCTATCAAAGGCTTTGTTTAGATCAATACACAGAATCAACCCACCTTCCCCATCCTTATCCATACTATTCACTACATCCCTTATTGTGCATACTGTATCCGTAATGTCTCTTCCTGGTATACTATAGGCTTGATTTGGTGAAATTATACTCCCAACTACTTTTTTCAATCTATTAGCTAAAACTTTTGTCAGGATTTTATAATCTGTATTTAAAAGACTTAAAGGTCTATAATTTTCCAAACTAAGTGGAGTACCTTTATTTTTGTATAGAATATTTATTATTCCCAAACCCATCGAATCTGGTACTTCCCTTCTTTCCTCCATACTCTTAAATAGCTTCTTCAATATTGGTGTTAAAATCTCTGTGAATGTTTTATAAAACTCATGTGTTAATCCATCTGATCCTGGACTCTTGTTCTGCTTTGTTTGTTTTATTGCCTCTTTTATTTCTTCATTGTTTATATCTCTTTCACATATATCCCTTTCTTCATCAGTTAACTTAGCGTTTATGGTATTTAAAACTTTATCTACATATTCTTGTTTAGCATTATCTTTCTTAAAAAGTTTTTTATAATAAGAGTGTACTACTTCTAATATTTCTACATAATCTGTTACCTTTTCCCCATCTTCATTTTTCAATTCTGTAATATATTTTTTTCTTTGCTTTTTCCTTTCTAAATTCAGAAAGTATTTTGTGCACCTCTCTCCCTCTAGTGCATATTGTGCCCTGCTTCTCACTATTGCACCCTCACATTTTTCCTTTTCATACACCTCTATTTCTGATTTTGTTCTAATGTAATGTTCTTTTGTATACTCAGGATTATTTTCTATTTCCTCTGCTTCTTTCTGTAACATAGCTTCCATTATGCGCATTTCCCTTTTTCTCATAAAATTCCTCTGTTTTGAATATCTTATACTTTTTGTTTTAATTTTCTCTTTCAGTATTTCCCACCACTCACAGACATTTTCTTTGAATAATGGGTTATCCATTTCATACCTTATACATCTGTCAATACTTATTCTATATGCATCCTCTTTTAATAAAGATGAGTTCAAACACCACAAACCCCCACCTCTAACTTTCATGTTTATACCCATCTTTATCATCATAGCAGCATGATCACTTACACCAATAAACTTGTATCTCACACTTTTCACATAATGTAATATTTCCCTTTTAACTAAGCATAGATCTATTCTACTTTGTTTTAAGTTTCCCAGCACAATTTGCCTTCTAGAAAATTCCCGTTTAAAAGGGTTCTCCTCTCTCCAGGCATCTACCATGTCCTCACTTTTCATTAGTTCATTTAAATGCTTTCTGGAAAGCATCTGACTTAAAATTTGTACTCCTAGACACATCAAGCCTTGTGCACCACACATTAAAATCTCCAACCACTACAGTATTACCCTTACATAATGGTTTAATTTGCTTAAAAATGTCTTTTCTTTCTGTTTCTATGTTGGGTGCATATATATTAATCAATCTAAAAGATTCATTATAATACATGAATTCTATACCCAACAGTCTCCCTTTGCCATCATTATATATTTGTTTTATGTTACATATTTCTCCTTTTCTAATCAAGATCGCCACACCACATGCTCTTTGGCTTCCATGATTTACATAAATATCCTCTTCCCAGATCTTTTTTATATTAGTCATTAACTCTTCAGACCAATGGGTTTCTTGTAAGCAAATTATATCTGTTTTAAGCTTTCCAATCACTTGCTCAAACTTACTAATTTCTCTGAGCCCATTACAGTTCAAGCAAGCAATGGTCATCAAATCAAACATTACTTGTAATATAAGAAATAGATGAAAGACAGCATTTAATAACATCTCAGGTTCTTACTTTTTGACAAAGTGTTCTTGCCCTCCTCCCATTTTCCTTTTTAACAACTTCATCGTCCCCTCATTCGTGTCCATTTCCTCTTCCAAACTTATTAAAGGTGTCTCTAAAACCACCTCCACCTCATCTTGTCCACTTCTCTTCTCAGGTAGGGCTGTCTCCTCTGTAAGCATTTTTTCTTGCTCACCTTTCCCAGTATTTGTCTCTCCAACCTTTTCTCGCTTCTTCAATTTCCCGAACATTTTCCCATTGTCATTATTTGAACTATCGTTCTTTGGGTCTGAGGCAACATTTTCTCTGTTTCTTGCTTGTTTTTCAGACCATTGGCTTGGTGTTAAGTTTCTTTCAATCTGTTTGATCTCTCCTCCCTCTGTCTCCGCTGTTGATATCTCATCCAAACTTTCATATAGGTCCAGAGAGCTTCTCACCTTATCTACCTCCTTGCTCTGTTCTGAAGTGTTGCATACACAAAATGCAGTTCTCATCTTGCATATGTTACAAAGTCCCTCATTACATTAGCGCACATAATGTCCCTGTATGCCACATTTGTAACACTTAAAAGTTGGACAGTCTCTCACTACATGACCAGGTTGAATGCATAACCGGCAGACTTTTACCTGTCTGTCATGTATGACTCGAAAGTGTTCCATTCCTTCCATTGTCTCAAACTTTGTTGAATATGGCAATGATTTAACAGTATCTGTGAATTTAACCTTTAAGAATCTTGTCCCGTCTGCGATTTCAGTCCCCGGCCACATCCTTCTTTTAATGGTTGAAGCTGCTGTCACTCCCCAGTCCATTAGTTTTCCAATGATCTCGTCATCTTCAATATACGTTGGCAAATTTAGGAATGAAACTACCATTTCGTTGTTGCTTATTTCTTTTGCCATTATCCGACTGTTCTTTATCTTCAGCCCATCCAGTAACTTGTCTTTTCCTTTCTCTTCGTTCATTGTCAACTCATACTCCCTTGGATTTTTATATCTACAACCAATTATCTCACCACATTCTTCTTTGACTTTTCTCAATAACTCCATCATTGTAACTCTGTCTTCCCCCACAATCTCCACCAAAACTGTTAAAGTCTTCTCAAAGTTTCGTCTTCTTGAGACATCCTCTTCACTTGGTTTCATAATCCGTTTGCTTTTTCCTTTGTCCATCTCCATGTTATCCATCCATATTATTTTGTAGCTCGCTCAAAAGAAAAAAGATTCCCCAAACAGCAAAAGCTGAATGGGGAATAAAACTACACAACTAAAAAAAACAAACGTTTGTTTCTTTTTGTTAGTATTACACAAAACAGAACTAACAAAAGGAAATTCCTACTAACAAACAGACCTGCTTTCAAAAAAAAAACAATACTCTTACTTCCTGCTTCTCCCACTCGCTTTGACCAACTAAGCCACAGCGCCAGATAGAAAATATGTGGGCTAATTGTTTATATGAAAAAAAAAAAAAAACATCCAACGGTAGTGCTGCATGTGTGAATGTCTCGACTTGAAATACTAGAGTCCAATTGGTTACCCATTACCACACCATGCTATATAAAGCCATTGTCCAAAGCCCTCTTGAAGGAGCAGCGTTCATAAGGACTTGAGTTTTGTTAAGAAACAAACTGCTAAACAGTTTGCTGTGAAAACACTCGTAATTCTTAATAAGAAGCAATTCTGGCACCTGAATATATGGCACTGCTGGGATTTGAACCCAGGATCTCCTGTTTACAAGGCAGGCGCTTTGACCAACTAAGCCACAGCGCCACCACTGGAAACTGGATATGACATTTTTTGCACAAAGAGCCTAAAAAAAGACACCATGTCTTAAAGAGACAACCAAAGAGGTTGTTTAACTCTATTTGTTGCACTATCCATTACGCCTCAAAGCTATACAATTTCATGATTCATTTCGTTAGGCTCTGTAACAGCACAAGCACCACCTGGACTAAGGCGCTGCAGGAATTTGACCCCAGGATCAACCATGCATAAAGAGGCTCTTGTACGACAAATCCAAAACGCTTGAATTCAACAATAGGTGGTAGCCACTTTTGCCCAAAACCACAGGTTGTCTTCGAGTCATTCCTCAAGCCTACTCGGACCTGCACCTTTTTCTAATCTCCCTTATTTAGAAGAGCTCAATTAAGTCATCCGCTTCATTGTAGAGTAGCCTAGTATCTAAGCCTGCACTGCGCAATGAAAGAAATAAGCAAAACGGGGATAGACAGATGGCTAAAATGTTGGAAACGCCCCACACCTAAGTCAGTGAAGAAAAAGGCTAACTGTTTTGACTCTGGTAGGACTTGAACCCACAACCTTTATATGCCTCAGTTCACAGCCTAGAAGTCCAATGCGCTATCCATTGCGCCACAGAGTCACACAACTCTGCTCTTTGTAGCACTGTTGCACAGGAAGCAGTTTTTGGTACTCTCAAGCCCATAAAAGCTGTACTCGTTGCAGATTAGGCACTGTTGGGATTCGAACCCAGGATCTCCTGTTTACTAGACAGGCGCTTTAACCAACTAAGCCACAGCGCCACATAGCAGATAAGAGGGGCTAATTGTTTATACGAAAAAAGAAAAAAACATTCAACTGTAGCGCTGCATGTATAATGTCTCGACTTGAAATATTAAAGTCCAACCGGTTGCGCATTACCACACCATGCTATATAAAGCCATTGTGCAAAGGCCTCTTGAACGAGCAGGGTTCTTAAGTATCTGTGTTTTGTTAAGAAACAGACTGCTAAACAGTTTGCTGCGTAAACTCTCGTAATTCTTAAGAAGAAGTAGTCCTGGCACTTGAACATTAGGCACTGCTGGGATTCGAACCCAGGATCTCCTGTTTACGAGACAGGCGCTTTGACCAACTAAGACACAGCGCCACCGCTGAAAAGTGGATGAGACGTTTTTGCCAAAGAGACTAAATAAAGACAGCATGTCTTAAAGAGACAACCAAAGAGGTTGTTTAACTCTATTTGTTGCACTATCCATTAGGCCTCAAAGCTATACAATTTCATGATCCATTTCGTAAAGCTCTGTAAAACAAGCACAAGCACCACCTGGACTAATGTGCTGCTGGGATTTGACCCCAGGATCTCCTGTTTACAAGACAGGTGATTTTGACCAGCTAAGGCACAGCGCCGCAAAGATTGCTCGTAAGAGACATTTGTTCGATAATCCATTGCTATCCATTGCGCCACAGAGCTTGCTGTAGCACTGTTGCACAGGAAGCACTTTCTGGTTCTCTCAAGCCCATAAAAGCGGTACTCGATGCTCGGGCTAATTGTTTATACGAAAAAAGAAAAAAAAACATTCAACTGTAGCGCTGCATGCATGAATGTCTCGACTTGACATATTAAAGTACAACCGGTTACGCATTACCGCACTATGCTAGATAAAACCATTGTCCAAAGCCCTCTTGAACTAACAAATTTGTTGTGGGCTGCAGGCTTTACACTTTAATGTGTCAAGCGTATTTTGGCAATTTATTTATTTTTAAGTTTCCAATCAGATTTTCTTTATCATAGTAGCCCAGGCCTGTTCAAGTTTCTTCTTAATTTAAATTAATTTTCCATCAAAAAGCATTTTGTTATCGGTAAGGGTATCTGCATCAAATCACAGTCATATTAGCTGTCAAAACATGTCCATGACTGCATAAATTATTATTTCTTTATAAAATACACAAACAAACAAACAAAAACAGTCAAATACTGTGCATGTCTATTATCAAACACAAATTGTACTAAAGTTGTATAGAAGTGTCTTGAAGAATATCTAGTACCTTAAAATAGTGCATGTTTGTTTCTAAAAAGTCAATATTAATAAATGTTCTATTTGATCCCCTTGGGGAGAACCACTACATTTTTGTACTTTTATTTTGTAGTGCAGATTGTGTACGTTATATATATATAAACTTATATGTATTTAAACAAATATTATAAATCACTTAATATTAAATTTTATTAAATATTATAAATTATAAATGTATATAATTTTTTACAAATTATTATTTTACTATTTTCCCAAATGTATATAACCCATAGGTTAGTACTGTAAAAATATTAGCATTCGGTACATACAAAATAATGCTGGATCATGTCAACTCGTCAATAACCAAATCCAGCTAATTGAGTAATCCACGTACGAAGAACAGACCGCTGAAAATTAGGCACTGCTGGGGTTTGAACCCTGGATCTCACAGGCACATTGACCAACTAAGCCACTGCTGCGCTGCATGGACTCTCCAGATCAGACAGGCGCTAACCCAGAGGGATATTAATGAATTACTTTAGATATGTTTAAAAAACGATTCTGTACGAATATAAATCGGCTTGATTTAAACGACAGGCCGTATCCTGTTTCGTCCACCCGCAGAACTTTTAAGTTAAGTCGTTGTGAACAATTCATTTGGGCCGAATTTAAACAAGCAACTTAAGTTAAACATTACTACATTTAATTTGTTTGTTTAAATTAAAGCCATATACACCCATATTTTGCAGAAATCATTTTTTTCAGTGTACAGTAGTCAACATTTGAAGTGGATCAAAAACTTTCAAAGTTGTCTTAAATCTAACCCAGGCCCATTCTGAAAACGAACCCCTATATACATTTCTAGAGAGCGCCAAATACGTCCCAGAAGCTATTTTCTTTTGCAGTTTTTGTTTTCACGAATCCACCAGAGGCCGCTGTGTACACTTTATCAGATCTCAAATTTCTCTCGCGAGTGTCATTCGCGCCTGCTGTTCTCACGTAAATCCACCAGAGGCCGCTGTCAACTGACTGTTTGACTGACTGACTGACCGATCGACTGACCCACCCTCCTCTTTCCCTAAACCCAACCGATAGTTTTCAAACGTACTGATTGACCCGCCTACCGCCTTCCCTAAACCCAACCGACAGTTTTAAAAAGCAATTCAGAAAAAGAAAAGTCCTCACCTGTTTTTTTTTTACCACATTTCCAGATTTTGCCACATTCTCACCCTGTTATTTACTTGTTTATTTCAGTTTTTGTCTTACATGCTTTCTGGAACCGTTCTTCACCGGACTCAACCCCCATCATCATGGTCAACCCCTCTCTGCTTCTCAAGTTCACCAATGTACATGGCAAGCTAACAGGACAAACTGTCAACAGCATTAGCACCCCTGTTTATTTTTTTCCCCAATTTCTGTTTAACAGAGAGCAGATTTACTCAACACATTTCTAATCATAATAGTTTTAATAACTCATCTCTAATAACTGATTTATTTTATCTTTGTCATGATGACAGTAAATAATATTAGACTAGATATTCTTCAAGACACTTCTATACAGCTTAAAGTGACATTTAAAGGCTTAACTAGGTTAATTAGGTTAACTAGGCAGGTTAGGGTCATTAGGCAAGTTATTGAATAACGATGGTTTGTTCTGTAGACTATTGAAAAAATATATAGCTTAAAGGGGCTAATAATTTTGTCCTTAAAATGGCTTTTAAAAAATTTAAAACTCCTTTTATTCTAGCCGAAATAAAACAAATAAGACTTTCTCCAGAAGAAAAAATATTATCAGACATACTGTGAAAATTTCCTTGCTCTGTTAAACATCATATATATATATATATATATATATATATTGTTTTATTTATTGATTGATTGATTGATTGATTGATTGATTGATTGATTACTAGTTAAATGTACACTGAATTAAAACACTAGACACTGTAGATATTAATACTGTAGATAAGGTCACTGGTTCGAGTCTCGGCTGGGTCAGCTAGCATTTCTGTGTGGAGTTTGCATGTTCTCCCTGTGTTGGCGTGGGTTTCCTCCGGGTGCTCCGGTATCCCCCACAGTCAAAACACATGCGCTATAGGGGAATTGAATAAGCTAAATTGGCCATAGTGTATGTGTGTGAGTGTGTATGGGTGTTTCCCAGTGTTGGGTTGCGGCTGGAAGGGCATCAGCTGCGTAAAACATGTGCTGGATAAGTTGGCGGTTCATTCCACTGTGGCGACCCCTGATTAATAAAGGCACTAAGCCGAAAAGAAAATGGAATGAATGAATGTCCAAAAATCTAGTCATGTTCGTGACCTTTAAAATGTACTCAAATAAAATTTCAATTCAAAATAATAAGTTGAAGTCAGATTTATTTAATTTGTTATCTCCTGTTAATTTCATTTTTTTCCTTTTATTCAAATATTTCCCAAAATATGTTTTACAGATTCAGGAATTTTTCACAGTATTTCCTCTAATATTTTTTCTTCTGGAGAAAGTCTTATTTGTTTTATTTCAGCTAGAATATAAAGCTGTTTTTAATTGTTTTAAACACATTTTAAGGTCAATATTATTAGCCTCCGTAAGCAATATTAGTTTTGGATCGTCTCCAGACAGTGTTTCCCCTAGGTTTACAGTTTTTTGTTTTGTTTTTTTGGTTCAGACTGACATTGACTTAAGGAGTCATGGTCTTAATTTGTTTCCTTTAAAGACAGAACAATTACTATTACAACCGTTCTGTACTGTACAATCATTCAAGCTAAAAATGAACATTTATTTTTATATCTTTTTTTATCCACAAAGTGTGCAGCTTTTGTCACTGCAGTGTGTATCTTAATGGGCTTATTTACTTACTAAATAAAGTATACTTTTATACTTGACCTTTACTTAAGTATACTTCTTTTACCTAAGGGTGTATTTACTGACTAACCAAGATCAGTCTTGTACAGCCAGGGGGAGTATTGCTGCTCTGACTGCCAAGTTGGGTCAAAGCCAGAGATTCTCCGATCAGGATTTTTGCAGCCGATACAGAGTACTGATTCCTTGTCATGGTGATCGGCTGATACTGAGTACTGATTCCAGTGCTCCAAGCTTCATAATGCATTGAGCACATTTCCCTCTAAGTATGAACCTTAAGAGAAGATCTCGCCTTACCTAAGAGAATAAATGAAGGATGCTGCATATAATCCCTAAAACACGTCTCTTATAACCATTTAGGTGTGAATGTGTCATGGCCAGAAGGAGATTTACAGAAAATAATTCATCCGTTCATTTTACTCTGGCTTAGTCCCTTATTTATCAGGGGTCCCCACAGCGGAATGAACCACCACAGAAAATACAGATATAAAAACTGTTATGAAAAATTACAATGTAATTTGGAAACCCTGCAAATGATGAAAGAAGAGTTCAGCATGACTCAATCAAGAAAAAGTTTGATGCATAAGAAGATAAAATGCACACCTATAAATCTAATACTTCTTTACCATTCAAATATTTTGCTTGTCTACAACTATTGACAGCAGATCCCTCAATAAGACAGAGAGAGGGATTTGCACTCGCGATATCTTTACTGCTTCATTCATTTAACCGAAGAAATGTAATGCTTAGACCATCTCTGTGCCTCTGGCGATCTGTTCTCTTGCTCATTCACTGTCGTCGCCATGATTTCTGAGGTTTTTGATTTTAACTCATTTTTGGGGATCACTGGGCCGGTATGAATTTGCGGGAGACTCGCAGTGCTTTCGGAAGAGGTCATAAGGTTGGATGAGACGCTAGATAGGGGGCGAACATGTCACAGCAGCTCAAAACAATGGAAATACAATGGGAAATACAAAACAAATCTCTCACGCGAGTCGTGCCAATAAACTAAACAGAGGTCCCACCGCATCTGTATATATTTTAGGTGCTGTGACGCGAGCACATTACGCTCCCACACATCATTTACCCGTGTCGTGCCTGCTGTAGGCTATGCATAATATGTATACGTGCATAATACGTGCATCTTTGGTCCTGTCAGATGTGGCGCGCACACTCTCATTCTCATACAGCAGAGAGTGGCTGTGTGAAACTCCACCGAGCGCGATTCAGAGAGGAGAAATTTGTAATCGCACGACCATGTAGAGACAGAAATCACATGCCGTTGTGTGAATAATGGCTCGTTTCCACTGACTGGTACAGTACGGTACGGTTCGGGTCGGTACGGGTCACCTTTATCAGGCTTGCGTTTCCACTACCAAGGGTACCCTTTTGGTGGGCGTGGTGTACGACAGAAAGTTTCAGTCGACATCATTTTCGCTTGAGGAAATGTCTACAGTAAAGCTTTACAGGTCGTTCACATCATATGAGAAGCTCTTCTCACAAAACAGATGCTTTAAACATATTAATACTTGTTAATAAATGTTTATTACTTACTTTTCTATGAACATGATTTGATTATAACTGCACATATAAATAGCCTACCGTAACGTCTGTAATTATATAAAATAAATAAATGCAACATATATGAACACATACAGGCCCTTACAGTCTGCAATATGTTACCAACTACAGATAAACTACACACAGCTTACATTTAGTCCTTATTTGAGTTCAAATCCAACACGCAACATAGCCCGGTCAGAGCAAGGTTCTCATCTGTGTCTGTAATCTTCACCAGCACATGTAGCCTCTGTTAGAGAGTAATTCTGTCATTCCCAGTCCATAATAGTCCAGAAGGCGATGATAAACATGGCAGTTTGTTCATGATTCCGGTTGCTGAAACTATTTGCTCCTGAGTTTTGTTGGGCTTTTCCTTTTTTTCGCGCTTCACTCTCGCGTTTGTCTTTTTTTTTCTGAACGGATCAGATGTCAAAGACACTTCAATAATCACACACACGTTATTATCATCAGCTCAAGAAGTTCGTTATATCAAATATAGACGCGATCGCGAGCTCCCTGGAGAAAGCGAAAAGCACTCACACTTTTAGACGGCCTCGTAAAACAACAACAGGACACTGCAGATTTTGATCTTCTTGGCTTAGTGGCTGTTCATCAAGACAACAACAAGGTTTGTTTGATGCTTGGGTCATCCATGGCTCGTTATTATATGCATGTAGTATTTCCATGTAATGTCTCGGCTGTCTCGGCTTAAAAAAAACATCATGGCGGTTCCTTTGTTTTCATTCTGGCTAGCTCCACGAGATCGTGACGTATCTCTGTAACCAATCAGCGTTCAGCTCTGCGTGTAGCTCCACTTTTTGGTACCCTTTCTAGTGTTTGGTAGCCTACCCTTTCGAACGGGTGCCGAAAAAGTGGTACGGTACGGATCGGTATGCTTTTTGACAGTGGAAACGGCCATAAAAGCGTACCGAACCATACAGTACCGTACCGAACTGTACCACTCAGTGGAAACAGGCCATAAGATATTACTAGGGCCAGACAGAATCTGCGGTCATTTTTTGCCATTTCTGTGCAGAATTTTGTTTAAACTCTGCGGATTTATGCGGAATGATTTTGGGAGTATCATAACTAAAACCTGAAATAAAAAATAATACCTCTTTAACTTTTATTTAATGTTTACGATGCAAATCCAATTAGATTCGATTACAAACTGTATTGTAAATAAATCATATGAATATTTTCATATAAGTCAATATTATCACTGAAATGAATTAAAAAACTGAATAAAGATACATTTACACAAGTAAATAAACAGAATCAATGATGAGCAAAAAATCTGCGGAAATCTGGGGAATTCTCTAGTATGGGTAACTGCAGCCTGGAGAAATGGGCGTGGCAAAAGGTAGGGGCGTGGTAAAAGGTTTTTCATTGGTCAACGTTTTTTTCCGGTAGGGGCGTGGCAAAAGGTTTTTCATTGGTCAAAGGTTTTCTTTCTGGCCAATCAGCAATCACCAAACGCTTGAACAATGGCGGCCGTAAGACGCAATGTTGACAGCTGTAAACAGACGTGTATTAAGATGTACGATTAAAACTGGTTGGTAATTTGTTTAGGTGTCCGTTTTGTGCCAATATTTTGAGACCTCTACACATGATACACACTCATCTGCAAAGTCACAAACTTCGCACAGTTCATCACGAACGTAAGTACCCATTATTTTGCGTTTTAAGATAATTTGTTTGGGTCATATGTGATGATGTGAACAGGGATCCCTCAGAGGAATCTGACATATGCCAATGTGTACGTGAAAATTAGCCTACGTATATGACATACATGTTGATATGTGGATTTTACATCTAAAACATGTCAGTTATGCAACATGCATTTAGAAATATAGCAAATATGTTCACTTAGAGAAAAAGTCCACTGAAATCATATAAAATATAGGCTAGGAACTTGTATGCACATATTTGTAATTCCAGTGGTTTGCAACATTTCACAATATATGTAGCGTATATGACACATTTTATGCAAGTAAAATCTAATTTAAAATAATTTATATTATATATTTGTTTACATGTTTATATACATTTTATTAACATTACCTAGGACATTCCAATGCAGTGTTTCTCCAATAACTGTGGAGTTTTTGTGCTCATGGTAAGTTTGACAATGTAACCGCATTAGTAATTTTGAGAACTAAATAACATCTTTGACTTTCAGCCTTGTACATCGCTCCTGAAGTTGAGTCTTTGCTCAACACTTAGCCAGTAAATTTTTTTTTTAACATTTTGGTAATTGTCTTTTTATTTGAAACAGGCTATATGACATGCATAAGTACATTGTGGTGTGGGCTCCTGCTTGAAGACTCAGGGTAAATATTAAATCTTTTTATACATTTAAAGTGATGTCAGTTAGCACTTTGCAATTAATTTTTTCTCCTTAGGAATGAAAAAGACCCAGAAAAGTATAGAGCTTATCTTGGGCACCTGTACTCTCAGATGAATGCAAATATAGTAAGTTAACAATTTAAAAAAATAGAATAGAATAGAAAAAATAGAAATGTTACGCACACACACACTGGTCACTTTATTAGGTACATCTTACTACCGAGGTGTCAAGGTCAATTCTTGGAGGACCGAACAACCGAATAATCAAGGTGATCAAAACTCTTTTGAATGCCTCGATTATTTGGATCAGCTGTTTTTGATTAGGGTTGGAGCAAAACTGTGCAGAGCTGCGGTCCTCCAAGAATTGACCTTGACACCTAGGCCTCACTAGTACCGGGTTGGACCCTGTTTGACTTCAGAACTGCCTTAATCCTCCGTGGCATAGATTCTACAAGGTACTGGAAATATTCCTCTGAGATTTTGCTCCATATTGACATGATAGCATCACACAGTTGCTGCAGATTTGTCGGCTGCACATCCATGATGCAAATCTCCTGTTCCACCACATCCCAAAGGTGCTCTATTGGATTAAGCTCTGACTATATATATATATATATATATATATATACTGTAACTGTATGTGAGCATTATGATATTTAAAAGGTCTCAAACAGGTCTTCAATTTACAACTACCAATGTAGCAAAAATCAGACACTAGACACTAGATGGCAGCACAAGACCACCTATTGTGGATTGCTGTACTTGTAGGCTTGTTTTTCATTCTTTGAGTTTAGTCACTGAAATTGCAGTGAATATCTTTCTGAATTGCATCATGACATGTTACAATGTCATTACATTTAAAATCAAATGTAGTCTAAGCTTACAACTTAATTAATTTACACAGTTGTGTACAGTTGTTTTAAATGATGAGACTTAAATAGCATATATATGTGTCATAAAGGCTCTTAAATGCTTTAACCCTGCCAATCAGCTTGTGTTTGTAATTATATATATGTGTGTGTGTGTGTGTGTGTGTGTGTGTGTGTGTGTGTGTGTGTGTATACATACACATTTCATTTTATATTTACAAAATATGTATACATGCATGCATATGTCATACACTTGATTTTTTTTTCCTTCAGCCATGGATCCAAGAGGAGTTGTTTTTTTACTTTTCACTTTTAAAATTCGTAATTTATTATTTTGTGTGTGTGTGTGTGTGTGTGTGTGTGTGTGTGTGTGTGTGTGTGTGTGTGTGTGTGTGTGTGTGTGTGTGTGTGTGTGTGTATTTTGTCTTTAATTCAGCTACCATTAGACCTGTTCAGAAAGGTTCTTTTTAGATGTTTATGACGAATGGAGCCTTCCTCACACTGTTACTTGGTCAAATATAGAGTGGAGTTCAAGCTCTCCAGATGTGAATCCTGTGGTTGGCTCTACAAAAACACTTTTGGATACTGTGGCAACAGGAGGAAAGGGATGTACAGAGCATTCTATTCAGACAAGAGTTTGATGGCTTCTGCTCTATGCACTGCTACTACATGATGAATGGATGGATTTGTTCCTAATAGATGGTATTTGTGGTGGACTGATGGATGTATGGATTTTTAGTCAGTGGATGGCATGTTTTTTTTAAAGAAATTGTTTTATTTTTTATAATTAAACTGAAATGTTTAATGAACTTGTGTCTGTGTTCTAAATTGATTAATATCACACAACATAAGTTTACTAATGAGTTATCTCTATAAATAATCTGGAATATTTGAACAATATATATTTACCAGGCAAAAAAATGTATTTGTTAAAATCTTTTTAATTTAAATTATTTTAGGCAATAGTTATTGTGACAATGGGAAACAACTAAACAACAGTTTACAAAAGCACTGAATAAATCACTTTTCCAAGTAGTGCATTTATAAATGGCCAGTAAAAAGAACAAAAACATATAATTTGTCTAATGACATTAAAGCATTTGTATCCATTTGAATGCTGATTTAACCATTACTTTAATGAAACTTGTGAAAACATTTAATTCATTCTTTATTCTAAACACCAGTAGCATAGAATGATCCACCTTTAAGCTAAACGAGCAGCTTATTTAATGTTAATCTAATTGGCCAACGCATTTGACCGGAAATAAAACCTTTGACCAATGAAAAACCTTTTGCCACGCCCCTACAGGAAAAAAATCGTTGGCCAATGAGAAACCTTTAGCCACGCCCCTACTCTTTGCCACGCCTATTTCTCCAGGCTGCAGTTACCCGCTACTCGGAATTCTGCGCACGCAGATTCCGTGTGGGCCTACTAGATATTACATGGAGTCATGTATGGGTTGCAATTTTCTTTTACACCACTAGAGGGTGTATAAAGTATTTATGCCCTCCTCACGATGAGCTGAGGAGGGGAGAAGAAGGTCAAACTAACTTTTTGACTGTCATGGATGGGAGAACTGGCTGATGTTTGTTTTTGATGTTTACAATTTTAATTTTGACACCATGGACTATAAATGGATTGGAATATCCAACTTTATTTGCAAAAGGTATGGACATTTCACTTTATTATCGACCCGTTCAAGCAACAAACGCGTCAGAACCACAGACCAAAATATACGCGTCTACACGGCTATTTAGCTTGTTTATTAAAAGAAGTTGTGATCTGGCGCTATATATAAAATACAATAAGTTGACCTCAAGGGGGGCGGGCGCCCCCTTATAATGGTAGGGGAAACACTGCCAGAACAAACCACTGTTAAACAATGACTTGCCTAATTACCCCAACTTTACCCTAATTAACCTAGTTAAGCCTTTAAATGTCACTTTAAGCTGAATACTAGTATCTTGAAGAATTTCTAGTAAAATATTATTTACTGTCATCATGACAAAGATTAAATAAATCAGTTATTAGAAATAAGTTATTAATATTCTTATGTTTAGAAATGTGTTGAAAAAACTCTTCTCTCCGTTAAACAGAAATCAGGGCTAACAATTGTGTCTTCAACTGTATATCCAGTCTGAAGTCCTGAAAGCAAACAGAATCATTGATACACAAAGAATGATTAGATTTTATTGTACACGAGTAGTCATACACAGACCCTGCTAATCGACCCGTGTCCAGTCAACAAACAAACATTAGTTCAATCAGATGGCCCACATGCACGAGAGCTGAGGTTTATCCTGTAAATAAATACTGATCCTGAATCAGTTCAGTGAAGTGCTGCATTTAATGAGACCTTGGCACAAAACAAGACGTCTGCTCTGCACTCGCACAAAAGCTCCATTTCATTTCATTCCCAGTCCAAAAAAAACACCACAAATACTACAATTACTGCACTCTGCCTTTCACTCATTCATTGCATCCTCATTCTCCAGGTGTAATGAGTTTAATGGAAAGCTCACTGCGAAGTGCTTATTTGGCAAGATTGAAAACCCCAAAATATATAGACAAGAAATGAAGAGATGCATTTAGTCCATCATGAGAATCTTACCGTTAACAGTCAGTGTAAAGATGAGCCCTAATAACATGAATAGGAATTATTATTATTATTATTAGTGCTTACAAACAGTTACTCCTGATTAAATTGCGTACAAATTAAAAGTTTGTATTTATAAAATGTATATATATGTAATGTCTGTGTATACATAGTAGTCAACATCTGACGTCAATCAAAACTTTTCATCAAAGTTGTCCTAAAACAAAAATGCGAATTGAAAAATATCAATATTTTAACAATAACATACTATATCTATATTTATTAATGTCAAATATTATTTTTGAATGTCGAAACGATTCCTCAGAGTTGTCCTAAAACCAAAATGTGTATTAAACAATGCCAATATTTGAACAATATCATACGAATACATATTAACTTATTATTCATATATTTAAAACATCATTTTTGAATATGGAAACGGTTAAAACCAAAATGTGTCTTAAACGATGCCAATATTTTAACAATATTTATTAATTTGTTATTAATGTAATAAATAAAATAATATTTTTGAAAGTCAAAAGATTCCTCAGAGTTATCCTAAAACCAAAATGTGTATTGGGACAATGCCAATATTTGAACAATAACATACTCTATTAATATTTATAAATATATTATTAATGCATTAAATTAAATAAAATTATATTTTTGATCATCGAATTGATTCAACTAAGTTAAAAGCCAAATCCAAAATATTTATTACACAATGCATAATTTTAACAATATATCAATATTATATTAATATTATATCATTAATAGTGTGTATAAATATTAATTTATTATTCCTATATTAAAAATATCATTTTTGAATATGGAAACGATTCCTCCGAGTATTCGTAAAACCAAAACGTGTATTGAACAATGCCAATATTTTAACAATATTTATTAATGTATTAAATAACATATTATTTTTGAATGTCGAAACGATTCATCAAAGTTGTCCTAAAACAAAATGTGTATTGAAAAATGCCAATGTTTTAACAATAACATACTATACTGATATTTATTATTTTTGTACATCGAATCGATTTAACTAAATTATGCTATAAACTTTGATCATTTCGATATTCAAAAATTATCCAAAATATTATTTAATTTAACACATTAATAACAATTTAATAAATATTGATTTATAGTATGTTATTGTTAAAATATCGATATTGTGTTATATATTGCTTCTTTTATTATTCTATTATAGTAATATTTTGGTGTCCTAAAACAAAATGTTTATTGAAAAATGGCAATTTTTTTTACAATAACATACTGTATATCAATATTAATATATTAAAAATATTATTATTAATCCTTTTTTAATGTCGAAACGTTTCCTCAAAGTTGTCCTAAAAACAAAATGTCTTAAAAATATCAATATTTTAACAATAACTTGCTATATTGATATTAATGAATTTATTATTAATGTATTAAATACAAATCATTGATATTTTTGATCCTTTTCAAATGTTGACTACTATAAAATATGTATATATAAATACACGCATACATCAAAGCAAAAATATTTACATATGCAAGTAATTTCTATTAGATTAAATATATTACATAAAATATAAATAAACAATTTTTCAAATATATACATGCACGTATTTTTATTTATATATTCACATCATAAATATGCACAGTACACACAGTCATTATATAAATACTAGTGCTGAGCAGATTAATTGCATCCAAAATAAAAGTTTGTATTGCCATAATATGTGTGTGTGTGTGTGTGTGTGTATTATATATTTATATTTACTACATTTATTTATTATACTTATATTTATGTATACGTGATAGAAATAAAACTATACAAAACAATTTTGTTATTTATATTTAAATGTATGTATGTATGTATATATAATTCGATCACACACAAACTAATAAACAAACATAAATAAACATTTTCTCAAATATAAGCATGCATGTGTGTATTTATATAAATATACACTTAAATTACGTCAAAACAAACCTTTAATTTGGATGTAGCTAATCTTTGCCCAGCACTTATAAATGCAAACTTTAAATTTTGTACGCAATTAATGTGGATTATTGTTTTAGAGCACTAGTTCTGCGCAGAAACCCGTGTCCAGCGGCGAGAGGTTACTTTCTGTCTGTTTTTCTCTGAATTGCTACAGCGTTACGGTCGAGTGCAATAGTAAATGTGCGAATGGAGACAGACGTGAGCTCAGACTACGTGTAAAAGATGACTTCTGGGATCTGTCCGTCCTCCACAGACGTGCCGTTGTTGTTCCCGGCAGCGTAGCAGAAAGTGAAGCAGGTTTTGGTGCCGGAGCCTGAAGACTCGTGAGTGACTTTCCTCATTCCTTTAGTGCCGTAGTGCGAGTCTGGACCCTGGAAACGTTAAGGAAACATTATGCAATATTGTACAAAGGTTTGGTGTCTCTAAATGTTGCTTTGAATACAATAAAATGCTAAAAAAAAAACATTAAAGACTATAAAAATAATAGTTTTAAAGGGGGTGTGAACATGAGTTTGAGAACCAATACCAATATTTGAACAATAACATACTATATTAATATTGATTTGCTGTTTACCTTTAATGTGGCACAGGCGGTGTAGTTGACGTTGGGCAGAACCTCCACTGGCTCTTTAAACATGACTCTGAATGTGTTTGCAGACCCGTCACAGCTGAAACCCGTGTCGTTCTGACCCAGAACTGTGTTACTGTCAGTGTGAATGATCTGAAAATAAAACACACAGCGTCACAGTCTGTACAGTTCCTCGAGAAAATCTCAGGACTACAGTGCTGGAACGACAACATTTAGCGCATTATGTGGTGTCAAAAATAACAAGCTAGGGTGTCATTTTTTTAAACTTACATTGGTTTTAAATTGCTCATGAATTTTGGACAGCCATACCTGTATGTTGACCTGGTAGTCTGTAGGTCCGTGTATGGATCCATAAAGCCCAAAGCCCACAATAAATATCCTGCGACTGACAGAGAACCTGTGAACACAGAGCTGCAGTTAGCGGTTTAACCCTTTGAGCAGGACAGTATATGCACTGCAGATTTCCAGAATGTTGTGACTGTCAATGACATGTCTTATACACAGCGTACACTAGGCATGGGCTGGTATAAGATTTTGATGGTATGATAACCTTGGATCTAAATATCACGGTTTTACGGGATCACGGTATTGACTGAGATTACTGCTCTAAAATATATTCTTTTTAAATGTCTTGGTAAAAAACAAAACCTTTTTCCCCTTTGAACACATTATATTTTAATTTGGGAAACATTTATAATATTCTGGAACAGTAAACCTGTCTGGCTAAATAATGTAAATTAATTATTGACTTCTGCTGTCTTCATTTGTTTCAAAAACACTGGTTGTTTTTACAATTTAAAACAGCATCTTTGGATATATTTTCTGCTGAAGATACTGTTTTCCTAAAAAATTTTTTTTAAATGTAAATAAAAAAATCTTACTCATACCTTAGGAACGGTATTACAAAAAAAATTGACGGTTTTAAAACCTTGACCTTTCCAAACCGCGGTATACCTTGAACACGGTTATCGTCCCATGCCTAGCGCACACATGTGAAAATCACTTCTTAAAGTCTGCGTGAACCAGACGTTGCTGAGACTTTTATTTCAGATTGTTGATGTACTTCAAACTGAAACTGATTGAGTAAGGGGCGGGGCTTTCTGTTGTGCATCATTCTCTAATAGCAAACTAACGGTAAGAGGGGCGTGGCTCAAGATATTATTATGGAGTTGCTATGGAAACCCTCAGGTTGACGTCAACAGCAATGCCACTTCAAACGCAGATGCTTAGATTTGCTTAAAGATAACCAAAACTAACATTTTATTTTAGTAGATTAATGGTTTACTTTAAGAATAACAATGTGAGCTAGCAAATTAAACATTGTAAATTATGATTTCATGCAAACTTAGCACTGATCTGTTTTTTCCACTTATGTAATTTTGGATGGACTTTCTCTCGTTCTTTTATATTCTTTGTTGTTGGATGTCATGCTTTTGTACAGAGCTTTGATCAGCAGTCAGTTTGAAATGTACTTTAGAAATAAAACTGTGCAGAAATGTCATCTGGGCCAGTATTCACGTGAACTCAATATGAAAGTTGCTTCGTGCACGATTTCTTAAAGGGACAGCAGCTATTTATGCAGCTATTAAACAAATAGCAGGCACATACACTATACATAAATAGATAGATAAATAGACAGACTAACGACAAAGAGAGAGTTTAAGTATAATTATTGCTATTATTAATGCTATTTTTGCCACCTTTAATCAAATAGCAGACACATACATGATAGACAGACAGACAGACAGACAGACAGACAGAGTTGCAATCAGAATTATTCAACCCCCTGATTTATTAGCCCCCCTGTTTATTTTTTTCCCCAATTTCTGTTTAACGGAGAGAAAAAAATTTCAACATATTTCTAAACATAATAATTTTAATAACTCCTTTCTAATAAACTGATTTATTTTATCTTTGCCATGATGACAGTAAATAATATTTGACTAGATATTTTTCAAGACACTTCTATACAGCTTAAAGTGACATTTAAAGGCTTAACTAGGTTAATTAGGGTAACTAGGCAGGTTAGAGTAATTAGGCAAGTTATTGTATAATGATGGTTTGTTCTGTAGACTATTGAAAAAATATATAGCTTAAAGGGGCTAATAATTTTGACCTTAAAATGGGTTTTAAAAAATTAAAAACTGCTTTTATTCTAGCCGAAATAAAACAAATAAGACTTTCTCCAGAAGAAAAAATATTATCAGACATACTGTGAAAATTTCCTTGTTCTGTTAAACATCATTTGGGAAATATTTAAAAAAGAAAAACAATTCAAAGGAGGTTCAATAATTCTGATTGCAACTGTAGATAGATAGATAGATAGATAGATAGATAGATAGATAGATTAAGTCAAGTTTAATTATTGCAGTTATTAATGCTATTTATGCCTCTATTAATCAATTAATATAGATAGATAGATAGATAAGTTAGATAGACAGACAGATTTAAGTTTAATTATTGCTACTATTAATGCTATTTATGCCACTATTAATCAAATAGCAGACACATACAAGATAGATAGATAGACAAAGTTTTTAAGTTTAATTATTGCTATTATTAATGCTATTTATGCCTCTATTAATCAATTATTATAGATAGATAGATAGAAAAGTTTAATTATTGCTACTTTTAATGCAACTATTTATTATCCAACTATTAATCAAATAGCAGACACATACATGATAGATAGGTAGGTAGATATGGAGACAGATAGATATTGATTCAAAACTGAATCTAGTGTTCCTTAACAGGGCTCGACAATAAGGACTGCCCGATGGCCCGGGGCCAGCGTGTGAGACGCTCGGGCCAGTGTACAGAATGGTTAATAAGCTTCTCCTGCTCACCAAGGCTGCATTTAATTCATCATAAATACAGTACACATTGTAAAACTGTGAAATGTTATTGCACTATAAAATAACTGTTTAAAATTAGTTTATAATTAAATTTAATAATTTATTCCAGTGATTTTAAAGATGAATTTTCAGCTTCATTACTCCAGTCTTCAGTCACATGATCCTTCAGAAATCACTCTAATATTAATAATTATTATTATTTTTATTAATGGTAATAGTAATAAAAGCAATAATGACTAGAGTTATAATCTTATTTGAAACTTCATACAATAAGAAAGCAGTTATTTAAAATTGTAATAAATATTTAACAATTTAACTTTTTATTTTACATTTAATAAATGTCACCTTGATGAGCTGAATAATTTTCCTTAAAAAAAAAAAAAAAAAAAACATGAAAAAATTAATAAAACTGACCCCAACTTTTTGACCGGTAGCGTAAATAAAAAAAATAAAATAAAAAAAATTATAATAATAATTATATATATACATACACTATCAAATTTAGTTACATCACAATTGTATTTTTTTTTTTAATTGTCAATTGTATTAAAAAAAGTTATGCTGAATAAAAGAGGTAGGTATTACAATTCTGTTTGGCTTTTGAAACAATATATAAATACTGCATGTGGCTAAGAAATAGCTATTCACTTTCTTTCTTTTGGTGGGGCCAGTGAAAATCAGGCCAGTAGAAAAAATCCTTAGCGTTGAACCCTGCTTAACATTGCCCCGCCCCCTTAGTAAACTGAACCGAACCGTGGGCCAAATACCATAAACTGAACCATTACATCGTTACACCGCTAATCGATATCATACCATCCAGACCTATGCCATATTGAGTGTGTGTATGAATGCCGGTGTTTTCTCACCGGATGCGGTCACTGGTCCCGCTGTAGCCCCAGCGACTCTCCACCTGCCCGAAGCGAGTGATGCTGCACTCTTTGCCCCGCAAACAGCAGCGCGGCCGGTCGATAAACTCCACACGCGGCTTAGGATTCACTGTGAAGTGCAGGAACAGACTCACAACCTCCCTGTCGGTCAGAATGGCAGACTGAGCAGGACCTGAAGGAAACACACAGTGCATGTTAATAAAGCAGCAGCACCACATTGTGCTGAATAAACATCCTATAATGTCTGATTGATAGTCTGGTATTTTTATCAAGTAAAGGTCAAGTCATTTGTATTCCTCTATAAAGCTTTATACAATTTAAAGTGTGTCCAAGCAGCTTCACAGAGAAAATGTATGTGTATTTTGTTTCCCCCTCATCTATTAGTATAATATTCTTTTATTATATTAACTACTGCTGCTGTCATGGAATGTCTAGTTATTGGTTTGTAAAATGCTTTAATGTATAAAAATGTAGTTCCAAAAATTCTCTTTTGAAGCCTAAACTCTCACTGTAGTTCCATGTCAAAAGCTGATTATTTCTGACTGTTATTTTTAGGGCTGGGCGATATGGGCAAAAAATTATATCTCTGTATTTTTAGGAGGAATGACGGTATACGATATATATCCGGCTTTGTTAAAACTTTATTAAACAGTTTTTGAGCAAAATATAATTCAAACACAGGGGTTTCCCTCCCTGTTATTATCATCATTATAATTATCATTCTTATATTGTTATTTGTTAAAAGAGTAGTTAACAGCGAGATATTAAAATAAAAAAAGAAATGTTTGGTAGACAAATGCATGTTTTTTTTTTATTTTACTTTTTATTTTTAAGTTTTAATGATCGTTTAAACCACCAACCGTTTGTACACTAGGTATCACATCACGTCTTCCAGTTAATGGGCTAAAATAAATAAATCAATTAAGCAGAATAAATTATTAAATAAATAAATACTATGATCAGAATATAAACGGAATTGAAGTCAATATGCAGTAACAGACCAGAACGCAGAGCTAAATGTGTTCCAACGTAAATGTAAAGAAGAGAGCGTCGTGTAATAAATACTGAACTTATAATCAGTGAGTATGAGGTGGTTTCACTTTCAAAATGCAGTATTAATTCGTCCCATTTTGGCGTTTATAATTCTTTTGAACACATTCAAGTGCTGCTTGTCAATTTGACAAGGCTTCTATGTTCGTTCTTGCTGTCAATTGCGGAAGAAATGATCAATAAAAGGTTTCTGATAAACCGCTGACAGCTGCAGGCGCTGTGTGACACACGTGCACGCGAGGGGGAGTCAGATATGTCCGGGGAGTCAGATTTCGATACAGCACTGCATGTTCCTCCATGTCGCGTGTAGTGATGAGTCGTTCTTGAACGATACGTTCATTTTTAACAAATCTTTTGTATGACTCAGGGAGTGAATCATTCATTTGTGCATGCGCCCATTTGTGCAAGTGGAGCTCAAGTGCAACCTTGGAGTGGTCTGTTTCGCGCAGAATGCTCACGTGTGGCCTCAAACTATATCGATATGAAAGATATTGGACATGGCGTTGGGGAATCATATCAATATATCCCCAGAACTCGATATACCGCCCAGCCCTATTTCCAGTGATGTGAATAACGTCGATATAAATAAACGGCATTACTCTTTTTAGTAACAAGTAATCAAATGAATGATTGTTTCCCCCGTTACAACGCTGTTACCGTTACTGACAATAAAATGTGCGTTATCATAATTGAGAACACTGAAGCGGTTTTCATGCGAGCATCGTCTCTCTCAGCTATAGGACCTCTCTTTCTCTGGGGGGTGTGTGTGTGTGTGTGTGTATGTGTGTGTTCGGAGATGGGGCGGGACACATAACCAACCATGATGATGATTGGTGTGTCTGTGAACATGGTGTAACTGAGAACATGATGATTGGGTTAGATGAAGTACATTTCCATCATTTGTCAATCGGAGGCAGAGTACGGCAGGTGTTCACACACCGTCAGTGACACACACCAGGGAGAAAAAAAAAAAAAAAAAAAGAGTCTCTCTCGGTGACAAGTAACTCTAATCTAATGAAGCACCTCATGTCATCACATGCCGCCACAAAATTAGTGACTACGCAGGTGATAACGTGAGCTCTGCTACCAAAGGAGGAGACGAAGCCAGGAAGCAAATAATACTTCATTTTTCTCCACTACAAACACTTCTTACGCCTGTTTCACACCGCAAGTGAAAGCAGCGCGTGCGCAGCGCGTATGGAGAGCAGAAGCAGAACGCAGGCGTTTGCCTTTCACACCAGCTGCGTCTGCAGAGTGCAGTTCTTCGGCAGCTGCTGCACAGATCAATCTATTTCTGTCTATTCTATCTAGTTACCCATTCTCTCTCTCTCTCTATATATAAATACAATTTTTTACTTTTCATCTGCACCAAGGCCCGCGGCAACTTCCTCCTATGCTGTTTCCTTAACCTGCAAATCTTTATTTTAATTATAAAGATCCTACAGCACTGTCTGCTTCTCACGCTCTATGAGGAGTGTCATTCACGTCTGGTGCACTCAGAAGACAATCGCCTGTGACATCATGTCATTTTGTTTTTGTTTGTCAGGATGTTGTGGGCCTAGTTATAATAATATTTATACAATATAGTTATAATGATATTTATACATGATCAAACTAGTGTTACTTTCTCCGCTTCAGCGATGTCCAGCGGCAGAGTAAAGGCTCGGTAACTCATGCTCGTGCAAAGGATGAGACAGATAGAAGTAATCAATGCATGCCCTACTTTTACTTATTTTCGTGTTGTCAGGTTCACAGTGCAAACAGCTCCCGGGTGGAATAACTTGAGTGAACATAAAACAAAGCCGCATAAAACTTTCTTCCTCTGCTTCAACTGCACAGCCCACAGCGAGCTCACATCATCCAGCATGCGTGTCGAACTGCACTACCCACAATACACTTCGCTATGGACTACAACTCCCGTAAATAGCAGTCTTAGGGTGCTTTCACACCTGTGAATCGATTCATTTGTTCTGAAACAGGGATTAAAATTGTGACATTGTTGCTCTTTGTTCTTGGTGCGGTTCGCTTTCACACGGCAAAGTTTCTAAATGGACCAAAACAAGCTAAAACAAGTCACGTGTGAGTAAACTCTCCTCACATTGGTCAGAGTTTCACAGTTTATTTTGCGGAGTCCTGCTCAGCTGTCGGGGGTGGTTTGGTGGTGTTTGACAGGGTGCGCGCGACATGTCTGAAGAGCGAGGAGGGATGCGGTGGGGAGGGGTGATGAAAATGGTGCGCGACGTATTTGAGGACCAGGAGGGAGACACATGATTTCCGGGAGACTTGGGATGTCTGGAATGACCTCCCGCCCTACTCTCTCTTCATATAGCCATATGCCTATTACATATTCATAAAACACTGTTTCTCACTACAATCACTACAATCGATCCGCTCCAGAGTTCGTTTCAATCGAGCCGAGACCACTTTATTCAGGCGGTCATGGAGCGATTGGTTTGGCGCGGATCCGAGCGCCATTGCCCTGTTCACATTTGCCAAACGAACCGCGCTAACTGGGCAAACGCGCCAAGTTCTGGAACAAAAGTCTAGGTGTGAAAGCACCCTTAAAGCGGCAACTTCTATTTACCCTCTCCTGCAACTCTAGTGTGCAACTTAAGCAAAACTGATACTAAAATTGTTTTACATTTGGTTTGCTAAATAAATATTTGTTGCAGTTTTTAATCGTTTAAGTTCATTTGATTGAATATATATAAATCAGTTGATATTATTGACTCATTTATTGGGTAAAATTGCTACTTTTCACTGTCATTCAATGTGTTTTGGTCATTATCAATGTACTGTCACTTTAATTGAGCATCAGCAGCACGGCAAAAAAAGACCCAGCGCCGAAACTATCGCGGCACTGCTGCTTCAGCGACGCTCACGCCTCGCGCTGACGCACTGCTTCTGCGTGCGGTATGAAAGCTCTAATCTGTTAACATGGACGCTGAAAAAATACGCGCTGCTCACGCGCTGATGACGCTTGCGGTGTGAAACAGGCTTTACTCTGACACAAACAAAATAATATCTAGATATATAGTTGAGGACATGCTGCTGTCGTCTCTCACATTGTCCCACAATAACATTAAAACAGTGTAGATTAGTGCACAATGTTTTATATTTATTTTATAGTCATTTGACAAATGAGATTTTTTTTCAGACGTAACGCAATAGTTACTCATTCATTGATTTTCTTTTCAGCTTAGTCCCTTTGTTAATCTGGAGTTGCCACAGCGGAATAAACCGCCAACTTATCCAGCATATGTTTTACGATGCAACCCATCACTGGGAAACATCCATACACACTCATACACTACGAACAATTTAGCCTACCCAATTCAGCTATATCACATGTTTTTGGACTTGTGGGGGAAACCAGAGCACCCGGAGGAAACCCACATGAACACGGGGAGAACATGCAAACTCCACACAGAAAAGCCAACTGACCCAGCCAAGGCTCGAACCAGCGAGCTTCTTGCTGTGAGGCAAACGTGCTACCCACTGCGCCACTGTGCAGCCCGCAATAGTTACTTTCCCTGCTATTTAGTTAATTTTATAATTCTGTAACTAACTCAGTTACTATTTGTGAGGAGTAACTATAACTAATTACTCTTTTAAAGGAACGTGCCTAACACTGGTTATTTCATATGTAGGGCTTCACATGTTGAGTGTAAAGACTTGGAGCAAACTCCTCAATGGTCAAGAGTGGGAAGCGAATGAGACTGTTTTCCCAACACTCGTCTCTTGTTCTCCAATTTTGTTTTTGTAATTTAAGACATTGTAAGACCCAGCGGACACCCTGTATTTGTTTGTAACTTGCTTTAATGTATAGAAATTTAGTTAAAAAAATTCTTTAGTCTAAATTCAGTGTAGCTCCATGTCAAAAGCTGATTATTTCTGAATGTTATTTCATATGTAGGGAGCACAAGACCTGCAGCGAACTCCTCAATGGTCATGAGAGGGAAGCGGATGAGACTGAGGGCTTTTCCCAGCACTCGTCTCTTGTTCTCCGGCGTGGGCTGAAGCTGCTGTCTGTGTGCTTCAGCGTCTGCCCAGCGAACCGCTGCTCCGAACAGATGAACCTCCCGCACACCCAGAGTATCTCGCTCCAACACCGCCACCAGCGTATCTAAGACACCAGAAGAAAAAAAGCTGTGTGTCAGGACAAGAAGAGGTAACCAGGACTTTAATAACACAGTAAAACGCCTTTCTGTGCACTAAAGACTGCATTTATTTGATCAAAAATACAGTACATACTGGTGTATTTTTTTAAAGGCCTATGAAATGCTTTAATATGTGCATTTTTTATTTGATGTTTGACAATCTCAACTGAACCATGAAGAGAGGGCGGGACATAAAGTAGCTCCTCCTCTTTAAAAAAAACCCCCAGCTATTAGCATTGTGTTTTTCTCACAGCTCTGCCAGTGAGAGTGGTTGAGCTCAAGCGCATCAAATGAACACCCAATGAGAAGAAGGGGGCGGGGCACGTCAGATACTAGAGAGCATTTGATTGGTCAGAAGATTTGATGAGAAAGTATGAGGTGACGTGGAAAAAAATCATTGATCTATTCAGGAGGAAGTGACAAACTGCAAGCTTTACATGATTATATCAGGTTTATTTCTTCTAAATGTGAATATTGTCACTGTTTCGGAGCACAGCAGCTTATAGATATCCTTAAAACTAACACCGAAATTTTTCACGGCACCTTTAAATATCATTATGTATTATTCTAATGGCCTGTTGAATGCTTGAATCTGATTGGCTGATGAACATTCAAAGGCGTGCCTTTGATAAATGCGCAGCTAATGTAGTATGCACTCTATTTCACATATTATTCATTCATTTTCTTTTCGGCTTAGTCCCTTTATTAATCAGGGGTCGCCACAGCGGAAAGAACCGCCAACTTATCCAGCATATGTTTTACACAGCGGATGCCCTTCTAGCTGCAACCCTTCACTGGGTTACACCCATACACCCTCATTCACACACATACACTATGGTCAATTTAGCAGTTTACCCAATTCACCTATAGTGCTTAACTCTTAGATTAAAGCACTTCACGTAAACACTTTAATTATATTATTGTCTATTAAGGCAAATAACTAGATTACAGATGTCCATGTAAGTGTAGTCAATAGTGTCTTCCAAGTAAGTGAAAGATCCAGAAGGGCATCCTGCCGATTTGATTCAGAAGGGCACTTTTTTGTCAGACGGCTCACCTGTCAGGTATACATCCGTGCTAAAATATCAAGGTGAAAGTCATCATAGCTTGCGTAGAATAGACCCAGCTCCCAACCCAACTTTGAGAATAGATTAACGGCGATATTTTTTTTTAATCGCCCGATAAGAGTCCGATAACGGCCCACCACTAATTTTAAAGCAATACCACGTGGCCTTGTGTTTATTAATTAAACAACCACAGACGTTGTGTTTCAACCAGTCAACACAAAGACATTTAAAAACAGTTACAAAAAATAAAACAACAGTTCACTGTTAATTCATTTCAGCTTATATCCTTTTAATATTTTTAAATGCATTAGTAAATACTGAAATCCACGCTTAAAGGGTTAGGTTCATCCAAATATTTCCTTATTTAATGACACCTAAACTTTCTCCTGTTGAACACAAATCAAGTGAGTGGGCTTGACAAACCACCTGCAGAAAACACACACTCATCTTTCTATGCACCAGACAATTTCTAACACTCACTCCATATCTTTATATAAAAACATTGGTCATTTCCGAGTAGTAATGGGCGATATAAACGATATGCGATATAAACGATACAAAATTGGCCTACGATAGAGATTTTAATTCTATTGCACTATCGCGATAATGTATGTTTGATGACGCAATCTACCCACGAAATTAAGAGCAAAGCTGGCCGCGTATCCAATCAAGACTTTACCCCATTCGGTGCCATGCATTGCTTAGCAACGTATACAAAACAATGTAAAGACCGCTTGACGTGAAAGTAAATAAAAATGCCGCTATATTAATGTGCATATCGCATTTCTGGCCGGCCGCCTATCCAATCTAGACTTTACCATCCGGACATGTCCGAGATTCTGCTTTTGCTTTCGATATTAATTGTATTCATTTTTGCATTACTTTATACGCAAACTTTGGCTGGTGCATCTCAATCTCTCAGCAGCACCAACACTACAGCAGACACAGAGAGAGAGAGAGAAAGAAAGCAGATTTGACCTGTCAGTGGTGCTCACTGAAAAGAAACAAACTTTTTTTTTTAATTTGTTTGTTAAATAAGAATAAGAAATCAATAAGAAATTATTCTGTTGCTGAAGATCATTAAAGTTATATAGAAAAGATGGTGTTACTTTGGGGCAGAAGGAAAGAATGAAAGTATTTTCTTTATTTAAAATAGCCATGCCTAATACTGGAAGTATAGCCCTAATTCACAGTGTCCGTTCCTTTATTAACAAGACACCAGTTTTAATTTCATTAGGAGATCAAAATTTTTAAAAACCAAATGTGTTACCTTAGGCTGCAGGTTTGAAATTTGTTTTTATTTAAAGTATCTGCAATACACAATTTTATTTGACTAATTTAATACTGGAAGTAATTTCAGTACAGTGTAAGTTCCTTAACTAAAAAGACACCAGTTTTTTTGTTCTCTGCAACTTGGCATTTAGGAACCAAGGACTTAAAAGAAAAGTCTTTCTTTCTAAAAGGCACTACATTTAGTTTATTTATCTGCAACATTGTGTTGTTTAATTACAGTTTTGCTTTTGCACAATAAATGTTCTCAAAACGACATGCAACGTTTCTTTATTTCTTAAAAAAAAATAGCAGTTTGGCTTTCCTAAGGGTCTCTGTAACCTGTTCTGAAATGGTTCTATTATAATTTATATATCGCAATATATATCGTTATCGCAGGAGGCTGCAATGTATATCGCAATATGGATTTTAGGCCATATCGCCCATTCCTATTTCCGAGTGTGCCTCACACAGGTGAGTGGGCTTGACAAACCACCTGTAGAAAACACACTCTTCTCTCTATATGCACTGCAGACTTTTCTTAAACTCCAACGTTTACTTGTGAACGTACCAAAAATATAGTTGCACTAACTTTTTCAACCTTAAATACCTCTAATGCACAAAATATTGCACAATTTTGTTCCTGTTTAACATGAAGTACTTCCGTAGTCTGTCTTTATGTGGTTATCTGTATAGTTAACTATTTGTAGTATACAGTGGTCCCTCGTTAATCGCAGGAGTTTTTACGTTCTATAAATAATCTGCAATAGGCGAAATCCACGAAGTGGTCCGCTTTATTTTTTACAATTTTTATAGATGTTTTAAGGCTGTAAAAACCCCTCACTGCACACTTTATACACTTCTCAGACAGGCATTAACATTTTCACTTTTCTCTCTTGTTTAAACACTCTCAAAGTTCAAACTTTCGTAGTATTATAGAATGAAACCAAAGATCAAAACCTGCTGAGGCGCAAACATTCATCGCTGTCAGCGAAAGGTTCATAAAGCTTTTTAGCTTTTGTGCAGATAACACTGGCATCCAGCGTAATGTTCTTTATCCTGCAGTCACTGATCCACAAAGCTAAAGCAGACTCCATCCTTAAGGAGGCCGCACACCGGATGCGTCGCGCACATGACAGTTGGAGGTCACACACACCGGACACACACATTCGCATGTTATTTAAAATGAAATGATTCAGATGGCGCTCTGCAGAAATATGAACAGTGTCCTGAGTCGTGGCTGGGCACTGCAGACAGCTGCCGACTTGCAGCACCAGTGTGCATACCCTGATAGAAACCTATGTTTGCATGATGATGCGTGGGGTGTCGTGGGCGTGGCACAATCAGTGTGTGACCTCATTTACGAAGATATTGCTGCGGACAATTACAACCCTTTTTGCATCTTTGTTGGAACTCACACTGCTAGCGATCGAAGATTTATGTTAATTTGGCAAGCTGAACGCATTCTGTACCTTACAGGAGACACTGAGGAGATTGATTGACAATGATCAACAGCCAATCAGGACACAGAACACAATGCGCTGTAAAAAATTTTTTAAAAAGCATGTCAAATTGTACAAAAAAAAAAAAAGTGAAACTGCGAGGCTGCGAAAGGTAAACCGCGTTATAGCGAGGGACCACTGTATATATAGTTAGATTACCATTCTGGTATGTTAGTTAGGTATGGGTTTAAAATAGCTCTTATATCCAGTGTTGTGTTCATATTTATTCATTCATTTATTTTATTTTCGGCTTAGTCCCTTTATTAATCAGGGGTCGCCACAGCGGAATAAACCGCCAACTTATCCAGCACATGTTTTATGCAGCGGATTCCCTTCCAGCTGCAACCCAACACTAGGAAACACCCATACACTCTTGCATTCACACACATACACTATGGCCAATTTAGCTTATTCAATTCCCCTATAGCGCATGTGTTTGGACTGTGGGGGAAACTGGAGCACCCGGAGGAAACCCACGCCAACACAGTGAGAACATGCAAACTCCACACAGAAATGCCAACTGACCCAGCCGGGGCTCGAACCAGCGACCTTCTTGCTTTGAGGCGATCGTGCTACCCACTGCGCCACCGTGGCGCCCGTGTTCATATTTATGACTGTTTAATTATGCAGCACCATAATCATGCGAGACACGACATTTCGTGAAATGATAATAAAGCTCAACTTGATATTATGAAGGAAAAAAGCAGCCATTGACATTGATAGTAGAAGCAGAAAACACTATGGAAGTCAATGGCTGTTTTTTCCAGCCTTCTTCAGTATATCTTTCTTTATGTTCAACAGGAGAAAGAAACTCAAACAACAAGTGAAGGATGAGGAAATGGTATAAATTTCATTGTGGTGTGAACTTATACTAATGTCTGATATTAATAATGAATTAGTAAATACTAAAAATAAATATTAACAAATGAAATCTTACTGGAAACCAAGAAGCAAAAGTAGCATGAAGTCAAATAAAAACAAAAAGCATCATAAATGATTGCCTTGAGTATGAGATGTGTTAACGCTCATTCAGGAGTTTCAGAGTTGGACTGAGCGGCAGGTTTGTAATACGGTACCGTGGCTCTGAATTGGTGATACAGTACCCAGATCAATATCAGTGAATCCTTCTGCAGCCAGAGCATCTCCTGTGTTTTTATCGATGTTCTCCAGACACAGACTGGCCAACTGCGGCTCATCAAACAGCCTCGCCTGCAACCAAACAACAGAGTTAGCCTAATAGGATCATGCTAAAACAGAAACTTCCACCATGCACAGATTATATATTATCGTAATGATAATAAAAAACTGTTGCGAAATCAAAGCATTTACATTAACCATTGTTAAGTGACTAAATAAAAGCAATGAAGTCTGATATTAGCATTAATCACATCACAGTCAATGCAGTATTATTATTTTGCACCAAAGATGTATGTGTGTTACAAAAACAAAAGAAATTCCATTGCAGTTTTGAGAAATTGTACGTTTTTGAATTGCCTGAAAAATTGCCCTATGCAAGCTAGTGTGGTCACGATACTGGAATTAAATACCAATCAGTACTGGAATTTTAAAAACGTCCATTTCAAGCTAACATTTGTGCGCGTTCTTAAACAGCGCTGATTTGCCATTGTGTTCACGTGCTCAACAGAAACGACTGTGATTGGCTGTGAAGGTCATCAGTCACCGCTGTTTACTGAGTGTAACTACAGATACAGGGACACTGGAGCGTTTTAAAGCCGCGAAGATCAGTCGATTCATCAGCGGATCGCTCGTATGTCAGCTTATAAACAGACCAGCTGATCTTCACATCTTTAAAACGCTCCAGTGTAATGATAATATTATTTTCCACTAAATTAGTCATTTGTGTGTTATACAAGCAATACAGTTTGCAATGGAAATGTTTAACTTTTTTCATGTTGTAAATTTTGCACAACTGCACTGGAAACTTAATTTTTCACTTGTATAGCGTGCATTACAAAAACTATGACGACAGATATTGTGCTCAAAGGTTGCATCTATTTAGTCAAAAAATAGAGTAAAAACTGGTGCATTATTAAATACCATTACCTTTTATACTATGGGGCTGTTGGCCCCATGGCAATAAATATTAGGTTTACTCATATTACAGTCAATGTTTCCATTGCAGTTTTGCAAAATTGTACTTTTTTAAACTTCCCTAATATTAGTTAGGGATGTTCAGATCTAAATCTAGCTAATATAAAGCTTAAATTTACATTAGACGTGATAACTGTGAAACCCTGATTATTCTTCAGACTATAATCGTACAACCAAAATCTATAATTGTTGCATCCATAATTGTTATGCAGTTCAAAACATGACATATGAACGTATCTGGATGTAGAAGAAGCCTACTTAAGCAATACACTGCTTTTGTTGAGCTGTGAAATACAACATTTGAATGTTTGTTAAAAAAACTTATTGTACAATGCAGTGATATTATATAGTTTCAAAATACAATATATTAACATTTTAATGTAGACAAATACAACTTGGGTGTCTTAAGGAGCAAAAATACAACATATGGGCTCTTATATGCAGTTGTGTCATCACTTATATTGCAAGTCATGTCTCTCTTGCCCTTCGTTTGGGATGCTTTTCATGAACTGGCCCCCGTGACAAACTAATTGAATAGCCCTGGTGTAAACTATCAAAGATGCGATCTGAGAGAAGCACCGACGAGTCACTGACACTCGTCAGATATTTGGCATGCTAAGTATCTGGAGCTGTCTGCGATTCAAAATCATGCTGTGTGAAATGTGTTCTGATTAAAAATAACATCAGCGATAACCTATAGCCAATGAGAGAGCAGCATTCACTAGTGTGGGTATCTGCAGGCCAGCGGGAGGATAGGGGAGGAGTTAAAAGGGCTTCTTTTCGGTCTGTTTAGACCCAAGAAATGAAGGAAAAAACCTGGCATTGTTTTCATGTCACTTCTCGTGTGTGTTTGGTTGTGAGACGTAGTTTGCAGACAGAGACAAAATTGTCGGCGATTCTTCTTATTTTAAAGTCATGCAGTGTGAAACCCCCTGTCGCCAATTCATCCTGCAGTGTGAACACAGCAGCAACGGAAAGCTAGCCCAGATAGTCATTAGGGATGGGCGATATGGCCTAAAATCCATATTGCGATATACATTGCAGCCTCTTGCGATAACGATATATATTGCGATATATAAATTATAATAGAACCATTTCAGAACAGGTTACAGAGACCCTTAGGAAAGCCAAACTGCTATTATTTTTTAAGAAATAAAGAAACGTTGCATGTCGTTTTGAGAACATTTATTGTGCAAAAGCAAAACTGTAATTAAACAACACAATGTTGCAGATAAATAAACTAAATGTAGTGCCTTTCAGAAAGAAAGACTTTTCTTTTAAGTCCTTGGTTCCTAAATGCCAAGTTGCAGAGAACAAAAAAACTGGTGTTTAGTTAAGGAACTTACACTGTACTGAAATTACTTCCAGTATTAAATTAGTCAAATAAAATTGTGTATTGCAGATACTTTAAATAAAAACATATTTCTAATCTGCAGCCTAAGGTAACACATTTGGTTTTAAACATTTTGTTCTCCTAATGAAATTAAAACTGGTGTCTTTCTCTCTCTCTCTCCCTCTCTCTCTCTCTCTCTCTCTCTCTCTCTCTCTCTCTGTCTGCTGTAGTGTTGGTGCTGCTGAGAGATTGAGATGCACCAGACAAAGTTTGCGAATAAAGTAATGCAAAAATGAATACAATTAATATGGAAAGCGAAAGCAGATTCTCGAACATGTCCGGGGAAAAGAGAATGTATTGTCACCCCAAATAATGAGCTGGATCAGTCTATTTAGTCTTCGCGCTCTTCTTAAAGCTGCTCCCAAATCAGAACAACAGTTCTGTATCCAGCGCGATACAGCGCGTCTCTGTGGGTCTGCATGCAGAGCATGCGAGTCTGTGGCAGAGTGATTTCAGTTTCTCGCGGACACAGAACCGGGCCGCCCCAATAATATATCGGCCGCCCAGGTAAAATCTGTGTGGGAGGCACTGATGTTCACTAGACAAGCCACAATATGCCATGCATGAGGCTCGCAAGTTGTGCGACACGCCGCCATTCGGTGCCATGCGTTGCTTAGTGCTGTTGTTGCTGTTACTCTTAATTTCGTGGGTAGATTGCGTCATCAAACATGCATTATCGCGATAGTGCAATAGAATTAGAATCTCTATCGTAGGCCAATTTTGTATCGTTTATATCGCATATCGTTTATATCGCCCATTACTAATAGTCATGCAGTGTGAAAACATCCGACCACTTTATCGTTTATCGTATAAAAATCGTGCAGTCTGAACTCGGCATTAGTGAACCCTGATCTGAAAATAAACATTAATGCTGGGGAGGCAAGAGAGGAAAATAACAGCCAATAAAAATCTGAATTTCCGCAAAGGTTTTCAGTCATTTATGTTTTTTTTAACGTTTAAATTGTCTTTTTTTTGCATTTAATTACCTCAAAAAAATAATTATTACGCATTTATTTTAGTATGATCATTACATAAATACATTTTTTAAATTGCTGATGAAATAGATTTTTTAAAAGTGTTATAACGTAAGAAATATCAGTATTGCAACATTCAACAACATTGCATATTTTCACAGTTAATGGCAGCCCTAGTGTGAACCCAGTATTATTTTTCAACAATATTTCAGTTTCCATTGCAGCTTCACAAAATTCTCTATTTTTGAATTGACAGAAAAAAACAACTCATGCAAGCGTAAAATATTTCTTAGCAATTTTTACGAAATGGACGCATTTCCATTAGCTGTACTTTCAATTTGCGATTTCAATTCACACAATTTAAAGGCTAATCAATTTGTACTTTATAAGATGTACCTGTGTAAGCAGCATGAACGCGTTATCCGCTCGTAGGTTCTTCTTCAGAAACTCCACACAATGCGCCTCTAGAGCCGGAACGGCGTATTTTTTAGCTGTGTAGAGAGTCGTCATCACCGTCTCAGGTCCGATATGAACTTCATCAGAGTACAGGAATCTGAGGAAAAACATGATCTGCATGTTTCTGGAAAGTGTAACACATGCATGCTGAGAAGGAAAAAAAGATGTCATACTTGAGCAATGAAAGGAATGCAGCAGGTTCTACATCCGGGAGCTCGATCTCTGTGGACGTGGTGGCCATTCCTCCATTGAACATGGCATCAAATACTGCACTGCCAACCGCCAGAACAAACCTGCAACAGAGAACATTAGATTTTAGATATTCAAAATACTTTTTAATTATAATAAACAATGCATTTATAACATTTGTATTCAATAAATGCATAAAATAAATAAACATAAAATGAATGTTTATAACGGCAAATAAGCATTAATTTATTCACTTTTTAATAAATAGGAGTTAAAAAAGTAAACATAATTTAACAAAAATTAAAAAAATCAGATGAAAAAATATGAACATGTCACCAACAACAGGATTATTTCAGATAAATTTTAAATATTTGCATGAATGTGTTTTAGATGCATGTAGTATATATTATTAATTCTGTCAGTTTGAATACTAAGACATGCATTAAAATGACACACAGGTTTTAGTAATTATTATTAATATGATAAATAATGATAATAACCATAATATATCCAAATATATGCAAATAAAACATTTATTTATTAAATAATATCGTTTTCATTACAAAACCCTCCATATGATATTTACACCATGACAATATCTGTATAACTTTGCCCTTCAATTAATATCGTAACTTGATTTTTTAGTTTAATAATAAAATGTGTGTCATTTTCATGAAAATAATCGAACACGGCACACTTTTTTTTTATAAAATGCAGATGTTATTGGCTCTCCTGTGTCACGTGACCAGGCGCGTGCGTGTTACGTTTGACTGAGCGAGCGTGTCGCGAACGCCAGCAGAGATTTTTTTTTTTAGCAAAAATTGTCAATCTAAATCTTTTGGTCAACAATGCCATAAAATGACTTAGTAAAATAATGAAGGGACCCCTGTTATGATAGATAATGCCGTTTATAAAACTCGACAGCAACAGTCCCCATACACATTTGTTATTATACTGAAAAGTACGCATGAACATGCCGCGAAACATCTCCTTTTGTGTTTCACGGATAAACACAGCCAATAAGCAGTTCGGGAGGATACGAAGGTGAGTACATAAGATATAATTTATCTTTCTGCATAATGAGATTGAGGTGAAGTTGGTTTTATAATCGCACAATTATTCATATTTGAACAGCGACAACTTATGACATGGTCCCCTAGATTGTTTACATCCCTACTTTGAACATTAGGTCTGAAATCGTATGCAAGTGTGACCTAAGAACAACATTAGCACTATTTAATTGACTGTGAACAACGCTGTACTTTGATAGTCATTGTCTGCTAATATGATTTCACCATTTAGAATTCGCAAACAATACTTTTCTGAAATGATATTAACGTTGGTAAGGAGAAAGTCTGAATGTGCGAAAATAAAACCAACTTTAGCCCTTTAGGAATGAGTGTATTAAAAGAATCACCTGTGCGCAGGTATCCGCTGGACTCCCATTCCTTTGCCCACTAGAAAGTGAACGTCACTCAGAACTTCATTATTGAACAGAAACGCAAATCTCTCTTTTACGGTGCTTTTCGTCGCCTGCCAGTTATAAACAGGTTCCCTGTACACAAGCACGGCGGCAGCGGCTGGTGGAGCGGACAGGGCCGAGTGTGTGGCGGCCGCCGGTGTCATCGCTGCGTTAGACGGGCTCCCTGTCATGTTTGAGGCGGCCGGAGCCAGCGGGCCCACCACCGCCGCGGCAGCCGGGACAGCGTTCATCAAGTTCGGCGGAGGTCCCGACGCGACACCGGGGCTTTCCAGGGCCTGAGGCCCCGGTTGAGGATTTGAGCGTCTCGTTACCCCCTGAGAGCCTCCACCGCCCCCGACCGATCCTCCGTGACTAGCCGCCAAGGCGAAAGGGCTGTTGCTCGGTTGACTGTTACCCAAAGGTCCGGGCACCGAGAAATTTAAACACGGAACCCGACCGCTATTGTCTCCTGTAGCCATCTTGGACCGAGGCGCGCACCCGCTGAATGAGTAAACAAATCGCGCGCACTGTCAACATCCGGTCCGAAGGGCACATGTCTGGAGTTTTATGTCATATTTATTGTTGATAAAATAGTATTAAATAATTGAATTGTTTTATTTATAATAAATAATATAATATTAACATATATTATATATATTTTAGTTTTTAATTATTATTTAAAACTGTTTATTTTTTTTACACTTAAGCACAACAGATAATGTAAGATAAATTAACTAAAGGAAAGGAAAACATGCATATATGAGCTACATTTGTTATGTTCGGAATAACACGCTATGCGATTATTATTTCATCAGTACATGTTGTCTGATGGTTTTGTAAATAAACACCTGCGTTTGTGTTAAATAAACACCACGGACTGTCTCATTATGAAAAATAAAACTGACGAGCAATTTCTATAAGTTGGCGAGGTTTGCAATTGTCCTGCAGAGTGTTCAGAGCACAGTCATTATAATGTAGGAAATGGGAGAAATCCAGGAATCCTTTGTGTCTCCCTCACAAAAGCACATCCTCATTGTACCACGACACGACTGAAGGCTATGCTAAAAGATGATGAATAACAGATGAATAAATGGTCTGTTATCTTTATATCCACGTGGTCTGTTTACCTTGCTCACTGTCCGTATTGTGTCCGTGTATTCATGCAAGTGACAGAATAAAAGGATATTCAGACGATGAACTCTCGTGAACGCGACGACGCCCCCGAGCGGACGTCAGGAGGAGAGCGCAGATGACGTCACACCTTCACAGCTGCCGCAGATGCGGTGTTTCTGCGTGAAAAAAAGCCAAGGCGTGAAACTGGAGTCCGTAAAAACACTTTGAGCCTTTGCAAATGCAGTTAGAGAAGGAAATTGCCCAGATATATTCACCCAAAGTGCTGCACATTTTACATTTCACGTGCTTCTAGCCAAAACGACAGCAATGAATATATGACCATTATTAGGCTATATGGTAATAATGGTACATTAATTAAAAAATATATAATAATTAATATTATTCAAATAGTAGCTTGAATCAAAGCTTTGTCTATTAACATTATTAAAAATACAATTAGAAATTTGTTTTGTGATTAAGATCACTTGCAAGGAATCCATGGAAATTATATAAAATAAGTACACTGTAAAACAGGCAGGGTTCCACACAATTCCTTCATGTTGTCACAACACAAATCGATTAAGTAACTTGATTGTTTTTACAAATTTAGGTAGATTAAACATTAAAAAAAATTAAGTTGGTACTTAGTAACTTAGCTTAACTTAAAATTTAACTTCGTAAATTTTTTATTTACTTATTTTAAATAAGTAGTTTGAACACGCAGCAAAAGTATTTTGTTTTTGAGTGTATAAAATATTACAGTTTTGTTTTTGAGTAAAGCAATTGTCATATATATTTTATGTTGTAATTTAAAGCGTAAAATGACAATTAGTCAAAATAACAAAAGCGACATGTTTATATTAATATGATATTGTTCATATTAATTCATATTAATTCATTAATTTTTCTTCGGCTTAGTCCCTTTATTCATCAGGGGTCACCACAGTGGAATGAACCGCCAACTTATCCAGCATATGTTTTACACAGCAGACCCCCATACACACTCATTCACTGTGGGGGAAACCGGAGCACCAGGAGGAAACCCACACCAACACGGGGAGAACATGCAAACTCCACACAGAAATGCCAACTGACTCAACCGGGACTCAAACCAGCGACCTTCTTGCTGTGACGCGACAGTGCTAACCACTGAGCCACCGTGTCGCCCCATTCATATTAATAATTAATGTTAATATTGTTTTATTTCTAACTTCAAAAGAGTTAAGAAAGCCGTATTTTGTGGAATAACCCTGATTTTCAATCTAAATGGCAATTTTTAATGTGAAAGCTGGAAGAAATGTCAGCAGACCTTTAAACAAGTTTCTACATTTTATTAAAACTTATGCCTAATAAAGTGCTAAGTCATCTAGTTATTTTGAGCATTCATTTTTTTTATTACCAATTTCTAATAACTTATTTCTCTTTGCCATGATGACAGCACATCATTTTTGACTAGATATTCTTCAAGACACTACACTGTAAAAAATTTCTAGATTTTCACAACAAGTTACTGTGATTTTTCACAGTAAATTACATGAATATCGCTTCACAGTATTTAATTGTAAAAATTCACAGTAATTTGTTGTATTCATAATTTTATTGTGAAATTAAGGCAAGTAGCATGATTACTGCAAATTACTGTGAAAAGGGCTATATCTTTTGCACGTTAGTTATAGGCATTCAAACATTTTTACTTCATTCAACATATAAATTAATACAAATTAAGTTTTATGATAGTATTGGCACTTTTTGGATTTTTAGAAATAACAAAATGTTATTGCAGACCCAAAAACGGTTTGGTTACCAACATCTTTTTGGTTGTACTGCACCTTTTTTTATTTTTATAAGGTTAACATGGAAATATAAAATAATATTTAATGAACATACCTGTGCTTAGCCAAACCATAATAAACTGGAACAATAAGTAATTAATTCATGAAACCAAAGACTGTTAAACACCCAAAATTATTTCAATGTCAGGATAAATGCCAGACGGATTCATGAGTATTGGGCACCCATCATCACCTGGAGGTCACATATCTCCATATCTCAGAATAAATAAAAAAACATTTTAAAGTACGCACTATCTTTATAAATAAACCACAGATTAGAGTTTTAAACAACTACATTCTCGCATGAAAAACGGCTAAAACTTAATTTCCTGACGCAATAATTATAGAGCCGTCGAAGACAGGGGCAATGTCACAATGTTTAGCCGAAGACAGGCGCCTCTCGCCGGATACATGAGTACATGAGCGCCGTCACCCCTGGAGGTCAGCGATCTCCGCGATCGGCAAAACACACTTAAAATTACACACATTCTTAATAAACAAACCACAGATTTGAGTTTTGAAGAACTACATTCTCGCATGAAAAACTGTTAAAACTTCATTTCATGACATATTAAACGCAATATTTATAACATTATGCAGTTTTCTCATCCGCCATTACAACTGCTGCAGCTTGGTGCGAAATGAATCCTGGGAGAAAAAAATAATAATTCTCAAAACTCTCCAAACTAACTTTTTTCTTATTTTTAAAGTCAGATATATGTATTATTTTGAATGGAAAAGAATTTTTTTTTAACTTACTATATTGTAATCAATATCCCTTTTGCACTGCTTCGGTTCAGCATTCGCGAGACATTGAATCAGATTCAGATATGTTATCAGACGTGTTCATAAGCTCATACTCATCAACATGCAGTTAGTGTACAACTAGTGTATAGATTGCGTGTAACCGAGCAGTATGACGAAATATTAATGAATTATATGTTTGCGTCTTACAATATTATGCAAAAGGAATCGGTTTCAGGCGGATTTGACTCTTTACTGTTCACTTAAAGGAGCCGATTCATAGAACCGAGCTGACTCGACTCGACAGCACCACCGTCACTACACAGGCAACGCCTGCGTTTGACTTTGAACTGTTCCTGACGTCTTTTCATCCAACGGATTTATCCTCGGTAAGTGTTTAAATGTCGAATTCTGTCCGTTAAATGATTGTTTTATATGTATTTCTGTATAGTGCATGTCATTTAACAGAATTAACTAAGTAACTTTAATTGTAGGTCCCACGTTATTAGTTAAATGGTTCGCGCCATTTTTTAAACAAGAAATTAACCGACGCCAGACGGTGATTGTAGTGTTTGTGAGGTATTAAGATAGCATAACGTTTGTTCCTGAACAAAAGAAAGGTAATTTTCTTTAATTAACTTCGTGTTAACTGCATTCTCTTTTTTCAGTACAACACTGAAGTAAAGGTTAAGTGACAATGAGGAATACAGTTAAGGTAAGCTCTGGCCTTCACATAATGTTAACGTTAGTAATTATGACCATCATTATGGCTAACGTTAATTTTGTTCACTTTAAGTTAGTTCATTAAACTAAACTCATTATGAAACAAGTCATAACTGTTTTATTAAATAGAGCTGATTATATAATTCAGTTGAATTCTTTTAAACTAACATGAACACAGTAAATATTAATTGTCTACTGGTGTTAATGCATTAACTTACTAACTACATTTTATTTTTTGGTGTTCAGTTGTACCTGATTGTTATTGCTGAAGTGTGAGGTGAGTGTACACAAATATAACCTAAAGTAATTATCACAATCTAAACCTATATATATGGTATGTTGAGTCTCATTTTACTCTTAATATATTTATAATTTTTGCAGCCACAGCCATTGTTGTTGAAAAACTGATGCTACCAATCACCCCTCGCTTGATTATTCAAGGTAATGTTGATGCCTTCCTCATTTTTATTAGATTTTTAAATGTCAAGTTGTTCACAGATTTGTTGTGAGCAGTTTTATGTACAAACTCTTTTTCTTCTTCCAGAAGTTCCTCCAGTAGTAAATATTAGAAAAAGTTTTTTTAAACTATAGTTTTTGTTTTTATTAGCAATTTTACTGGGCATGTGTGTTTGTTTGCTTGGTTTTCAATAGGCGGTGCATGGAACGTCAACTTTATTTGTACAAATAAATTTAATCATTCACAAACACCTCTAATTTAGTCTTTCTTTCCCCAGCAATACAACATCAAACAAGCTTTTTCTTATTTCTTGGAGGGTCGAGTGGTCATGGGACCTCACATGGATTTTCACAACTGGCTTCGGATCTGGTCTGAAACTGAAGTATGCTGAATATGCCTTTTGCACTCTGGAATTTAAGGTAATGTCTACATTTAATATTGTACCTGACGGCTTGTTTTGGGGGGTTAACAAGAAATGTATAGGAGCACAAGTCATGACTCTCCTTGTCCCCTTGTAATAAAGGGGTGTGTTGCAGACTCAATTTGTGTGTCTGTGCTGGAGACCAGAGAGGAAGCTGTCTTTAAAAAGATAGAGCTCTTATGCTGGACTGATACCAAATGTGAAGTTACCTATTCAGGTGAGTGGATTACATACAAGTCATTGCAAATGCATAAATAGTGGGGAATTTTTACTTGGCAGCACAAGTTAATTGAAACGCAAAACATGTGGAAAAATATTTGGAATATTTGCAAAAAACTTGATTGAAGTGAATACAACACATTCACAAGTGTTGTATTCACTTCAGTCAAGTTTTGTGCAAATATTTTTATATTTAACTCATTAAAAATTTGCTTGATGCAAGAAACATCCTGCTTTTATTTAAGAGCAAGGGCCGTGATGCACGTGTTCACTTTGCAATAAGTGTGAACCCAGCATTAGATTATACCCTGTAAACAGAAGATGCAAATCAAATCATATTGAAATGCTCTGCCTGGGTATATTAAAACCACTATTTGTTGTTGGACTACTTGATTGTGTGTTTGTGATAGAAATGTTTTTTAGATGTTTTTGTTTAAATGGTTGCAGTTTGACTGAGCTAGAGTATTGTGATCATGTTCAAATATTCAACTCATGAAAAATTTCAAACTGAGCTAACAGTAATATTGCTCTGTAGTGCAGCAGTTGTGTCCCACTGAAGGTGGTGATTTGGAACAGACAACCTCATTTGTTGAAAGAAACTAACAGTTTATCTGCCCTTATGCTCATAGGTGCTGTTTGGGCATCAGTCTGGAGACGGACGAAGTCAAAGAAGCAGAGAAGACGCATCAACCAGCAAGTGTGTACAATTATCAGGAAAATTATTGATCTTGAATAGATGACTGCCTAATTTTGCATGCAGTTTTGACTCTCTCTTTATATATATATATATATATATATATATATATATATATATATATATATATATATATAAAGAGAGAGAGAGAGCACTCTGAAACACTGCTTTTTATATGTATGTTACGTATAATGTCAGAAGATTTTTTTAATATGTTCTTATAGTATTTTTCGGTTCAATGGAGAGAGGCTTCACCTTTTGAAAAATTTCTGAAATGTTTACACAGATGTCATGAAACTTTTAAATAAATGTGTGAAATGTATCTGTGTTTGTTTTTATTTATATTTTAATGTCTTCTCAGATCACCCAAAAATGAAGATTCTGTCGTCATTTACGCATTCCCAGGTTGTTTCAATCCTGTATCTTTTTTTGTTTTGTTGGACACAAAGGGAGATATTTTATATTTTTATTCCTATGTGTTTAACAAAAAAAATCATATTTAACAGAATTGGAACAACCTGAGGGCGAGTAAATCATGACAGAATTTTCATTTTTGGGTGACCTTTATTTGCTTTGAAAATTTACATCACCAAACTGTTAAGTTACAGTAATCCAGGATATAAATGTAACTTTACAGTTAAATCAAGTATTTCAACTGCAACCTACTGCAAAATCACAGTAATCGTATTGTAAATTCACAGTAAAATATAGTTAATTATACAGGATAATACTGTGAAATCACAGTAATGGAGTTTCCTATCTGCTGTAAAGTTACATTATATGGCTGTAATTTCACAATAATTTAATGTGACAAAATTGCAGTAAATTACTGTGAACTGCCTCACAATAATTTACTGTGAATTTACATACAGTAATTTACTGTGAAAGTAATGCAATTATTAGCCAGTAATTTACTGTGAATTTAAGGTCAAATTTTTTACAGTGTAGTATTCAGCTTAAAGTGACATTTAAAGGCTTAACTAGCTATGCCATCATTCATTCATTCATTTTCTTTTCAGCTTAGTCTCTTTATTAATCTGGGTTCGCCACAGCGGAATGAACCGCCATCTTATCCAGCATATGTTTTTATGCAGCGGATGCCCTTCCAGCTGCAACCCATTACTGGGAAACATCCATACACTCTCATTCAAACACATACACTATGGGCAATTTAGGTTACCCATTTCACCTGTACCACATGTGTTTGGACTTGTGGAGGAAACCGGAGCACCCGGAGGAAACCCACACCAACGCGGGGATAACATGCAAACTCCACACAGAAACGCCAACTGACCCAGCCGAGGCTCGAACCAGCGACCTTCTTCTAAGACAAATTATTTTTGCAATTATTCAAGTGGTCAAATTCCGACTGGGCAAAGTTGAATGAGCTGGCCAGGTTTTATTTGCCTATAGGCTACAGTTTTTATTTCAAAACAAGTTTTACCAGATTCCTATTTTTTTAATTATTTCATTTATTTTCTTTTCGGCTTAGTCCCTTTATTAATCCGGGGTCGCCACAGCGGAATGAACCGCCAACTTATCCAGCACGTTTTTACGCAGCGGATGTCCTTCCAGCCGCAACCCATCTCAGGGAAACATCCACACACACTCATTCACACCCTTACACTAGGGACAATTCAGCCCACCCAATTCACCTGTACCGCATGTCTTTGGACTGTGGGGGAAACCGGAGCACCCGGAGGAAACCCACGCGAACGCAGGGAGAACATGCAAACTCCACACAGAAACACCAACTGACCCAGCCGAGGCTCGAACCAGTAACCTTCTTGCTGTGAGGCGACAGCACTACCTACTGCGCCACTGCGTCGCCCCTATATTTTAATGATAAATGATAATAAATTTGAATTTAAACATAAGCATTTTTTCATATTTCTTTATTCATTTTTTAATGCTAGTCTCATAACAATATTTATAAACTGGATTAGCTTACAGTTTAAATGCAAATTTGTAAATAAATACTTGGTTGTAAAATAGTATGGTGAGCACTTTGACAAAATTGTAGGAAATAGTTTTGGTGCATTCCCAGAGATGGGTTGCGGCTGGAAGGGCATCCGCTGCGTAAAAACGTGCTGGATAAGTTGGCGGTTCATTCCGCTGTGGCGACCCCGGATTAATAAAGGGACTAAGCCGAAAAGAAAATGAATGAATAAATAAATTTTTGGTTCAAGTTGGCGTTTCTGTGTGGAGTTTGCATGTTCTCCCTGTGTTCGCGTGGGTTTCCTCCGGGTGCTCCGGTTTCCCCCACAGTCCAAAGACATGCGCTATAGGGGAATTGGGTATGCTAAATTGTCCGTAGTGTATGAGTGTGAATGAGTGTGTATGGATGTTTCCCAGAGATGGGGTAGCAGCTGGAAGTGCTTCCGCTGCGTAAAATATGTGCTGGATAAGTTGGTGGTTCATTCCGCTGTGGCGACCCTGGATTAATAAAGGGGCTAAGCCGTAAAGAAAATGAGTGAATGAATATTTGGTGCATCAAAAAGTGTGGTTAGGGCAACCCAGTGGCGCAGTAGGTAGTGCTGTTGCCTCACAGCAAGAACGTCGCTGGGTCGCAGGTTCGAACCTCGGCTGGGCTGGGTCAGTTGGCGTTTCTGTGTGGAGTTTGCATGTTCTCCCTGGGTTCGCGTGGGTTTCCTCCGGGTGCTCCGGTTTCCCCCACAGTCCAAAGACATGCAGTACAGGTGAATTGGGTAAGCTAAATTGTCCATAGTGTATGAGTGTGAATGTGTGTGTGGAAGTTCCCAGAGATGGGTTGCGGCTGGAAGGGCATCCGCTGCGTAAAATCGTGCTGGATAAGTTGGCGGTTCATTCCGCTGTGGCGACCCCGCAAGGGACAAAGCCGACAAGAAAATGAATGAATGAATGAAAAAGTGTGGTTATGATCACCATCTGATCAAGCTGATCCAGCAAAGATTAGTGCTTAAAATCTCACTAAAATGCTTAATGGAATAGAAAAAGAGGCAAATAGCTGCAAAAAAACTCCACTTTTTCAGAAAAAAGAACCACCCCTTTCAATAGGCTGGCTACGGACCTGTAGTTAATGTATTATTAACATGAACAAACAAATAATACATTTATAACACTATTTATCTTTTGTTATCAGTATTTATTCATCTTTGTTATGTTACGTTATGTTAACTCACTGTGCATAACTAACGTAAAGAACTTTAGATTTTAATAATGCATTAGTTAATGCATTATTAGTAATGCATTATGATTAATAAATGCTGCACAATATTATTATGTTAGTAAGTATGTTAACTAATGGACCATTATTCTAAAGTGTTACCTAAAAAAGATATTTTTTAGAAAAAATATGTATATAATAGTAAAATATTCTGTGGAAAAGAAATATTGTTAAGCACCACTTGGGAAATAATATGAAAGATTAATAATTCACAGTAGGCTATAGCGCTAATAATTTTGTCGTCAACTGTATATTTGATATTAATCAGTGCAGACGTTTTCTTATACACTGATTTTTTTTGCTGTTTGTTCCGACTACTCATTAAAAATGAGCTCAATTAACACAGATCTTGAGATTCTTTGGGACACCTTAATAGTTTTCACTCCACTTACAATTGTAAAAGCCATTAAGGATTTGCGTGGAACCCAGCATTTTTACAGTGTATATCTGGCATGTTCATCTAGGTTTAATCAAAGGCATGTGGAAACTGTCCAGCCTCTGCTGTTATATAATGTAATTTCAGCACGTAGGCGCAGCTCTGCATGCGGATGTGCGGGGGTCCGTCCCGGTTGTCGCTAGAAGGGATACAGCTGCTGCCGGATGTTAACGAGAATTATTTATACAACTTATTATATTATCCATTTAAATAGTATTATATTAACATCTACCCCCAACCCATAACAGTAATGTAAAAACAGCAATTACACGAGTAATATTCATATTATTTATTAAATTACCTCTCAAATTGTATTTTATTAACGTCTACCCCACTTTAACCCAAAACCTACCCCTCACAGTAATGTAAAAACATTAATTATGTGGAATATTATTCATATTTTATATTTAAATGACCTATTATTTGTATTTTAGTAACGTCTACCAACCTCAACCCTAAACCCAAACATCACAGTATTGTAAAAACAGTAATTACACAAAGTTTTATTCATATTATTTCTCAAATTACCCATTTAATTGTATTTTATTAACGTCTACCCCACCCCATTACAGTAATGCAAAAACAGTAATTACACCGAATAATATTTATGTCATTTATTAAAATACTCATTAAATTGTACTTTATTAACGTCTACCCCAACCTTAAACCCCACCATCAGCAATGTAAAAATATGAATTACTGTTGTACAGCTTCACAAACATTATTCTGCATTGATGTGAGCATCCGCAGCTGTATCCCATCTAGATCTTACCGGAGGAGTTTCCCGTGTGTGCAGAGAAACTCCCGCGCTTTCTGTGACGTGTGACGCCCGTCCGCTTCTCATCAGCGTGACGTCACTCCGCGAGCTGTCCGCGGTGCTGAAGCAAGATGGCAGTGCGCTAGAGGCGACCAACTGAGGAACTAAAAGTGCTTTACACGGACATTATCTGTTTATTGAGCGGTTTATGCGTTTATTTGAGCGACACTGAAGCCATGGCTGTGTTTTGAGTGGAAAACGGCTGAATTAAATCACAGCACGTATAACGGACCGTCCCGTTCCGGAGGTCGACGCGATGTCTCTGCTCTGCGTCGGTGGTGAGTAATTATATTTATTATTTAATACAGTCTTATATTGTCATTTATTCCTACTGAATGACATCTGATTGATAAATCCTGTCTTCATACAGACACCAGTACAAAAAGTAGCCTGTAGGACTATTCAGTAGTAGCCTATGATTCAACACAGTAGTCACATACTAACGTTACACTTCATATAATGCTGTAGGGTTTACATTACACGTTTGTTTTAGTTATAAACGATTCTTTTATGTATCATACACGTGAATAAAAATCTTTGAGTCATGGTATCCTTCATATAAAAGTACCACTGGACATGAATATGTACTGTAACATGCATATATCACGTTATTTACATGATACTTCAGTGGATATCTTATAAATCACACAGTGTTATTGTTATATATCAGGGTTATTCGATAATTCGACTCTTCTGAAGTAAAAAAAAAAAATACAGTATTGTAAAAAATATATATAAAGAAGTATTAGTAATAACTAATATGAATAATATTGTATTATTTTATAAACATGTCTGCACTCTCAGAAATAAAGGTACGAGAGCTGTCACTGGGGTGGTACCTTTTCAAAAGGTACACATTTGTACTTAAAGGGTCCATATTGGTACCTCAAAAGTATATATTAGTACCTAAAGATTTTAAGAGGAACACTTTTGTACTTTTTAGGTACTAATATGGACCCTTGAGGTATTAATATGGACCTTTTAGGTACAAATGTGTACCTTTTGAAAAGGTACCACCCCAGTGACAGCTCTCCTACCTTTATTTCTGAGAGAGAGGAAACATGGTGCCTTTGTTTTTTTTGACCAATTTTTATTTTTTGGTCTAAATTACAAATTACATGAAGAGTATTATTCAAATTACCAATTAATTGTATTATAACGCCTACCAACCCCAACCCTAAACCCAACCATCACAGTATAAACCATTCTTTTATGTATTATAGACGTTGTAGAAATCTTTGAGTCATTGTATCCTTCATTAAAGTACAACTGGACGTGGATATGTACTGTAACATTCATACATCATGTTATTTACATGATATTACAGTGGATATTTTGTAAATCTCGCAGTGCTATTGTTATATATCAGGGTTATTTGGCAAAATACTGATTTCTTAACTCTTCCGAAGATTAAAAATTACAGTGTTGTATAAAAATTAATATAAACAAATATTAATATTAATAATAACTAATATGAATAATATTATATTAATATAAACATGTCTGGAAAACGTGGTGCCTTTGTTTTTTTTTGACCAATTGTTTTTTTTTTTTGGTCTAAATTACTAATTACATGCAGAGTATTATTCAAATTTTTATTTAAATGATTAATAAATTGTGTTTTAACGGGCGACGCGGTGGCACGGTAGGTAGTGCTGTCGCCTCACAGCAAGAAGGTTGCTGGTTCAGCCTCGGCTGGGTCAGTTGACGTTTCGGTGTGGAGTTTGTATGTTCTCCCCGCGTTCGTGTGGGTTTCCTCCGGGTGCTCCGGTTTCCCCCACAGTCCAAAGACATGTGGTACAGGTGAATTGGGTAGGCTGAATTCTCCTTAGAGTATGTGTGTGAATGAGAGTGTATGGGTGTTTCCCAGTGATGGGTTGCGGCTGGAAGGGCATCCGCTGCGTAAAAGCGCGCTGGATAAGTTGGCGGTTCATTCCGCTGTGGCGACCCCAGATTAATAAAGGGTCTAAGCTGAAAAGAAATTGAATGAATGAATGAATTAATGTCTACCAACCCTAAACCCAACCATCACAGTATAAACGATTCTTTTATGTATTATAGACGTTGTAGAAATCTTTGAGTCATGGTATCCTTCATTAAAGTACAACTGGACGTGGATATGTACTGTAACATTCATAGATCATGTTATTCACATGATATTTCAATTGATATTTCATAAATCACGCCGTGCTATTGTTATATATGTACACAAATGTGGTAGTGTTTTTTGGTCCCAAAGATAATTTACCAAAGTTGCTAATGTTTTACACATTTTTTTCATCAGTTTGGTGTGTTTTATAAGATATGTTAGTGTGCTTTCTCTTAAAAACACATTATTTAAACATTAATGAGTGTCTTTCTTTTGTTGAACACAAAATGAGATATTCAGAAGAATGTTGGGGGTGAAAAAGCAGCCATTGACATCCATAGTAGCTGTTTTTCCCCATCATTCTTCAAAATATCTTCCTTTTGAACAAGTGGAGGATGAGTAAACGATGACAGAATTTTCCTTTTTGAGTGAGCTGTCACTTTAAGATTCATTCATCAGCTTATTAGAGTTTCATATAGCAAAACATTGTGTGGCTCAGTGGTCTTTAAGTTCATATTTACAAGACAAAATGCCCCTAAATACACATACAAACATTATTTTTTAAAGATAACTTGATATAATGTGTTATTTCTCAAAACTGTTTAATTAAAAAACATTTATTTTAACTAATAATAGACTGTTTAGGACGGGGCAACGCAGTGGCGCAGTAGGTAGTGCTGTTGCCTCACAGCAAGAACGTCGCTGGGTCGCAGGTTCGAACCTCGGCTGGGCTGGGTCAGTTGGCGTTTCTGTGTGGAGTTTGCATGTTCTCCCTGCGTTCGCGTGGGTTTCCTCTGGGTGCTCCGGTTTCCCCCACAGTCCAAAGACATGCGGTACAGGTGAATTGGGTAAGCTAAATTGTCCGTAGTGTATGAGTGTGAATGTGTGTGTGGATGTTCCCAGAGATGGGTTGCGGCTGGAAGGGCATCCGCTGCGTAAAATCGTGCTGGATAAGTTAGCGGTTCATTCCGCTGTGGCGACCCCGCAAGGGACAAAGCCGACAAGAAAATGAATGAATGAATGAATGAATGAATGAATGTTTAGGACGGCACAGTGGCTCAGTGGTTAACACTGTGGCTTCACAGCAAGAGGGTCGCCGGTTCGAGTCCCGGCTGGGTCAGTTGGCATTTCTGTGAGGAGTTTGCATGTTCTCCCCGTGTTGGCGTGGGTTTCCTCTGGGTGCTCCGGTTTCCAAACACATGCGCTATAGGGGAATCAATGAGCTAAATTGGCCATAGTGTATGAGTGTGTGTGTGAATGAGTGTGTAAGGGTGTTTCCCAGTTCTGGGTTGCAGCTGGAAAAGCATCCGTTGCGTAAAACATATGCTGGAATAGTTGGTGGTTCATTCCGCTGTGTGCGACCTCTGAAATAGAGACTAAGCCGAAGGAAAATGAATGAATGAATGCAAAACATTGTGTTATTTTAAAGATCTGACATGCTGACGTGTGGGTTGTGATAAACAGGATCGCTCATACTGTGCAGTATTGAGTGGGAAATCTCTAGAGCGACGTGGGACTGTGTTCGTGAGGGAATCCTGTGTGTGTGTGTGTGTGAGCACGAGATGAAACGGCATTTCTTTGAAGATCATTCTGCTCACGTTCAGTGTGATGCAGACCGGTGGAATCTTCCCGGATGGCTCATTTTTCTTCAGGTTATAAATAATACTTGATTAACAGGCCACTTATGATCAGTTTAGCTTTATCTCGGATGCTTCAATCTCATTAGTATTATGCATACATGATCTGAAAGCATTATTAACACCTGTACTGCATATTCCGAGAGTCCTGTGCATGCTGTGGGTTTTTACAGTGTATCTGAATGATTGTAATCAGCCTGAATGATTCTGCTCTGATGCAACGACACGTGGATGCTCATTCTTATTCTGTGCTGCAGCAGTCCATAAAACACCACCCGCTCTCTCACTATAGTGCTGGTCATCATCCTAAACCTCAGAAATCACGACAGGATCATATTTAGCCACAAAAGAAATGAGACATAGGGTTGAAGTCAAAATTATTCACCCTCCTGTTACATTTAGATTATTCAAAAGTATCTCCCAAGTGCGGTCTAATGGAGAGAATGTGTTTTAAACAGGATAGTTTTAATAACTAATTTCTAACATCTAATTTGTTTTGTCTTTGTCCTGCTGACACTACGTAATGTTTTTTCTAGTTTTCTAGTTCTGATTTAAAGATGGGTAACACGGTGGCTCAGTGGTTAGCACTGTCGCCTCACAGCAAGAAGGCTGCTGGTTTGAGTCCCAGCTGGGTCAATTGTCATTTCTGTGTGGAGTTTGCATATTCTCCCCGTGTTGGTGTGGGTTTCCTCCGGGTGCTCCGGTTTCCCCCACAGTCCAAACACATGCTCTATAGGGGAATTGATGAACTAAATAGTGTATGAGTGTGTGTGTGTGTGTGTGTGTGTGTGAATGAGTGTGTATGGGTGTTTCCCAGTGATAGGTTGCAGCTGGAAGGGCATCCGCTGTGTAAAACAAATGCTGGATAAGTTGGCGGTTCATTCCGCTGTGGTGACCGCTGATGAATAAAGCGACTAAGCCGAAGGAAAATGAATGAAAGATTTAAAGACTTAACTAGGTTATTATGTTAATTAGGAACGTTTTTAAAGGGGCTATCATGACGATCATATTTATCCACAAAGGAAAGGAAACATAGGATTGACGTCAAAATTATTAGCCCTCCTGTGAAATTGAGATTTATTTAAAAGGATTTTGGAAGTGCTGTGTAATGGAGAGCATTATTATTAGGATTATTTTTTAAATATAATCGCTTTAATAAAAAACGAATGTCTTTTGTCTTTGCCCTGATGACAGCTCATAATATTTTTGTAGTTGTCTAGTTCTGAGTTAAACATTTAACTGGGTAATTGGGTAAGTTTTTAAAGGAGCTAATGAAATTAAAATAAAGCAATTAAAAACTGCTTTTATTCCAGCCAAACTAAAAGAAATATGACTTTTCCAAGAAGAAAAAATATTATAGGAAATACTAATACTAATACTAATACTAATTTCCTTGCTCTGTTAAACATACATTCATTCATTCATTCATTTTCCTTTGGCTTAGTCTCTATTTCATATTTCCACACAGCGGAATGAACCACCAACTATTCCAGCATATGTTTTACACAGCAGATGCCCTTCCAGCTGCAACCCAGTACTGGGAAACACCCATACACACTGCTGTCAATTTAGTTTATTGAATTCACCTACAGCACATGTGTTTGGACTGTGGGGGAAACCAGAGCACCATTTACCTCCGAAATTCCGGGTGACCGAGGGAGGTGGGCGTTGTTTGATATGGTCAGCAGGGGGTTGGGGGTGTAGGAGGTGTCTGAAAACCAAGGGTGTTTGTGGTGTTAGTAACTGTAAGCTACCATGGACCGGGTTTCGAGCAGCGGTGGGCGGGGGTAGTATGGGTGACTGTTATTGGAAACTGTACCACAAAGATGAGGACAAGGGGGGTGGGGCGGGTGTTGTAATTACGGGAGTTCTCCAGGAGAAATAACAAAACGGGAGGGTGGCGGGAGATGCGTGTGAAATACGGAAGACTCCCAGGAAAAACAGGAGTGTTGGCAGGTATGACGCCAACACCGGGAGAACATGCAAACTCCACACAGAAATGCCAACTGGCCAAGCCGGGGCTCAAACCAGCAACCTTCTTGCTGTGAGGCGACTGTGCTAACCACAGAGCCACCGTGCCGCCCATTCTGTTAAACATAATTTGGGAAATATTTGAAAAAGTATTAAAATTTCACAAGAGGACAAATTATTTTTGACGTCAACTGCATGTGACAAAGCTGGCCTTAAAGGGACAGTTCACCAAAATATTTTTTAATTTGTTTACCCTCAGTTGGTTCTAAATGATGGCAGAATGTTTTGAGTTTTGGGTGAACTGTGCCTTTAAGTTGCATTTGTATATTTGTGGAGTAATCAAAAATATATTGCATGGGCTAAAATGTATTTATTTATTTTTGCCAAAAATCTTTGTAATATAAAGTAGATCATGTTCATGATAGATCATGTTTTATGATAAAAAAAAAAAAGTCTACTGTATAGATCTAAATCTTAATCAAAACTAAACTAAGAGCTTAATTAGAAAAAAACTTAAAGGCAGTTTACTCAATATTTAGATTTTTGTTTTGATTACTCGGATTCCAGATTGTCTGGGTCACATGTCTGTGTGGAGTTTGCATGTTCTCCCCGTGTTGGCGTGGGTTTCCTCCAGGTGTTCCGGTTTCCCCCACAGTTCAAACACATGTGCTATAGGTGAACTCAATAAGCTAAATTGACTGTAGTGTATGTGCGTGAATGAGAGTGTATGGGTGTTTCCCAGTGATGGGGTGCAGCTGGAAGGGCATCTGCTGTGGAAAACATATGCTGGATAAGTTGGCGGTTCATTCCGCTGTGGCGACTCCTGATGAAAAAAGAGACTAAGCCGAAAAGAAAACGAATTAATGAATGATGAATATAATTTAATATTAATATAAAAATGATAATTAATATTTAAATATTTTTAATAGTAGTATTTGTTATATTAGCATTATTATTTATTCATTCATTCATTTTCTTGTCGGCTTAGTCCCTTTATTAATCTGGGGTCGCCACAGCGGAATGAACCGCCAACTTATCCAGCACGATTTTACGCAGCGGATGCCCTTCCAGCCGCAACCCATCTCTGGGAAACATCCACACACTCATACACTACGGACAATTTAGCTTACCCAATTCACCTGTACCGCATGTCTTTGGACTGTGGGGGAAACCGGAGCACCCGGAGGAAACCCACGCGAACGCAGGGAGAACATGCAAACTCCACACAGAAACGCCAACTGACCCAGCCCAGCCGAGGTTCGAACCTGCGACCCAGCAACGTTGTTGCTGTGAGGCGACAGCACTACTTACTGCGCCACTGCGTCGCCCATTATTATTTATATAAAAAAACATTAATTATGCTATTAAAAATAATTTTTTTTTAGAGTTTTTAAGGCATTAAATACAATTATGATCATTTGTAGATGTAGAGAAAATAATATAACATATTTTGAAATAATGTTAAAGTCACCATAAAGCCACCAAAATTGATTGTATATAAAATATACTATGTTTATTCATTTATTCATTCATTTTCCTTTGGCTTAGTCCCTTTATTCACCAGGGGTCGCCACAGCGGAATGAAACGCCAACTTATCCAGCATATGTTTTATACAGCGGATGCCCTTCCAGCTGCAACCCATTACTGGGAAACACCCATACACACTCACACTCATTGACACACATACACTATGGCCAATTTAGTTAACCAATTCCCCTATAGTGCATGTGTTTGGACTGTGGGGGAAACCGGAGCACCCAGAGGAAACCCACGCCAACACGGGGAGAACATGCAAACTCCACACAGAAACACCAACTGGCCCAGGTGGGACCAGCGACCTTCTTGCTGTGAGATGACAGTGCTAACCACTGAGCCACCGTGCCACCCTACTGTGTTTATATAAATTCTATATCTGTTTATATTATATTTTAATCAAATATAATGAATTTTCTGTAAATATTTATAGTTAAATTTGAATCAAATTAACTCTCCCTCCCCCTTCAGCAACATCTCTTCTCTGATTGGTGTTTTACTCATATGAGGGCGGGATCAGCCTGTCACTCACATCAGCCAATAGCAAACCACAACCATCCAATTAATTCTCTATGGACAAAATCAAGTGTTACCCTACATTTGTCCTTGTCCGAGAAGCAGTTTCACTCAGATATTTTTCGACTAGAGCAGTCTGACAGACGCTCATGTGATACCGAATCCCTCGTCTGGGAATTGTGTCTCAATCCACTCTCTCTCTCTTTCCCTATGCAGTAAATCAAGAGCTCTGTGATTTATAGTAAATCCACAGCGACTGCTCAGAAATATGGCTTTATTGCTCGCCATTCGCTCAGTGAGACGACAAAAGCTCTTATTCCTGATGTGCTGTTTGTCATGATGGAGGTGTTGGATCAATGTTCATTACAGGAGAAAGTGTGTAACATAAAGCCTCATGACTGAATTTAGCTCTTTACTTAAGGTAGTATACGGGCAAGTCTAGAAATTATGGGTACATTTTGCTTCTCCAGTGCTGCGTCCTAATTTGCATACTAATAGTATTCGAAAATAGAATTGATATGTTATAAGAGTATGCCAAAGGTTCCCAGATGCACTTCTATTTGTGTTAGAAATTCAAAGTGTAGAACCGTCTGTACTTTAACCGCTATTATTATCCACAATGCATTACGCATTGGATATGAATTCCAATAGAACTACAAACTTGAGTGAAAAAGTCTAAACAAACTACAAACATGGCGGACACACGAGACCAACCATCCAGCAGAGAGACTTCCGTAAAGATGTTTGAATGACTATTAGTTAATATCCAGCCGGCTGGAAAATATTTAAATCCCGTTTTCTGTGTTATATTTCATCTGCAACAACAATGTGAACTTCTGTAAACACGTGTTTGGACATTAACTTCTGAATGCAGAATTATCCAAACGCCTGAATAACAATTTAGCCTGCAATATGATAGGTAATTAAATATGACAGAAATGTACATGATGTGATGAGATGATTGACAGGTCTCATAACTAAGCAACATAATGGTATGCTAATAAGGAGAATGTACGCTCACCGGCCACTTTATAAGGTACACCTTACTAGTACTGGACTCCTTTTGCCTCCAAAACTGCTTTAATCCTTCGTGGCGTAGATTCAACAAGGTACTGGAAATATTCCTCAGAGATTTTGCTCCATATTGACATGATAGCATCACGGAGCTGCAGCAGATTTGTCGGCTGCACATCCATGATGCCAATCTCCCGTTCCACCACATCCCGAATGTGCTCCATTGGATTGAGCTCTGGTGACTGTGGAGGCCATTTAAGTACAGTGAACTCAATGTCACGTTCAAGAAACCAGTCTGAGATTATTGGCGCTTTATGACATGGTGCGTTATCCTGCTGGAAGTAGCCATCAGAAGATGGAGACACTGTGGTCATAAAGGGATGGACATGGTCAGAAACAATACTCAGGTAGGCTGTGGCGTTGACACGATGCTCAATTGGTACTAATGGACCCAAAGTGTGCCAAGAAAATCTCCCCCACACCATTACACCACCACCAGCAGCCTGAACCGTTGATACAAGGCAGGATGGATCCATGCTTTCATGTTGTTGAGGCCAAATTCTGACCTGACCATCCGAACGTGGCAGCAGAAATCGAGATTCATTGACCAGGCAACTTTCTCCAATCTTCTATTGTCCAGTTTTGGTGAGCCTGTGTGAATTGTAGCCCCAGTTTCCTGTTCTTAGATGACAGGAGTGGCACCTGGTATGGTCCCATCTGCCTCAAGGTTGGACGTGTTGTGTGTTCAGAGATGCTCTTCTGCAGACCTCGATTGTAACAAGTGCTTATTTGAGTAACTGTTGCCTTTCTGTCAGCTGAACCAGTCTGGCCATTCTCCTCTGACCTCTGGCATCAACAAGGCATTTGTGCCCACAGAACTGCCGCTCACTGGATATTTTCTCTTTGTCGGACCATTCTCTGTAAACCCTAGAGGTGGTTGTGCGTGAAAATCCCAGTAGATCAGCTGTTTCTGAAATACTCAGACCAGCCCGTCTGGCACCAACAACCATGCCACGTTCAAAGTCACTTAAATCCCCTTTCTTCCCCATTCTGATGGTCAGTTTGAACTGCAGCAGATCGTCTTGACCTTAAACAGTTGGACAGGTGTACCTAATAAAATGGCCAGTAAGTGTATGTCCTAAAGCTTACACACTCTCATGTTACACACTGAAAAGTATGTACTTGTTCTTTTACACACTTTTAAAATGTAGTACAAGTATGTGAATTGGGATGCAGCACAAGATAAACCGTCTATTATTAGCTAAAAAATGTTTTTTAATTAAACAGTTTTGAGTAATAGCAAATTATATCAAGTTTATCTCTAAAAATAATGTTTGTATGTGAATTTAGGGGCCTTTTGTCTTGAAAATATTAACTTAAAGACTCCTACTATGCCAGTCTCCATCTTCTGAATCATGCATTCAGCATTTATTTCCTAGAATAGACTATTTGTGTGTGTTTACTCTACTAAGTTAAATAAACATTTCCATAAAACGTTGATTTTCTGTAGTATTTGTAATTTCAGTTATTAAAAACACTGTGTCTCTACGTTCTGGTCAGCTCTGTTACATCGGTTGTAAAAGGGCAGAACAATCTGTAAAGCACTGATAGAAAAAGCATGAGTAAAGTCTAGATAGGATACGTGACTGGCCGGAAGTGTGAGTCGGTAAAGTCTAGACAGGATACACACAACAATAATTAACATTTTTACAGTGCTGTGACGGTTGGGTTTAGGGTGGGGGTGAGGGTAGGTGTTAATAAAATACAATAAATCTAGCAACAACCAAAAGCATGTGACTTGCTTCAAGTGGTGTCACTTTTTGTGGCGGGAAACTCTGGAAGGCATTGAGGCGTGTCTTTATTCTTCTCTTATTAATTTGTTCAAAATGTGTTGGATTCAGGTGGCACGGTGGCTCAGTGGTTAGCACTGTGGCCTCACAGCAAGAAGGTCGCTGGTTCAAGTCCCGGCTGGCTCAGTTGGCGTTTTTGTGTGGAGTTTGCATGTCCAAACACACTATAGGGGAATTGAATAAGCTAATTTGGCTGTAGTGTATGAGTGTGTGGGTGAATGTGAGAGTGTATGGGTGTTTCCCAGTACTGGGTTGCGGTTGCAGGGGCATTCGCTGTGTAAAACATATGCTGGAATAGTTGGTTGTTCATTCCGTTGTGGCGACCCCTGATAAATAAGGCACTACGCTGAAGGAAAATGAATGTTTGTTTAGGATTTCACCAATAGTAGATTAATTATGTCAACACTGTTACTGTCATATTTCAGTGCATTTCTCATTCGCTTTTTAATAACAATTATATGAAGAAAATGCGTAAAATTGTGTTTCAGACATGCCATGTGTTTCCCAGTACTGGGTTGCAACTGGAAGGGCATCCGCTGCATAAAACATGTGCTGGATAAGTTGGCGGTTCATTCTGCTGTGGCGACCCCTGATTAATAAAGGAACTAAGCCGAAAAGAAAATGAATGAATGAACATGCCATGTGGTGTCTGGTTTGAGGTTTGCGTCTGGAGCTAATGCACAAAATGTCACATTTTGAAGTTGAACAATAATTAAAACATCAATCCGTAACAGAATCAAATGCTCCCTATCACATTTAAGCATACTGTAAATTATACATTTGTTGTACAGTATCATTCAAACTCAAGGAAAATGAATGGAAATTGCTTGAAAAGTATCCACAATTCTGGAATGTGTCATATGTCAGGCTCTCCATTAGTGAAATTTGCATAACAGATTGTGTAAAGTGTCTCTATATGAATGCATTAAATAAAGCCTCATATTTGTACTGCTGTGTGTGTGTGTGATATAACTGCTATGATCTTCGGTGTGTTGTCATCCCTCTACAGATGCTGAATGTAGGAGTGTTTTCACACTTATGTAATATTGCTTTAGCAGTCAGAATAGGCGGAAAATACCCAACCTACTGTTTTCAGCCAAACATCTCAGGAAAAAGCACATATGAAACTTAAACTGTGGCCCTTTTATTGTTGCAGTGTGACGCTTAGTGGTTAGCACTGTGGCCTCACAGCAAGAAGGTTGCTGGTTTGAGTCCCGGCTGGGTCAGTTGGCGTTTCTGTGTGGAGTTTGCATGTTCTTCCCGTGTTGGCGTGGATTTCCTCCGGGTGCTCTGGTTTAATTTGACTTTACTTTTAGGCTACATGTAGAAACAAACCCCTATTATACGAGAAAACAGTCTTGTGATAACTTACGATGTCTACCAGTGCTGTAGATCAGACTGTTATATTTATGCATAGACTGATTGGCGTGATTATACATTCACACTAGTATGAACCGTTATGGGGTGGTCAAATGTATATTTAAGTTATCTAATATTTTAATTATTTGTATTATTTAAGATACAGATCAGAGCAAACTTTATTAACTATTTAAAGGACAAACCCCTCTCCCATACGTCTTTGTTTTAAGAATCAAGCTTTAATTAGGGGGTTCAGACCGTCCCCACCCCCCCCCCCCCCCCCCTGTAATTCACACCCTGGCGATAACATACACTCACCGGCCACTTTATTAGGTACACCTGTGCAAATGCTCGATAACACAAATTTCTAATCAGCCAATCACATGGCAGCAATTCAATGTATTTAGGCATGTAGACATGGTCAAGATGATCTGCTGCAGTTCAAACTGAGCATCAGAATGGGGAAGAAAGGGGATTTAAGTGACTTTGAACGTGGCATGGTTGTTGGTGCCAGACGAGCTGGTCTGAGTATTTCAGAAACTGCTGATCTACTGGGATTTTCACACACAACCATCTCTAGGGTTTACAGAGAATGATCCAAAAAAAGAGAAAATGTCTGGCAGTTCTGTGGGCACAAATGCCTTGTTGATGCCAGAGGTCAGAGGAGAATGGCCAGACTGGTTCCAGCTGATAGAAAGGCAACAGTAACTCAAATAACCACTCGATACAACTGAGGTCTGCAGAAGAGCATCTCTGAACACACAACACGTCCAACCTTGAGGCGGATGGGCTACAGCAGCAGAAGACCACACCAGGTGCCGCTCCTGTCAGCTAAAAACAAGGAAACTAAGGCTACAATTCACACAGGCTCACCAAAACTGGACAATAGAAGATTGGAGAAACGTTGCCTGGTCTGATGAGTCTCTATTTCTGCTGCCACATTCGGATGGTCGGGTCAGAATTTGGCATCAACAACATGAAAGCATGGATCCATCCTGCCTTGTATCAACGGTTCAGGCTGCTGGTGGTGGTGTAATGGTGTGGGGGATATTTTCTTGGCACACTTTGGGCTCATTAGTACCAATTGAGCATCATGTCAACGCCACAGCCTACCTGAGTATTGTTTCTGACCATGTCCATCCCTTTATGACCACAGTGTCTCCATCTTCTGATGGCTACTTCCAGCAGGATAACGCACCATGTCATAAAGCGCCAATCATCTCAGACTGGTTTCTTGAACATGACAATGAGTTCACTGTACTTAAATGGGCTCCACAGTCACCAGAGCTCAATCCAATAGAGCACCTTTGGGAAGTGGTGGAACGAGAGATTGGCAGCATGGATGTGCAGTCGACAAATCTGCAGCAATTGCTTGATGCAATATGGAGCAAAATCTCTAAGGAATATTTCCAGTACCTTGTTGGATCTGTGCCACGAAGGATTAAGGCAGCTCTGAAGGCAAAAGAGGGTCCAAGCCGGTACTAGTAAGGTGTACCTAGTAAAGTGGCCAGTGAGTGGACATTCAGGTTGAAACAACTCAGCAAAAGTCCAAAGAACATGAATAATTCTAAAGCCAAAACATCAATAAGAAAACCTTCACATTTAGACTGTTACATTTTGTACATTGTTCAGGGTAATGTGCTTACAAACTGTCAGAACTGTCAACAACTACATGATTGTTACCATATTTGATAGTGCATTGAAATAATCGCAGTTGAAAATTGCACCCTTTCAAATCGTGATTTGGGTTTAGAAGCGATTAATCATGCAGGCCTTATATGTAGCTTTATTAAATAAAATCATTTTAAGCACTCGTGAGTTCAGAAATGCTCTGTGTTTGCTTCATCTGTGAGTTGTTTTTAACCTCGTTGCTTTGCTTCTGTCACAGTCATCTGGTTGTTTTCCTCTGGGCTGTGGTGAATAATCTGGGCCTGGGAGTCATTGATTACGACGTGTTGTTTGTGGGCAGCAGATCCAGCTCTGAATTATTAATATCAGCAGTGATTTATGATTTTGAGCTATTATTAAGCGCTGTTTCCTGGGTCGTGCAATCCAGCATCCTCTTCATTGATCTGGCTGCTGTATTGATGAATTACAGTGCCCTGTTTTAACTGCGCTCAGTGAAACAGCATGCAGTAGATCTTATAATCCAGATGCATGGAAAGGATCTCTTCTGTTTTTTTTTTCTTAGCGGCTTTAAATAGCGCTGGTGTTTTAGTGCAGATGTGTAGAGGCTGCGCCGGGCCGTCATGTTTCTGTCGACTCTGCAGATATAAAAGAAGCTGCTTCGGTCTGGAGGAGCTATTTTTATATGCGTCTGGAGACACGTTCAGGAAACCTCATCTGCAGACTGGGAGGAGGACATTCATGTAATGTGATGTGATGTACATTTATATAGCACATTTATTGTGTATCGTCATACAATGATTGGGATGCCATGATGGGTATAATGGCCAATGGAGATAATTCGGCCAGGACACTGATGTTACACACCTACTCTTTACCTGATGTTTTATGACCACAGAGGGTTCAGTCAGTCTGACTGTCAGTGGTTCTGTCAGATTCATTCATCTATTTATCCATCATTCCATTCATCTAGCCGTTATCCATCCATCCAACTATCTACCATCCATCCATCCATCCTTCCAGTTATCATCCTTCCATCCATCCAACTATCTACTATCCTTCATCCATTCATCTAGCTATTATACATCATTCATTCATCCACCAATCCAATTATCTATCATCCATTGTTCTATCATCCATCCATCCATCCATCCATCCATCCATCCATCATTCTATCATTCTATCCATTTATTGTTCTATTATTCCATCCATCCATCCAATTATCCATTCATCCATCCATCCATCCTTAATACTATCATTTCATCTATTTATTGTTCTATCATTCCATCCACCCATCCACCCAACCATCTATCCAATTATCCATCATCCATCCATCCATCCATTGTTCTATCATTCATCCGTCCATCCATCCATCCATATATCCATCATTCTATCATTCCATCCATTAATTGTTCTATTATTCCATCCATGCATCCAATTATCCATCCATCCATCCATCCATCATTCTATCATTTTATCCATTCATTGTTCTATCATTCCATCCACCCATCCACCCAACCATCCATCCAATTATCCATCATCCATCTATCCATCCTTCTATCATTCCATCCATTTATTGTTTTATTATTCCATCCATCCATCCAATTATCCATCCATCCATCCATCATTCTATCATTTCATCATTCTTTCTATTCATCCTTCCATTGTTCTATCATTCATCCACCCATCCATCCACCATCCATCCATCCATCATTCTATCATTTCATCATTCTTTCTATTCATCCTTCCATTGTTCTATCATTCATCCACCCATCCATCCACCATCCATCCATCCATAATTCTATCATTTCATCAATTTATTGTTCTATCTATCCATCCATCCAGATTTCCATCATCAATCCATCCATCCATCATTCTATCAAACCATCCATCTAGCTATTTTTCATTCATACATACATCCATCCATTCATCCATTCTTCCTTCATCCTATCATGTCATCCATTCATTGTTCTATCAATCCATCCATCCATCCATCTAGCGATTTTCCATTCATCCATCCATCCATCCATCCATCTATCATTCTATCATTCCATCCATTTATTGTTTTATTATTCCATCCATCCATCCAATTATACATCCATCCATCCATCATTCTATCATTTTATCATTCTTTCCATTCATCTATTCATTGTTCTATCATTCCATCCATCCATCCATCCATCCATCCATCCATTGTTCTATCATTCATCCACCATCCATTCATCCATCCATCATTCTATCAAACCATCCATCTAGCTATTTTCCATTCATACATCCATCCATTCATTCATTCATCCTTCGTGCTATCATGTCATCCATTTATTGTTCTATCAATCCATCCATCCATCCATCCATCTAGCGATTTTTCCATCCATACATCCATCTATCCAACTACCCATCGTCCATCCATCCATCCATCCATCCATCCATCCATCTATCCATCATTCTATCATTTCATCATTCTATCATTTCATCAATTCATTGTTCTATCAATCCATCCATCCATCCATCTAGCGATTTTTTTTTTTTTTTTTTTTTCCATTCATCCATCCATCCATCCGTACAACTATCCATCATTCTATCAATCTATCCATCCATTGTTCAATTTGTTCTATCATCCCATCCGTCCGTCTGTCCATCCATCCATCCATCCATCCATCCATCCATCCATATGAGGATCCGTCCATCCATCCATCCATCCATCCATCCATCCATCCATCCGAGGATCCGTCCGTCCGTCCATCCATCCATCCATCCATCCGAGGATCCGTCCGTCCGTCCATCCATTCATCCATCCATCCATCCATCCATCCATCCATCCATCCATCCGAGGATGAACAGATGAGGTGTTAGTGTTCATTGTGAGAGATGAGTCTGATAATGACATTACCTGCACTCACTTTAACATGGCAGAAAGAAGCGTCCAGAATTAATCATTGACTCCGGCAGGAAAAACCCAGTGACTCCATCAGACGCAGAGACACAGCGGCTGCAGTCTAATAAAAGCACACCGTGTTTTCCTCTGGGAATCTGCTGACGTGCTGAAAACACAATACACTTCAACTCAAGACTTTATTTCTAAACTGTAGCGTTTGCTGCTGGAGAGAGCCGCATTTGTTGTGTTTGGATGATGGTTCTGGCATTACACGGCTTAAATGTTGACTCGTTCTTTATAACAAGGTTTCAGGCGGCTTTAATACTTTATGTCTGTTTTAAAGATTTGTTAATAATACTTCTGTACTGCTGTTTTCATGATAGCTTCAAATCTGATTATAACATTCATTTATTCATTTTTCTTCGGCTTAGTCCCTTTATTTATCAGGGGTCGCCACAGCGGAATGAATCACCAACTTATCCAGCATATGTTTTACGCAGCAGATGCTCTTCCAGCTGCAACCCAGTACTGGGAAACACCCATACACACTCATTCACAAACACACTCATACACTATGGCTAATTTAGCTTACTCAATTCACCTATAGCACATGTGTTTGGACTGTGGGGGAAACCGGAGCACCCAGGTAAAACCCACGCCAACACGGAGAAAACATGCAAACTCCACACAGAAATGCCTACTGACCCAGCCAGGACTCGAACCAGCAACCTTCTTGTTGTGAGGCGACAACTGTACCCACTCTGCCACCAAGCCGCCCCTGATTATAACAAATACAATTGATTAATTTGCTATTAGAGGCTGGATATGGTTTGAGAGCGTGTGTGTGTGTGTGTGTGTGTGTGTGTGTGTGTGTGTGTAAGAGAGAGAGACAGAGAGAGATAGCATGTGTGCTTATGTCTGAGTGTGTCTGTCTGTCTGTCTGTCTGTGTGTCTGTGTGCTATAGAGGAATTGATGAACTAAATTGGCTGTAGTTTATGAGTGTGTGTGTGTGTGTGTGTGTGTGAATGTGAGAGCGTATGGATGTTTCCCAGTATTGGGTTGCGGCTGGAAGGGCATCCGCTGTGTAAAACATGCTGGAATAGTTGGCGATTCATTCTGCTGTAGCAACACCTGATCAGTGGCGAAGCGCAAAATGTGGTGAAGAGCGGGGGGGGTGTTGTAAGCCGAGGCCCCCCTGCAGAAATATATATATAGCGAACTGAAAAACTGTAAAAATGTTACGCTACACGCACACACTTGTATGAAGCTAATAGAAAGACAGACAGATATAATCCATACACATCACATTTTCTTATACTAAAACACCAGTCTTCTACATATTAGACAAAAATCTGACTGTGACAGGATAATCAACGTGAAATGTTTGCAAGGTCTGATAATAATATTTATGGCATTCGTTATTAACAACCTAGCTAAATGTCTTGTCGGACAATTTAATGTGACGTATGTACAGATGGAATGAAGGATTCGTCATTTTACAATGTCATTTTTACTTAAACAAGAATAATAATTAGAAACTGTGAATAACTGTGCGAAATTGCGAATACTTTGAATATAACTCATTGTCAGCTTGTGTGTGTGTGTGTGTGTGTGTGTGTGTGTGTGTGTGTGTGTGTGTGTGTGTGTGTGTGTGTGTGTGTGTGTGCGTGTGTGTGTACGTGTTTTTGTGACATGTCAGGACACAAATCTGTATAATGATACAGGCATTATAAAAAGCAGGTGAAATATGAGGACATTGGTGACGTCCTCACTTCTCAAAAAGCTTCTAAATCACACAGGATGAGTTTGTTCAGGGAGTAAAGCTGTACACTGTCTCCTGTGATTGTTGGGTTTAGGGGTAGGGTGGGGTGAGGGCAATATAATATACGCTTTGATCTGTAGAAAATGAATGGAAACCTATGTAATGTACCCACTTTTCACAAAAACAAACATGTGTGTGTGTGTGTGTGTGTGTGTGTGTGCGTGTGTGAGAGAGAGAGAGAGAGAGAGAGAGAGAGAACAAATACGCGTCGTCTGTCTGTGGTTGTAAAGTGTACTATAAACTATAAAAATCATACAAATAAATACGTTATTTAAGTGAAACACATTTGGTTAAATCCTTATATCATTCCTTTTATGTCATTTTCACACCTCACACGCCAACAAAGCGGAAGCGGTTGACTGCGCGGCGTGTACAGAGCATATTGCTTTTTTCACTGGCAAAGTGCATGCAGCGCGCAGATCTATCTATCTACTTTAAAATGTTTGTACTTATACTTTTCTTCTGGCCACGGCAATTTCCTCCAATACCACTTCATCTGCAAGTCTTTTTATTGCAAATTATGTAGCCTGGCTACATCATTCTGTGCTTCTGCGTGCGGTCACGGTGTAACCATGTGAAAGCTCTGTTAACATGGGCGCTGAAACAAAAACATTGCATGTGCGATGTAAAAGGGGCTTTATTTATAATTTGCTTTATCGCCTTTTATTGAAGAGCAGAATGGGGATGGTTTTGTTGTTTATGCTGCTAGCGCAGGCACCAAACCCCTGAAGGGGAGTTTTTTTTTTTTAATGGTCATTTTTTTATCAGTTGGTTGGTTAGCATCAGTTGCCATAAAAGAATTACCAAAATGAGCCACCTAAGCCAAAAGAAAATGAATTAATGAATGTTTAGTTTCGAGGTTTTAGGTTTGATTAATTTTTGTTTCTCTGATATTAATTCCTGTTTTCATGTTTGTTTCCTGCAGTGAAGAAGGCCAAGTATGATGGACCCCAGGGTGAGTTTTTATCATTGATTGATCATTTAATATGGCATATTTAGAGAATATTATATCGATACCAGCTATATCTGTTCATTTATTTAGCAGATGTTTTTGTTTATGTTTTTGATGTTATTTTATTCAACTAATTTATGAATCAATTTCTATTTTTAAATACGTTTATTTTTAATTGTTTTAGTACCAGGGTACTACTGATATAATAATCAATTTTAATAGAATTTAATTCAGTTTTCTTTTAAATTGTGATTCTGTTGTTTAGGTCACAACTTTTTTTGTGTAATAATTTTCAATGTAATAATATAATATAATATAATATAATATAATATAATATAATATAATATAATATAATATAATATAATATAATATAATATAATATAATATAATATAATATAATATGGCGCAGTAGGTAGTGCTGTTGCCTCACAGCAAGAACGTCGCTGGGTCGCAGGTTCGAACCTCGGCTGGGCTGGGTCAGTTGGCGTTTCTGTGTGGAGTTTGCATGTTCTCCCTGCGTTCGCGTGGGTTTCCTCCGGGTGCTCCGGTTTCCCCCACAGTCCAAAGACATGCAGTACAGGTGAATTGGGTAAGCTAAATTGTCCATAGTGTATGAGTGTGAATGAGTGTGTGGATGTTCCCAGAGATGGGTTGCGGCTGGAAGGGCATCCGCTGCGTAAAATCGTTCTGGATAAGTTGGCGGTTCATTCCGCTGTGGCGACCCCGCAAGGGACAAAGCCGACAAGAAAATGAATGAATATAATATAATATAATATAATATTGTGATAACTACTTTGGATCACGAAATGTGAAATTAAATTCGACAATGATCAATAATCTTGACCTGTACAGTACAATATATTTTGATGGTAACTGTATATTCATGTCATAACTGATGTATATTTTTCTTTCTGCTCCTGCAGAGAAGTTCAACACATACGTGACTCTAAAGGTTCAGAATGTGAAAAGCACCACCATCGCTGTTCGGGGCAGTGATCCAAGCTGGGAGCAGGACTTCATGTTGTGAGTCTAACATACATATACAGTGCTCAGCATAAATGAGTACACTAGGCCTGTCACGATATCTATTTTTTTGTTGTACGGTATATTGCACCAAAATATATTGCGATAAACGATATTGTCATTTTAAGACATCTTATGCCACTCATAATATAATGCCAGAATGACAATATAATATCATCGCAATGCAAGTACACTCTTCCAAAGAACACATCATATTTATTCTTAAGAACATTTAATTTAATTATAGTCATTTTAACAATTTAATACGCTTATTTCACACGACCGCCATTTTAGAACACGAAAGCGAGGCTGCGGTGGGAAGAAAGCCGGAAGTATAGGATCAGCACTGTAAACATTACAACAATATGCTGTGTGCTATAAACCTCCAGCTGTTGCTGCGACTTCAAAATGCAGAAATGGTGTAAACATCACTTTAAAATCATTCTGTTCAGTTTAATATAAACAATTAAAAACATATTAGGCATCAAACAACATCACAATCTCTTTAAGAGTGATACGCTTAAGTGTCCTCCTAGACTTCAGTCCAGAGCAGCAGGTAAACACCGTGGGGACGCTTCCCTGCTTCAGCCTATGTAACCCGGTGAGTGATAAAACAGTGCAGTCCTCTGTAGCACATCTTCGTGTTGTCTTTAACAGTGTTGTCCCGGTACTGAAGTTTTAAAAACGTCAATTTCCCGCTAACATTTACGCGCTTTACATTTACCTTAGGGTCACTCGGAAAGCACTGAAATCATAAATTTGTGTCACTTTCTCTTCCCTGATAAGACATACAGCCAGGTACACAATATTCCTGTGTGACTCAGTCTATACTTCCGGGTTTCTTCCCACCGCAGCCTTGATTTCGCTGTTAATAATGGCGGCCGCGTGAAATCAGTCTATTAGGAGGCATTGGAGTCAAAATGTGAATATCCTAAATAAATTACAATAAATGTTAACAGAAAAGTGCAAGATAAAGAGTAACAGAGGCTGTGGTATCTGCTACCAGATCTATTTTCAGCTGTCAGACACACACATGAAAATATACTATAGTCATTTATAGTAAATACTATGGGCATTGCTAGGCCTATTTAATATTTCTACTCAGCCCCTCGCAATTAGATCATAAACTGTACACTAGATTATCGCCTCAGTCCCCTTTAAATTTGATATGAAAATGGCAGCAGAATTCGGCCCCTCCCCTTTTTTTTTTCATTTGAATAAACTGAAAAAGCCCCCCGAGATGAAGAAGGCATGAAGGCAGTGGTTTTTATATTTATGTAGAAAATAATAATTTTTGTAATATTTTATTCCTGTAATACTTTTTCATTTGTAAAGATATTTGTGTATTGCTCTACATCCTGTGTGTATTAAGCAATGTGTAAGCGAAGCGCACAACTAACGCGCTCTGCGCTGGACTTTAGACCTCCTTTCAGCTGGTCTATTGTGCAGTCTATTTTAGTTCCCCAAAATAGCAACGTGCCAACAATGTGTCTTAACACACCTTCTTTTTTAGACCAGAACGCCTATGGGCGCACGTGAGCACAAATGCATTTGCTATTTAAACAGCGTGGTGCAAAATGTCAAAACGACACAAAACTAGCAAACAACAATTGCGTCGCCTTGCGCTGCATTGTGTCGGGTCTATGATAGGGCCCAGTGACTGCGTTTGAATCATTTGCCAAATTCTTACTTTGTCGACTTTAACTGCAGTTTGGCACTTTTATTTTCATTCAGGAACATTTCATGCATGCCCCCTGTGACAAACGAGATATTGAATGCGAGGAACTGCTGGAAGAGTGTAGTTTTAATGGAATGTTTGATATTGCATGTCAAATGGGAGAAAAGAAAAAAACCTCCGCATGGTAACTTGTTCTTGGTTCTTAGATGCACTCAGTAGGTAACATCAGAAAGACATGTGTGTATAGACTATCCTGTCACAAAATGCAGCTAAAATCCTACACAATGGTAATAGTTTGATTAAGCTGTTTACATGTTTAAGCTGTTTACATATTTCAGTCCATAATATTGTAGTGATATTAACGTACTGTAAAGTTAGTAACTAAATCATTTTGACTAAGGTATGTCTTTAAACACAGAAAGAGTACTGCTGACGATACTAACTAACTTTGCCATCTGAATAAACAAACAAAGACCACAGATCGCTCACTTACCAAATCTGTAGAGACAGGACAATCAACACCAACTGGAGCCTCGTTTTTTTTAAAAGGAGACGAGCAGCAAATTCGGATTTCACCATTTCCAGATGCGGAAAGCTCTCGGGTAAAACATGTTCCTTACAAACGCATTTCTGTCACATGCACTGTAGTCCACACGTGAGTCCAGCTGCGCTCTCATAGCGGGAAAATGAAAACAAAAACATTGTTGCAGCACATTTATGAACAAAACACTGACGACCCATGTCTCCAAACAATGCTTGTTCTTCCACTTGTTTTGGCAACACAACGTGGCGTCTCTATGCCATCTGAACACGGTAACAGGTAAACACTTTCTTTGAAGTTATCATGCATATTAATGAAGTTGCACCGCATACACAATAGAATACGCTAATTGGTTTGAACCAAGTCTTTCTCATGAATTAATTCTGCACACTCAGAGATGTAAAGATGTACTCGCCAGTACAGACATATCTAGAGAAATAAGTCTGTAAAATAACAGAAAATGTACTGGCAGTTTATTACAAGGTGTTTGTAGCATAATATACCACACCAACCCAGACAATATAGCACTGCAAACTATTACAGATGATCATAAAAGTCACTTTTTTTTTTACTTTTCAAGCTTAAAAGATGTTGGAAGAAAGATTAAGATCCCATAATGCAACTCAAAAGCAAAAATAAACAAAAAAATGATAAAAACTTGAATCACAAAATACAGAAAAGTGCTAATTTATGGATGTTTGTTACAGTGACTGACGTAGACTGAATATAAATAAATAAATAAAATTGTTATTATTGTTAATACTAGAATATATTTTCTGTTTATTTTACTTTTTTTATATTAGTATAATTTTGATTGATGCTGTTGCCTCACAGCAAGAACGTCGCTGGGTCGCAGGTTCGAACCTCGGCTGGGCTGGGTCAGTTGGCGTTTCTGTGTGGAGTTTGCATGTTCTCCCTGCGTTCGCGTGGGTTTCCTCCGGGTGCTCCGGTTTCCCCCACAGTCCAAAGACATGCAGTACAGGTGAAATGGGTAAGCTAAATTGTCCATAGTGTATGAGTGTGAATGAGTGTGTGGATGTTCCCAGAGATGGGTTGCGGCTGGAAGGGCATCCGCTGCGTAAAATCGTGCTGGATAAGTTGGCGGTTCATTCCGCTGTGGCGACCCGGCAAGGGACAAAGCCGACAAGAAAATGAATGAATGAATGAATTTTGATTGATTTGATTGAATTATATTTATTTATCTATATTATCATTTTTATTTGTTTATTATTATTATTATTAAATATTTCACTTAAACAAATATATCAAACATGAATCAAAAATCGTAGTAAAATAAAAGTAATAAATACCAAGGTAAAATAAAATAATTTAGTGCAAAACAAGTGAAAAAATACAATTTTATTTTTTATGTTTATTTGGCGACATGGTGGCACAGTAGGTAGCACTGTCACCTCACAGCAAGAAGGTCACTGGTTCGAGTCCCGGCTGGGTCAGTTGGCGTTTCTCTGTGGAGTTTGCATGTTTTCCCCATGTTGGCATGGGTTTTCTCCGGGTGCTCCGGTGTTCCCCAAAGTCCAAACACATGCGCTTTAAGGAAACTGGGTACTGTTTGTGGTTTTGATTTGCATTATGGGATGTTGATCTCTGCTCTGTCCACTTCTGATGTTGAAAATTCAACTCTACAGTTTAACAAAGTGACTTTTATTGGCATTTTAGTAGATAATATAATGCATAAGACATAATATCTAGAGAAATAAGTCTGTAAAATAACAGAAAATGTACTGGCAGTTTATTACAAGGTTTCTGTAGCGTAATCTACAACACCAACCCAGACAATATAGCACTGCAACACAGGCTCATTGTGGATACGTACCCCCGTATACATTTCTGGAGAGCGTGAATTATGTACCCAGAGGTACGTATGGCTGCATTTCATCTTTAAAACAAACGCTATGGGGTGGTATGACACCGCCGACAGCTTCTGTTGCTTTTCACGCTACTAGCTGACCGCTTACCTCCATATGGACAACTTTTCCACTGTTACCAGATTGGCTAGTGGCTCGCCGCATCCTTTCGGTGGACTTGAGATGCAGAAAGGAGTTGATCGTGATGAGTCCAGCAAAGAACAGTTCTAGAAACCCGGTAAAACAAAAGACAAAAAATAAAGTAAATAAGTGGTAAGATCTGAAAATGTGGTAAAAATCAGGCGGCCGCAAGGGTTTTTTTTTTTCTGGATTTTTTTTTCTTCTGGAAAACACTGTCGGTTGAGTTTAGGGAAGGAGGAGGGTGGGTAATCAGACGGTTGGTCGGTCGGTCAGTCAGTCAATCAACAGCAGCCTCTGGTAGATTTACACAAGAACAGCAGGTGTGAATGGCACTCGCTAGAGAAATTTGAGATCTGATAAAGCGTACACACCGGCCCCTGGTGGATTCTCAAAAACAAAAACTGCAAAAAACGAACCTCCTGGGACATATTTCACACTGTCCAGAAATGTATACAGGGGTACATATCCACAATGAGCCTGGGTTGAGTTTTTGTCTTGGTTCTAGTCCAAATAGAGAGGAGGATCCAACCAATGGTTGAACCTAGGATCCAGGAGGAACAATGCGGTTTTCGTCCAGGCCATGGTACACTGGACCAGCTTTATACCCTCACCAGGGTGCTCGAGGGTTCATGGGAGTGTGCCCAGCCAGTCCACATGTGTTTGTGGACTTGGAGAAGGCATTCGACCGTGTCTCTCGTGGCATTCTGTGGAGGGTGCTCTGGGAGTATGGGGTCAGAGGCGCTCTGTTAAGGGCCGTCTCGTCCCTGTATGAACAGAGTAGGAGTCTGGTTCGCATTGTCAGCAATAAGTCAGACTTGTTTCCAGTGCATGTTGGACTCCGGCAGGGCTGCCTCTTGTCACCAATTCTGTTCATAATTTATATGGACAGAATTGAAAGGCGCAGCCTTGGGCTGGAGGGGGTTCGGTTCGGGGACCACAGGATTGCATTTCTGTTGTTCGCAGACGATTTTGTTCTGTTGGCTTCATCGAACATGGACCTTCAGAATGCACTGAGGCAGTTTGCTGCTGAGTGTGAAGCGACTGGGATGAATCAGCACCTCCAAGTCCGAGGCCATGGTGCTCCACCGGAAAAAGGTGGTTTGCCATCTCCAGGTTGGAGGAAAGTTCTTACCCCAGGTGGAGGAGTTCAAGTATCTTGGGGTTTTGTTCACGAGTGAGGGAAGGATGGAGCGTGAGATTGACAGGCGGATTGGTGCAGCGGCAGCAGTAATGCGGTTAATGTACCGGTCCGTTGTGGTAAAGAAGGAGCTGAGCCGAAAGGCACGTAATGCGTAATGCGTACGTAATGCAGCTCTGCAGAGAATCTCTTCTATACTGTACTGTGTGTGACGTGTTTTTAATATACACAGCTGCATATATACTGCATCTGCAGGGCTGTAACATAACTGCAAAAAATATCTGTATTTAGTGATTTTCAAGTGTTTATTTCTGGTTGTGATTTGCATTATGGGATCAAAAGGGAAAGCTTTTGATTTACCGGTCAATCTACGTTCCTACTCTCACCTATGGTCATGAGCTTTGGGTCATGACCGAAAGAACAAGATCTCAGATACCTAGGGTGGTGTTCCAGGCATGTCCCACCGAGAGGAGGCCTCGGGGAAAACCCAGGACACACTGGAGGGACTATGTCTCTCGGCTGGCCTGGGAACGCCTTGGGATCCCCCTGGAGGAGCTGGAGGAAGTGTCTGGAAAGAGGGAAGTCTGGGGTTCTCTCCTAAGACTGCTGCACCCGCGACCCCGCCCCGGAAAAGTGGATGAAAATGAATGAACTAGTCCAAATATATAAAAACTCTTAAAGAAGCAACTCTCAAGAAGCATTTTTTAGACAAGCAAAAAATCATGTCAAAAAATCATGTCATGTCATGTCTTGAATTTTGAAGTGATTATTCAAAATTAAGCAAGTTTATCTCTTAAAATAAGCAAAATAATCTGCCAGTGGGGTAAGCAGAATAATCTTATGTCAAAAGGAAAAAACAAGATTATTTTGCTTACCCTATTGGCAGGTGATTTTGCTTGTTTTAAGGGAAAAACTCACTTCTGAAAACAAGACAATATTTTTGCCTGTCCAGAAAATGCTTCTTGATTTTTTTTGGACTAGAAACAAGACAAAAACTCAGTGTATTATGTGTTTGCAGTGTATTAGAGAGATTTCATTTCTACTGTTCCCTTTCTGCTCTCTTTGATGTGTTCATTCTGTTCTGTTCCTCCTCTTTGGTCTTGGTCATCCCCTCATGTTGTTTTTACTCACAGATCACTGTCTGCTGTATCTCTGTCTGTCATCATCTGTTTGTCCTGCTCGGTCCTGCTTTTATTCTCCATTAGTCTGGCTCCAGTGTTCATTCATATTTCTTCCTCATTGATAACAGACAGAGGGAATGTAGCAGTGTGTTCTGCTGCAGCACTGCTGGTGTGTGTTACGTAATGCAGCTCTGCAGAGAATCTCTTCTATACTGTACTGTGTGTGACGTGTTTTTAATACACACAGCTGCATATATACTGCATGTGCAGGGCTGTAACATAACTACAAAAATATCTGTATTTAGTGATTCTCAAGTGTTTATTTCTGGTTGTGATTTGCATTATGGGATGTTGATCTCTGCTCTGTCCACTTCTGATGTTGAAAATTCAACTCAACAGTTTAACAAAGTGACTTTTATTGACATTTTAGTGATTTGAACTAATATAATGTATAAGGAATAATATCTAGAGAAATAAGTCAAATAACAGAAATTCATCTGAAGGTAACCACAATTACTCTAGTTTATAATAATGCCAACTTAGTCGGAACTACTTGTTCTTCCGCCATGTGCGTAAGTCATGTGTGTAATATGGCACTGCACAACTGCAGAGCATGCTAGCTAGCCACTCAGTCTTCTGGCCTGGCACATGTTGTTCAGTCACACTGTCATTGGATATGGGTGACTGCAAATGAAGTAATGTTGGAGCTACTTCACTTCCATAAACTCAAACGATGCGGTTTGTGACATGTGTAACAAAACAGTGAGGTACTGTGGTAATACCACAAACCTAATCAAACACCTACATGTAAATCACAAGACAGAATATGACAACGTCATGACTAGGCGGTCAGAAAAGGAGGAAAGGAGAGGCACAGGTGCTGCTAGGGCGAGACAGACATCACTTTCTTAGTCCTTAGGTGCAGCAGGCAGGAAATATCCAGGTACAGAGGGAGAAAATGTGGCGATGTGGCTGTATTTTGGGGACTTGGGTTTTTGTGACAATGAATATGTAAGTTGGCTCTTTTTTTACATGATAATTCTTTATCAATAAACAAGAATAACCCGTAATATGTCTTGTATTCAGTATGAATATCACTTTTTAGTGCAATACTTGTTACTTTAATTTCCCAAACAGTCATTTTTGAGCAAACAACCAGTATCGGATCGGTATCGCCGATACTCGCCATCATATCGGATCAGATAGGAAACCAGTGGTATCACACATCACTAGAGTACACCCAAATTTATATGCTGGGGGAAAATATTAAATAAAATGAACAAACAGGAAAAATAAAGAGAAATATAAAAAATATATAAAATCTAGTTGCAATTTTGTAGTTTGTAATTGTTATTTGCAGTAACTCATGTAAATTTAAATGTATTATCTTTCTATTCAGAAAGATGTTCAGTGACCAAACTCTTATTTTTATAGATGTATAACTGTTTAATAAAACTGTTTTATATAACTTTACATAACCTTTATTGTCTATATTCTGATCATTCATTCATTCTTTTTCTTTCGGCTTAGTCCCTTTATTCATCAGGGGTCGTCACAGCGGAATGAATCATCAACTTATCCAGCATATGTTTTACACAGCGGATGCCCTTCCAGCCGCAACCCAGTACTGGGAAACACGCATACACTCTCGTTCACACACACTCATACACTACAGCCAATTTAGTTCATTAATTCCCCTATAGCGCATGTGTTTGGACTGTGGGGGAACCCGGAGCACCCAGAGGAAACCCACGCCAACACGAAGAGAACATGCAAACTCCATACAGAAACACCAACTGACCCAGCTCGGACTCAAACCAGCGACCTTTGTGCTGTGCTAACCACTGAGCCCCTATATTCTGATCACACACACAAAACTTCACACTCTTATTCTCACCTATCCGATTACCCTGTTATTTACTTTATTGTTTTGCCTTTTGTTTTACCTGGTTTCTGGAACCGTTTTTGTCGGACTTGAACCCCTATCACCGCAGTCAACTTCTCTCTGCATCTCAAGTCTGCCGACGTACACAGCTAGCAAACCAAACTTTACACTTTTCATTCATTTTCTTTTCGGCTTAATCCCTTTATTAATCTGGGCTCGCCACAGCGGAATGAACCGCCAACTTATCCAGCATATGTTTTACACAGCGGATGCCCTTCCAGCTGCAACTCATTACTGGGAAACACCCATACACTCTCATTCACTCACATACCCTACGGACAATTTTAGCTTACCCAATTCACCTGTACTGCATGTCTTTGGACTTGTGGGGGAAACCAGAACACCCGGAGGAAACGCTATGGGGCAGTATTCCGCTGTTACCAGTTTGCCCAATAGCTCACCGCGTACGTCAGTGGACTTGAGAAGCAGAAAGGAGTTGACTGTGATGACAGGGTTTGAGTTCGTCGAAGAACGGTTCCAGAAACCAGGTAAAACAAAAGGCAAAAATAAAATAAACAAGTAAATAAAAGGTTAAGAACGTGGTAAAATATGAAAACGTGGCTAAATTCGGACCGGGGTTTTTATTTTCCGGATTGCTTATGAAAACACTATCTGTTGGTTTTAAGGAAGGGGGTGATCGGGTCAATCGGTGCTTATGAAAACACTTATCGGTTGGGTTTAGGAAAAGAGGTGGGCGGGTCTATTGGTCCTTTTGAAAACACTGTCGGTTGGGTTAAGGGAAGGCGGTGGGCGGGTCTATTGGTGCTTTTAAAAACACTATTGGTTGGGTTCAGGAAAGGGGGTGGGTGGGTCAATCAGTGCTTTTGAAAACACTATTGGTTGGGTTTAGGGATGGCGGTGGGCGGGTCTATTGGTGCTTTTAAAAACACTATTGGTTGGGTTCAGGAAAGGGGGTGGGTGGGTCAATCAGTGCTTTTGAAAACACTATTGGTTGGGTTTAGGGAAGGCGGAGGGCGGGTCAATCTGTGCTTTTGAAAACAGTATTGGTTGGGTTTAGGAAAGGCGGAGGGCGGGTCAATCGGTGCTTTTGAAAACACTGTCAGTTGGGTTTAGGGAAGGGGGTGGGCGGGTCAATCGGTGCTTTTGAAAACACTATTGGTTGGGTTCAGGAAAGGGGGTGGGTGGGTCAATCAGTTCTTTTGAAAACTCTGTCAGTTGGGTTTAGGGAAGGGGGTGGGCGGGTCAATCGGTGCTTTTGAAAACACTATCGGTTGGGTTCAGGGAAGGCAGAGGGTGGGTCAATCGGTGCTCTTGAAAACACTATTGGTTGGGTTTAGCGAAGGTGGAGGGCGGGTCAATCGGTGCTTTTGAAAACGTTGTCGGTTAGGTTTAGGGAAGGCGGAGTGTGAGGCACTCGGTGCTTTTGAAAACTATTGATTGGCTTTAGGGAATGCGGAGGGCGGGATAATCAGAGCTATTAAAAACACTATTGATTGGGTGTAGGGAAGGCGGAAGGCGGGTCACTCTGTGCTTTTGAAAACACTATTGATTGGCTTTAGGCTTTAGGGAAGGCGGAGGGCGGGTCAAGCAGAGCTATTAAAAACACTATTGATTGGGTTTAGGGAAGGCGGGTCACTTTTGAAAACACTGTCGGTTGAGTTCAGGAAAGGTGGAGGATGGGGGGATCGGTTGGTCAGTCAGTCAGTCAGTCAGTCAACAGTCGCCTCTGGTGGATTTGTGCGAGAACAGCAGGCACGAATGGCACTTGCAAGAAAAATTTGAGATATGAAAAAGCGTACACAGCGGGCTCTGGTGGATTTGCGAAAACAAAAACTGCAAAAAAATGTAGCTCCTGGGAAGTATTTCACGCTCTCCACAAATGTATAGAGGGCTATGTATCAATAATGAGCCAGGGTTGACATTAAGAAACATTTTTATTGCATAAATTCATATTTGTCCACATACTGTAAGGGATCAAACGCCATCGCATCTCAGAAATGTAAATATCTACTATCTATTCTTTCTAACAGTGTGTCCTGCTGTTTTCTAAATGAGACATGTGTCATATTCCTCCTGGCCGTGTTTGGTTTTATATTAGTTTCTGTTTTGCTGTGATGTAATTATGTAAAGCAGTTTAGTCTATGAGATCTTCTCAGTGTGGTGCCAGCAATAAACCGTGATGCAGCAAATGCAAACACCTCTGGATAAACATCTAATCTTGATTCCCGAGCAGCTCTTATTCGCCCACACGACTCTCAGTTTATTTAACGCCAGACTTGATGTTGATTAAAATAAAAGCATTTTACTTTCTGCTGCATCTCATTCTCTTTATGAAACATATAAATTACACTTTGTTTATCTTTTGTTAAAGGGATAGTTCACCCAAAAATAAACATTCTCTGATCATTTACTCATACGCTCAACAATATTTTTGCTTGTTCAAACTACTGATTTAAAATGAGCTGAAACAACACAACTCTTGAGATTTTTTTTGACCACAACTTAATTGTTTTATGTTCATACTACTTTAATTTGTTAAGTTGACTTAATCTATGGTGGCACAGTGGGTAGCACTGTCGCCTCACAGCAAGAAGGTTGCTGGTTTGAGTCCCGGCTCGGTCAGTTGGCGTTTCTGTGTGGAGTTTGCATATTCTCCCCTTGTTGGTGTGGGTTTTCTCCGGGTGCTCCGGTTTCCCCCACAGTCCAAACACATGTGCTATAGGGGAATTGATGAACTAAATTGGCCGTAGTGTATGAGTGTGAATGACTCTGTGTGGGTGTTTCCCAGTACTGGATTGAATGAATGATTACTATTTGTATTGGGACAACATGAATGAATTTTGTGGAACTCTGTTTGCACTTTTACAGTGTAGTTTCTTTCCTCTAATGAACACTAAATAAGATGTTTTGAAGAATGTTGGAAAAGTAAACATTGACTTTAGTGCAGTTTTGGGTGTACCAAGTTATAAAGTTACTCTAACTGATTTATTTATCCACTGAAAAAAGGAAAGTATATGGGATTACTGCTCATTTTCAGGTCATGTAATTGCAGGTATTCCTTGTCTTAAATGTAAATAAAAAATACTGTTGTACAGTTGAAACCAGAAGTTTACACACACTCTTAAAAAAGGAACATAACCATTTTTTAAAAAATGTCTGATGGTAAATCACTAAACGTTTACTATTTTAGGTCCGTTAGGATTACCTAAATCATTTACATTTGCTAAATACCAGAATAATGAGAGAATTGTTTTTTTGAGAATTGTTTATTAATTTCTAGACAGTCAAAAGTTGACACACATTTCCTTGGTATTTTATTAGCTTTGCTTTTAAACTGTATAACTTTGGTCAAATGTTTTGGGTCTCCTTCCACAAGCTTCTCACAATAGTTTGCAGTAATTGTGGCCCATTCCTCCTGACAGAATTGGTGTAACTGAGTCAGATTTGTAGGCTGTCTTGCTCGCACAAGCTTTTTCAACTCTCCCCACACATTTTCTATAGTATTGAGTTCAGGGCTTTGTGATGGCCACTCCAAAACATTCACTCTGTTGTTCTTAAAACACATTTGAACTAATTTGGCAGTATGCTTAGGGTCATGGTCTGTTTGGAAGATCCATTTGTGGCCAAGTTTTAACTTCCTGGCTGATGTCTTGAGATGTTGCTTCAGTATTTCTACATAATGTTCTTTCTTCATGATGCCATCTTTGCTGTGAAGTGGACCAGTCCCTCCTGCAGCAAAACATCCCCACAACATGATGCTGCCGCCCCCATACTTCACAGTTGGGATGGTGTTCCTAGGCTTGTAAGCTTTCCCCTTTGTCCTCCAAATGTAACACTGGTCATTATGGCCAAACAGTTCAATCTTAAGGCTGATTTATACTTCTGCGCCAAACGCACCCGTGTGCTAAGGCGCAGCCTACGCGTGGACGCGTAGCCCCTCACCATGGCCGTCGGCGACGTCGACGCGCACCTCTCAAAAAATGTAACGCGTACGCGTAGCGCAAGCTCTGTGATTGGTCGGCTTGGTATCGCTGACGAGTGTGGGCGGAGGTGAGAGCCGCGCGCCCGATGCAGCGAGTGTTTACAAGTGTGGAGTCCCATAAAGGAGCTCCGGATGGAGACTGTTGTTTTGTGTTTACCTTATGATTAAAGTTGTTGCACGTCCGCTGGTTCCCACTTCAAAATGAGCGAATTTGAGCCACTTGTACATTAAGGAAGTGTTCAGAAAATATGAAACACCAGCGAAGAAACTCGACGCAGAGAAACATAAACACCTACTGCCAGCTAGCGTTTCGGAAGTGTATTGCAGAGAAACAGAAACAGCATGCAGAAGTATAAATGCACAGCTACGTGCGAGGCTTGCGCCGTGGGTCACGCCGATCACTTGACGCAGAAGTATAAACCAGGCTTGAGTTCCATCAGACCACAGGACATGTCTCCAAACATTAGTCTTTTTTCCCAGTGTAATTTAGCAAATTGTAATCTGGCTTTGTTGTTGATTCTGGCTTGTTGATTTTCCCATGTTGTCACACAAGGAAGCAGTGTGTTTGAGGTTTTCCTTCAATACTATTCTACAGTTGTGCCTCCAATTAACTCAGATGTTGTCAATTAGCCAATCAGAAACTTTCAAACCCTTGACACCATCATCTGAGCTTTTTCAGAGGCAGAATAATCTTATTGTATGTAAACTTGACTTTCAAGAAAAGTTAGAACAATTTCTCCAAAAATCTCTCTCTCATTATTCTGCTGTTAAGCAGAACAGAAACAAATGGGATCATCCTAACTCACCTAAAAGAGAAAAAGTTTAGTCACATTAAGATCTCACTTTATTTTAAATGGTGATGTGCCTTTTTATACAGTGGATGTAAACTTCTGCTTTCAACTGTATATTAGGGGTGTAACGGATCACAGTTGATTCGTGATTTGTACAGATCTCAACCCACGGTTCGGAACACACGTGACCCGCGGATTAATACATTTTTTTAAACTGGTAGATTAATCCTAAATATGTAAGGATTGCAGAGAGATCACCTCTCACGTCATTCAAATCAGGATTTCCTGTAAAATATAATGATGGCGGAAGAAGTTGTGGTGAATTATTGGGGATGTGGTGGGTTTCATTAAAGGTGTTTTCTGTCACTACTTGTTTAGCCTGCAAAAATCAAGAAAGAGATTGAGTCTTTAGTCTTTTGAGTTAGTTATGAAGTTACAAACAGTCAAATAACACAGAAGTACTGTGATAACAGTTTATAGTTTAGATAAAACCACTGATGTTTATGCTAAAGATTAAAATCACCATCATATGTATTTAACAACACTCAAAAATGAAAGCTGAACCAATAGGTGGCGACAACCAGCCATCAAAAATATGCAACTGAATAATTCTTCATAAATGATCATCTAGCAATGAAACATGAAGTTTTATGAGTGAATAACTGAATCATTTATTGAAAATAAGTCTAAAATAAATATGGGTTTACAAACACTGTAAAAATGCAGGGTTCCACAAGTTCCAAGTTAACTGAACACTTTTAACAAATTTTTGTGGATTGAACATAAAAAAATTAAGTTGTGCCAATGAAATCTCAAGAATTGTGTTGATTCAGCTTATTTTAAATTAGTAGTTTTAACACGCAGCAAAAGTAATTTTTTGAGTGTATGTTAAATCTTCATGTCTTGTATTGTATGTATTGTGTGTTTATATAGCGCATTTATTGTGTATGGCCATACACCCAAAGCACTTCACAATCATGAGGGGGGTCTCTCCACACCACTACCAGTGTGCAGCATCCACTTGGATGATGCGACGGCAGCCACAGGACAACGGCGCCTGTGCGCTCACCACACACCAGCTATAGGAGGAGTGCAGAGACAGTGATAGAGCCAATTCGGTGGATGGGGGTGATTGGGAGGCCATGATGGGTAAGGGTTGACAGAGAATTTGGCCAGGACACCGGGGTTACACCCCTACTCTTTACGAGAAGTGCCATGGGATTTTTAATGGACCTTGGTTTAACGTCTCATCCGAAAGACAGTCTCATCACAAAGTTAATTTTTTTTCTCCTGAGAATTTGGATTAAACACTTCAAATGTATATTTTTTTGAGTGAATGATAAAGTTAGATTTCTACATTTAGCGTTATCAGCAACAGCAGTACTATATAAGAATATTTTAATATTTATAAAAACAAAATAAAATTCCGCTGATTATTTCTTCATGTTATTTTTAATCAAATTACAGCTTCTGAGTTCTGTTTGTTAAATCCAAAAGTGTCTTGCAGTGCTGTTTCTGTAATAAATGGAAAGCAAATTACATTTGTCTCCTCCCCTTTTTGGCTGATCCGAAAAATGGTCCGATCCATGACTATAAAACCATAATGTGATTCAAACTGTGAGATTTGTGATCCGTTTCACCACTAATATATATATATATATATATATATATATATATATATATATATATATATATATATATATATATATATATATATATACATTAAATCAATTAAATCATTTTGTTTTTAGATTCTTTTAATTTTTTTTAATAAATCTGTTAATCAACCTGACTCCTGATCAAAACTACTAAATGTACAGGATTTTAACTCTTTAATTGCCAAATTCACAAATGATGTCACAGATTTGGTGGGAAAAACACACACAAATAACTTATTTTTAATATAAAAAGTAATTTTGCTTTTTATCATTTTGGACATGTGAAAGATTAGTAACAACATTGTCTTTGATGCATCATTAGTTTATTTGCAGCATAAGATTTTCAAATTTTCCTCCCTAATTTACTGTCGGTGGCTGTTTTTGACCTATTGACTTATGTTATAACCACATTTTTTGATTGCAAAACCATGACAGCATATAATCATGCATTCTGGATTGTTGCTGGTTTTCCCTGTTGGGAAGAGGGAAAATTTTTAATTTTTACTGTTGATCATCAGTTGGCACCATTCATCCTTTTGATAGGCCTGTGGAAAAAAAAGCTTAGTTTCTGGCTTTTATATGGAGTATAACAGCAAATTAAAGTGTGTGTGTGTGTGTGTGTGTGTGTGTGTGTGTGTGTGTGTGTGTGTGTGTGTGTGTGTGTGTGTGTGTGTGTGTGTGTGTGTGTGTGTGTGTGTTTGCACGTGTTTTTGTGACATATCAGGACACAAATCTGTATAATGACATGGGTATGACACAGGTATTACAAAAAAGCAGGTGAAATATGAGGACATTGGTGACGTCCTCACTTTTAAAAAAGCTTCTAAATCACACAGGATGAGTTTCTTCAGAGAGTAAAGCTGTACACTGTCTCCTGTGATGGTTGGGTTTAGGGGTAGGGTGGGGTGAGGGCAATATAATATACGCTTTGATCTGTATAAAATGAATAAAAAGCCTATGTAATGTACCCACTTTTCACAAAAACAAACATGTGTGTGTGTGTGTGTGTCTGTCTGTCTGTCTGTCTGTCTGTCTGTGAGTGTGTGAGAGTGTGAAAGTGACCTTTATGCACTTACCTTGATGCATCTGAGAAAATCAAAGTATGCACCTCAGCTCTCAGAACTATGGAGTAAACAAAAGCAAAGACTGTGTAATTATCAAGCAGCAACCTCCCGCTCTCCCTCGTGAACCAAATACGAAAGTAACTGAAACTGCAATTCATTGAAATTCCACTAGTCCGCTAGTCCTGGCTCCATAATAGAGCAGATTTCTATTGACCCCATTGTTAAAATGGCCGACTTTACAGCAGAAAAAAAGGTGTTTACAGCCTGGTACAAAGAACGAATTTGGTTCATTTAGCTAATATTACCCTTCATGACAACTGTGAGGGGGTGATTCTATACCATCTCTATAAATGTATTTGTTTTATTTAAGATCATTTATCATTTATATTGTTCTTTAGAGCTGTAATGCACTCCAGAATCTGACAGATCAATAAGCTGTAGGCTCTAGAACAGTCATCTGAAGCGTTGTCATACAGTGTTAGTGCTGGATTTCATCAATAGTCTTGCATTTACTAACACAGACTATATCTGAAGTGTTTGGAAGTCATTCGCGTTTTCCTCCTGTAGAATAGCATCATAAGAACAATGCTTAGTGGCTCAATGTATTACAACAGTGTTTTTAAAGGACTAAACACTTTATTGATGCAGTGTACAGCCAAGCACATGTGGTCAGAACACAAACGAGTTGCAGGTAATGAAATATTAAGCATTTCTCACAAAGAAAAGCTTATCTAAGCCAAATGCTAGCAGGCATCTGTAGCTCCGCTCACGTTCCGCCTCTTTGTCCTTGTTTGGTATCACCCGGTCGGTGCGATAGCGCATAAACAAAATGGTGACCGTTGGCCACGCCTACTTGTAGCCTCTTTTACGTTCTTTCTGAAACCTATTGGTGACGTCACAGATACTACGTCCATATCTTTTACAGTCTACGGTATTTATGCATTGCTGCCTTTTGATATTGAGAAGACTTGACGGCCTCTGTTTGTAATGCCTGTGTTTTCTTGATGCCAAAGCCAGTTTAAAACCTTAAAATCCTTCAGTGATGCACTTTTTCATTTTTTCTGTAAACAAACTAACCTCTGCATCAGATTTATGCATCAGAATATAATTTATTATGAACCAAAATGGAACAATCCAGCATGAAGGTAAAAGTAAACAATTAAACTAATTATTTAGTTTGTGCATGTGTGTGTGTTGGGGTATGAGGAGGGTTTAGGGGTGGGGGGAAATAGGGGGCAGTTCAGTCTTTCCAGCAAGACTTGCAGCATATAACCAAAGTCCCTTTAACCTTCTGAGGCTTGAGTGTCCACATACGTGGACAGCACATTTTTAGCTCTTAAGTGGCTATTTAAAATACTTTAATGTTTTATAATTTATTTCAGACATACAGTGTCATCCTGCAACTGTTTTGCAGCATATGAAATGTCCCAAACCCTATTTTTAACTGTCCAAAATGGGAAGAAATGTTGTTTTTATTCAAAGCAAGTTCCAAAAAATGTCTAAGTTATATATGCATTAAAAACATTCGGGAAAAAGTGTTTTATGTAAATTGGGACCACGAGTCCACATATATGGACATAATTTTTCTCTAAAAGTACATCATATCAAAAGATGATACTTAGATTTTTATTCTAATTAGGTTCCAATAAGGCCAAATAGCAAGGAGAAATAAAAAATGCATGTAAAAAAACACATTGGGCCTTAAGAGATTAAAGCAAGTCATCTCGGGCAGTATGTTCGGGCATTCTCTCTGAATGGCGAAACATCAAATTCTCCAAAACTGTTAGCCAAACTTATGATTACATTACATATTAGGATATAGCAATAAACTTAAACATCAGCTGTCTCATAAATTTTGTTTCTAAGTGTCTGAATCAAACAAAATCTGCATATTTTTTTAGGTGGCCCACGCTAATGCGCATGTGCACTCAAAAGATCACAACACCAACCTCATTTATGGCCGTTCTACACATGATCATCCTCTGGATAGTGATCGTCTGATCATGCTGCTCTTCTAAAGTAATCCATAACTTGGTCTTGATGGTGAATCTCCTCCAGAAATGACAGCAACTCTTTGTTTACATGTTTGTGGGTGTTTGAGTAGTTGCTGTCATGTGATGTGCATTTGACAAGATGGACTATACCACGCATTCGTTTCATATAGATTACAAAACCAAAAAGCATTTGTTGTTTGTTGTTGTTCATTTAAAAGCACAGATTTCAAGCTTTATCTGGATATATTTATCATGTCTGTGAAGCAAGTATTCTCTGAGATTCCAGCGTCTTTGTTGACCACCAAACTGTCGTAAAAGCACACGTCTGGTCTGAGCTTCTCCCCAGAGAAACGTCATTCTATAGTGATTGATGATTGGCTCCTGTACAAGTAGGCGGGGCTTCATTCACCATTTAGACCGTTACACTTCACTTTTCCCCATTCAAAACAATACGACTGACATGTCTTGTGTATTCTATAGTCTTTGATATAACTTGGTGGTCTTTGCAAGTGTGTCCACCACAACAGATGCAAGTGCTGAAGATGAACTAACAATGGATTTTTGATTGAACTCTCCCTTTCATTGTGGTTTTCCAGTTGTAAGTTCATTGGTTTATTCCATCAGTTTGCTCAGTATTTTTTCCTCTCTGTATTTTTTTGTCCAGTGAGATCAATCGTCTGGATCTGGGACTCACGGTGGAGGTGTGGAATAAAGGTCTGATCTGGGACACCATGGTCGGATACGTCTGGATCCCACTGCAGAGTATCCGGCAGTCAAATGAGGTCAGCACTGCATGATTTTAATCATATCCTAATAACAATATTGCAGCTTAGTTAGCATTTCAGCATGTGCAATAGTCACTAGGGTTGGGCGATGTCGAACAATTTGGCATCGTACAATGTCTAATGTAAAACATCGTGATGGACGATGGCATTGTCGTCGTTGGTGGCGGTGAATAAATTGTTTATGAATAATTAATTAATTCATAACGAATTCATTATTTGTAGCCTACCGTTTCAACTACCCGCATGGTCTTTGTTTTACCCATAATCATACAGAAATAAAGATAAGTTACACACAAATCACCACCTGTCAATCACTTTTTCCGCGGGACTCTGGCATGAATAGGCAGAGTGATCTGTGTCGTTATAGTGGCGTCCACAAACTTGGTTGGTAAAAAAGGTGCACAACTAACAGTATCTGAGGTTTTCACTAAAATTACTAAGTACAAGCGTTAAAGCGAAAGATTGAAGCAGTGTACTGACGCTGTGACACGTTACCTGATAGATTCAAAAGACAGAAGAGTCACCCGCTGACTGCTGGAGCTCAGACACGCGCATACACAGCAGCGCATGCCTCTATGTGTGTGTGTGTGAGTTTTCCATATTTTGTAAGTGATGTTTTTATTTTTCACCTGTGTTTTGTGTTTATTTGTGGTTGTGATTTGCATTATGGGATGTTGATCTCTGCCCTGTCCACTTTTAATGTTGTAAATTCAACTCTACAGTTTAACAAAGTGACTTTTATTGACATTTTAGTAGTTTGAAATCATATAATGTATAAGAAATAGCTAAATAAGTGTGTAAAATAACAGAAAATGTACTTGCAGTGTTTGCAGCGTAATATACCACACCAACCCAGACAATATAGCACTGCAAACTATTACAAATGTCCATAAAAGTCCCTTTTTCACACTTTTCAAGCTTAAAAGTTGTTGGAAGAAAGATCAACATCCCATAATGCAACTCAAAAGTAGAAATAAACAAAAAACTATAAAAACTTGAATCACAAAATACAGAAAAGTGCTAATTTATGGATGTTTGTTACAGTGACTGACGCAGACTGACTATAAATAAATAAAGAAAATTGTTATTATTGTTAATACTAGAATATATTTTCTGTTTATTTTACTTTATTATTATTTTTATATTATTATAATTTTGATTGATTGAATTATATTTATCTATATTATAATTTTTATTTGTTTATTATTATTATTATTCAATATTTCACTTGAACAAATATATCAAACATAAATAAAAAATCATAGTAAAATAACAGTAATAAATACCAAGGTAAAATAAAATAATTTAATGCAAAACAAGTGAAAGAATACAAGCAAGTTTTATTATTTTACAGTCAAATAAAACCTTAAATAATTAATATATAAATATAAATATTTTTAAGGTTATTAAAAGTTAAAGTTAATGTTAATTTATTGAGCTATTTTGTTTATTTGGCGACATGGAGGCGCAGTGGGTAGCGTTGTCACCTCACAGCAAGAAGGTCACTGGTTTGAGTCCCGGCTGAGTCAATTGTCATTTCTGTGTGGAGTTTGTGCATGTTCTCCCCGTGTTGGCGTGGGTTTCCTCCAGGTGCTCCGGTTTCTCCCACAGTCCAAGCACATGCGCTATAAGGAAATTGGGTACTGTTTGTGGTTGTGGTTTGCATTATGTGATGTTGATCTCTGCTCTGTCCACTTCAGATGTTGAAAATTCAACTCTACAGTTTAACAAAGTGACTTTTATTGACATTTTAGTAGATAATATAATGCATAAGACATAATATCTAGAGAAATAAGTCTGTAAAATAACAGAAAATGTACTGGCAGTTTATTACAAGGTGTTTGTAGCGTAATATACAACACCAACCCAGACAATATAGCACTGCAAACTGTTACCTACGTTCAGAAAAGTCACTTTTTCACAGGTTAAAAGTTGTTGGAAGAAAGATCAACATCCCATAATGCAATTCAAAAGCAGAAATAAACTGGGTAAAATAAAAACATGAATCAGAAAATACAGAAAAGTGCTAATTTACGGATATTTTTTGGAGTGTACGTTCTACACTTTCTGTCCTGTTACATAAGCCAGTGCCTGCTTTATTTAAAGACTGCACTTTTTCTGAGCCTCCTTCCATTTGCTGCTTTTATGTTCTGCTTTCTAAATGAGTTTTTCTTCATGCTTTCATAACGTGATCTGAATAATGCATCATCCGCTGTCAATAATGAATGAGTGTTTTCTTCTTTCAGTCTCTGGTGCTTTATGAGGTTTGAAGTCCTTCATTGTGTTTTCTAAGAACGTTTTTCAGATGTTTCTGAGGGAATACAGAGAGCAGTGTGTGATGTAGTGAGTTATTAATTAAATTACTTACTGCTGAAAAAATTAAGTATGACACGGTGGCTCAGTTGTTAGCACTGTGGCCTCACAGCAGGAAGGTCGCTGGTTCGAGTCTCGGCTGGGTCAGTTGGCATTTCTGTATGGAGTTTGCATGTTCTCCCCGTGTTGGCGTGGGTTTCCTTCCTTCCTCCTCCAAACACATGCACTATAGGGGGATTGATGAACTGAATTGGCCGTAGTGTATGAGTGTGTGTGTGTGTGAATGTGAGAGTGTATGGGTTTTCCCAGTACTGGGTTGCGGCTGGAAGGGCATCCGCTGTGTAAAACATATGCTGGAATAATTGGCGGTTCATTCTGCTGTGGCAACTTCTGAAATAGCGACTAAGCTGAAGGAAAATGAATGAATGAATTAAAAAATAAAGTCATTACTGCTCGTTTTTAGATCATTTAGTTAGTTACTTATGTTTTACATGCCTTGATTATTGAGTTTCTCCAGGATTTTGCATAGCCAATGAATCTTGAGATCAAAAATCGTAAAATTGACAAGATTTGAAAGTTTTGAGATAAGCTTTCAAAATATCAGTCATTTTAGGCAGCAAAAAATGCTTTTAATGATAATTATAGATATCCCTGCTAAATTCTTGAGGGACTGAATACTGTAAATTAAAAAGAATTAAATTTCAGTATGAATAAATGAGGTGACACGGTGGCTCAGTGGTTAGCACACTCGCCTCATAGCAAGAAGATCGCTTGTTCGAGTCCCGGCTGGCTCAGTTGGCATTTCTGTGTGGAGTTTGCATGTTCTCCCCGTGTTGGTGTGGGTTTCCTCTGGGTGCTCCGGTTTCCCCCACAGTCCAAACACATGCTCTATAGGGGAATTGATGAACTAATTTGGTCGTAGTGTATGTGAATGAGTGTGTTTGGGTGTTTCCCAGTACTGGGTTACAGCTGGAAGGGCATCCGCTGTCAAACAAATACTAGATAAGTTGGCAAAGAAAATTTTATTATTCTACCAAATACATTTGTATAACAGAAAAGCTGCAATTAGTCAAAGCAAAACAGGGCAAGTTTATTAATACAGCAGATTTCATACACAATGGTAATTTATAATCATACAATAATTACAATAAAGACAATATAGTATTAACTAAACAGCAGTATTAAAATGATTAAAACTAAAAATTGCGTAGTCTTAATTATTAATGATTTAAAATTCATTTATTCACAATGGTTGGGGTTATTTACAGTATTTAAAGGTGCTGTATGTAAGTTTTTGTATGCAAGCAAAAATACCATAATATGTTTGCAGATATTTCAGAAAAATGCCAAGTGAATAATAATTCCTTACATTTATATAGCCATTTTGCGCCAGACCACACACCACACACCAGCTGATTGGTGGAGAGGAGACAGAGTGATTAAGCCAATTATGGTATGGGGATGGTTAGGAGGCCATGATGGACAGAGGCCAGTGGGCAGATTTGGCCAGAATGCCAGGGTTAAACCCCTACTCTTTTTCAAAGGACATCCTGGGATTTTTAATGACCACAGAGAGTCAGGACCTTGGTTTAATGTCCGAAAGATGGCGCTCACTGAGCAGTATAGAGTCCCCATCACTATACTGGGGCATTAGGATCCACACAGACCGCAGGTTGGGCACCCCTTGCTGGCCTCACCAACACCACTTCTGGCAGCAACCTAGCTTTCCCATGTGGTCTCCCATCCAGGTACTGACCGGGCGCAGCCCTGCTTAGCTTTAGTGGGCGACCTTGCAGTTGCAGAGAGCTAGCTGCCGGCAACATTCTTGTTTATCTGAACAACAATGCTGAAGTCAGACATTCTGCTTTGAACATGTGTTACGTGCCGGAACGTCTGTCTTTGTTTTGGTTCTTTTAACCTGCCCAATGCCAGTTTAGCAAATTATATTTCAGCACCCCGGGTTGCCTTGTTGGAAGGCTCTTAAAGTGTGTGTCTGCAACTGAAATGCGATCTCCGATCGATAATAGCAGCCTCCGAAATGAAACGCAGATTCAGAGTTCCACAATTAGCAAATAATACAAATATTGTGAACGTAAACATTAGGGGCTCTATTTTGACTATCTAGGCGCAAAGTCCAAAGCGCAGGGCGCAAAAAGCATTAAGGGCGTGTCAGAATCCACTTTTGCTATTTTAAGGATGGAAAAATCCGCTCTGCGCCGCGGCACATGGTCTAACAGGGTTGAGCTTATTCTCTTAATGAGTTATAGGTGTGTTTTGAGAATAAACCAATCAGAGTCTCATCTCTCATTCTCGTTAAGAGTCAGCTGTGTCGCGCCATCGCGCATTTGCTATTTACAAAGTAAGTGGAAAAACTGAACGCTTCACTAGCGAGAAAACAGTTAAATACAGCATCTGCAGCGTGAGAATGAGAGAATGAGCCTCCTCATTCTTTACTTTCACTTTCACTCTCTTCCGTGGATAAGGAAAGGTGTTGTACGCACAGACATCCATTAGCTTATACATAATTAATTGTGTTTGTTAAGCGTAAAGATTTGTTTGAAAACTATTTCTAAATTCAGTTCTAATTTCCAGGAAACGAATAAATGAACAGTAATAACGAAGTGTGTTATTTCCAAACACACATGCTATGCCCATATGGTCTAAAAGCTGACAGGTGAGCAAATCTAAGCTTGTTTTTAATAAAACAAATATAAATATGCATATAATAAATAATACTGCTAATAATAATAACATTATACAAAAGCAAATTGTAATGAAGGCAACGTGGTGGCGGAGTAGGTAGTGCTGTTGCCTCACAGCAAGAAGGTCGCTGGTTTGAGCCTTGGCTGGGTCAGTTGGCGTTTCTGTGTGGAGTTTGCATGTTCTCCCTGCGTTTCCGTGGGTTTTCTCTGGGTGCTCCGATTTCCCCCACAAGTCCAAAGACATGCAGTACAGGTGAACTGGGTAGGCTAAATTGTCTGTAGTGAATGAGTGTGTGTGTGTGTGTGTGTGTGTGTGTGTGTGTGTGTGTGTGTGTGTGTGTGTGTGTGTGTGTGTGTGTGTGTGTGTGAATGAGTGTGTATGGATGTTTTCCAGAGATGGGTTTGTGCTCTGCTTAGACCTCCTCTCAGCTGGTCTATTGTACAGTCTATTTTAGTTCCTCAAAATAGCATCGCGCCAGCAATGTGTCTTAACACACCTTCTTTGTTAGACCAGAACGCCTATGGGCGCACATATGAGCACAAATGCATTTGCTATTTAAACAGCGAGGTGCAAAACGTCAAAACACTTGACACTGGCGTCAAGCTGAAACTAGCAAACAACAATTGCGTCGCACTTTGCGCCGCATTGCGCCAGGTGTATGATAGGGCCCTAGGTGAGCAGGTTACATTGTAACCCCGTGTCCTAACAACCTGCAATGTTATGAGATTTGCAGTGATGTGCAATTTGACTGTTTGCACCAGACGAAACACAACAGAAATTTATATACAGCCATGCAGAAGCACAGAATATGCACTCACTGCACTCCAGCGAAATGGTAAGGTTTATAATGTAATTAGTACATATTAAACCTCTTTAACATTAAATGAAGATGCTGAATCACTGATATGTGTTGGTTTGCACTGAGTCACAGTTCTGAAGCTCAATTTCAAGCAGTTTATTTTATTTTCCAGATCTGAGGTGAACTATCTGCTGCTGCTTTCAGTAGTATGGCAATAGATGTCATGTAAAATGGCATTCAAACTCTCATAATTAGCATTTAACACTGAATAAAGCACATGAGGTCTACCTGAGCTGATCATTGTCAGTTGTCTGTTGTTCACCTGTGAGAAATAGAAGCCCTCTCTAAAATATACATTTCTGGGGTTGGTTAAGACAAAAACGCCTGCTGTTCATTTTAGTTAGAACAGGGTTCAAATCAGCGTTGAATCAGCCTCAGGCACACTAACGTCGAGGGGCTGAGTGAAAATGTGTTTTGATCCAGGAGTGCAATACCTAGTTCAACCACTGGGTGTCAAACTTACATACTGCACCTTTAAAGAAAGTACATTATTCATTCATTCATTCATTCATTTTCTTTTCGGCTTAGTCCCTTTATTAATCAGGGGTCACCACAGCAGAATGAACCGCCAACTTATCCAGCATATGTTTTACGCAGCGGATGCCCTTCCAGCTGCAACCCATCTCTGGGAAACATCCATACACACTCATTCACACACATACACTACGGACAATTTTAGCTTACCCAATTCACCTGTAACACATGTCTTAGAACTGTGGGGGAAACCGGAGCCCCCGAAGGAAACCCATGTGAACACAGGGAGAACATGCAAACTCCACACAGAAATGCCAACTGACCAAGCCGAGGCTCGAACCAGCGACCTTCTTGCTGTGAGGTGACATCGCTATATATCACTATATATCACTAATTCATCACTATAAATAACTAATTCAATTAAGTAACTAATTAACTTTACATTATTCAGTGGATCAGTAGTTTAATTGGAGTAAATATATTAACAGTAACTGATTACATCTAACACTGCTATTAATTGGAGTGCATGTTTAAAACAAAGAAGAAAAATAATCCTCCATTTGCCGTGAACCTGAATCACTCCTAAATGCTAAAAACACAAATACATTTGAATTAACGGCATTTTGTTTTTGTTTAATAATTTTAATAAACATTTCAGTTTACAGAGGCTCGTTTACAACCATTTTTTTTCAGAACTGTGCTAAAAACTATTATAAACATTATCATATTATGTGTGTTTGTTTTTTATCTTCTCATCAGCATCTAGCAATGTTTCTCAGTGTTTTACTAGGATTGTTGTAGGCACTTTAACAGGCGGCTCGTTTCACTTTTATTGACATTCGTAAATGTGCTTGGCTGAGAAACGAATGAAAAAGACATTTATGTGTTGCTTTAGCGAGAGATTTATGTGCAATAAACACTGACCTCAGAGCACAGCCAATCACACGAGCCGTCTGGATGATGTCACTGGAATCAGATGAGTCATCAGTCCTGCCGCATTCTGGGAAATGAAGTCACAGAGGTTAACAGATGTGTGTGTGTGTGTGTGTGTGTGTGTGTGTGTGTGTGTGTGTGTGTGTGTGTGTGTGTGTGTGTGTGTGTGTGTGTGTGTGTGTGTGTGTGTGTGTGTGTGTGTGTGTGTGTGTGTGTGTGTGTGTGTGTGTGTGGCGGAAGAGTTAATGGACTGTAAAGGGGAAGGTCACTGTTTTCAATTAAAGGAAAATATTGCTTTATTGGAAAAGACATCAGCTGATGCATTTATTATTGCTTATGAATTCCCATTATTAATGCTGATTATTGTTGCTGAGCTGAAATATGTATTTTAGTCTGATTTGTATGAACATAATAAGCATTTGACTTAAAGGGCACCTATTTGACCCCTTTTTTAAGATGTCATATTAATATTATGGTTTTTCTGAGTGTGCCAGTTTAGGTTCAGTTCAAAACACAATTCAGATTTTTTATTATGATGTGTTAAAAAGTGCCATTTTGGGGGCGTGTACACAGTTCGCTGTTTTAGGGGCGAGTTGCTTCACATGAAAATTAGCTTCGACTTCCCGCCCAACTTAACAAGGGGGCAGAGCCAAGAGCTCCCTATGGGAACAGACAGAGAGAAGCAACATGAGTGAGAGGAGCAGCATTCAGCTGTACATGTTTTACAGCCAACTGTGTGCTAGTTTAAAGCTCCGAGCTTGTGCACCGAGACTTGCGGCGCCGGTGTGTGTCCCGATAGAAACTTGTGTTTAGAATTCAGTGTAATGGAATTCACGGCCACCTGGCCGCCGGGAAGAAGGAAGCGGAGAACCGACGAAGTTTTAAATATTTATTAGTAAAAAGGGACGGCAGCTCCTCACGGAGACTGCCGTCTAAACCAAAACAAACGGACGGCAGCTCCTCACGGAGACTGCCGTCAAACTGAAAGCAAAAGTAAAACAATATGTCCGGGCCCGGTCCTCTCTCCCTCTCCTCTGCCATCGTTCCTCCTCTTATAGTCCAGAGCTCCTTCCGTGGGATTGGAGGCAGGTGCGCGCCACAGGTGTTTCTCATCTGTGGCGGGCCTCGTTTCGCTCCCACGGCTCTCGGCCACGCCCCCTCGCCACATACCCCCATCTCCCATCACAGGCCGGGGGCACCCCGTGGCTGTGCATACTCCGGGGGGGGGGGGGGGGGATTTGGCGCCACAGCACCCGCGAGACCTATATGAGACGGGCCGAGAGAAAAGGAGATGGAGAAAAAGGAGGAAAGACAGAGTAGACAGAGAGGGGAGAGAGGGAAAAAAAAATTGGGGTTCGGTTCTCCAGACACGCTGCCACTCGGTCCTCAACCAGCCGAGAGATGCGACGACGTGTTGGGAGCCCTGTGGAGGAATCTATCCACCCGTACGTCTTCTGGTGTCCGGCGGCGGTTCTCCTGGCTGGCTGGCGGCATTTCTGATCTCCTGCTCCGCTCCCGCTTCGGTGGAGGAGGCAGGCTTCGGCATCATGGCGGATCACGGCGACTCCCCCCGGGCTCTCTGGGATGGCTCCCTTCAGCTCTTTCCCATCCGGTGGGGAGCCCCGCGTCCCCTGCTCCTCCCCATGCTGGGAGACGGTAGCAGGCAGATCCTTCCTCGCCAGCCTCAGGCCGCCCCGGCACTCTGGCAGACGAACGGGTTTCTCCCCCACTCGGGTTAACTCCCGAACACTCGCCCTCCCTCTCAGCGGCGAGGGCAACTGGACAACGCGTCCCTCCTTCTCCCGGGTTTTCGGCACCACTGTAATGGAATTCACGGCCACCTGGCCGCCGGGAAGAAGGAAGCGGAAAACCGACGAAGTTTTAAATATTTATTAGTAAAAAGGGACGGCAGCTCCTCACGGAGACTGCCGTCTAAACCAAAACAAACGGACGGCAGCTCCTCACGGAGACTGCCGTCAAACTGAAAGCAAAAGTAAAACAATATGTCCGGGCCCGGTCCTCTCTCCCTCTCCTCTGCCATCGTTCCTCCTCTTATAGTCCAGAGCTCCTTCCGTGGGATTGGAGGCAGGTGCGCGCCACAGGTGTTTCTCATCTGTGGCGGGCCTCGTTTCGCTCCCACGGCTCTCGGCCACGCCCCCTCGCCACATTCAGAAATGCATGCTGTTGCGTGACGCCGAGCGGCGCTTCTGGTGTACGACCTGCTTGAGGCTATAACTAAAGGGCGCCATACACCGGATGCGGTGCTCAGAGCCACGACACGGCACACCAGACGCGCACATTCACATGTTATTTAAAATTAATAGTAAGGCAGAATAGTGAGCGAACCCTCCCGGTACTCACTTTCATCCACGACACCGCGAAATGCATGGCGCTGCGCGTCGTTAGTTCATTACTTCCAATGGAGGGACGCGCACGTGAGGCAACGCGCTCACACTTATGGAAAGCCGAAAGGGTCACATTTCACCTGTTACCAAACGCGTGTAACCCCCAAAACGCCGGTATTTTCGGCGTTTAAAACAAAAAGACGGCGAAAATGACGGCGTTTTGCATTGCAAACGCCGCAATTGCGGCGTTTTGCAGTGCAAAATCGCCGCAAAAACGGCGTTTTTTGATCCAGCCAAGAACGCCGTTTAAGACGCCGTCGGCTTGCCATATTTCGCCGTTATTTTCGGCGCTTTTTTTGGTCAAAGACGGCGTAAAAAACGGCGTTTTGTGTAATATTATAATCAGCCCCTCCCATTATTTCAAAGTTCAGCCCATAAAGTAGGTGGAAAGACCTGTGTAGTAGAGTGTCTATCTGAATGAGGATCCACTGTTCAGGGTCCTCTTATTCAAACATTGTAGTGAGCTGCGTTATGTATAACATTGTTGCGAAGTGTCTTACGTATGCCATAGTGCTGCTCGTGCATATTTTCCACATTATTCCTTTATCATATCTGCAAATAGATAATGTGGACTGTAGTCCGTGATCATCTTTATATCTATGTAATATGCTGGAATGCCTCCATATGCTGTGTTCCTCGGTAGGCGAGTGGACTACGTGTACGTCCACGTGCGCGCTTTATTGCTTTACTGACAGGGGTTCGAACCAAGATCCGAACCTGTTAATTTTTTTTGCGTTTGGACTTTTCTTTTTTACTTTTATAAGGTAGCTGGCAACTGACTGATTAACTGGCGATGCTTATTAAAGCAGGTAGAATTATCATTCGTTTATCAATAGCCTTTTAGGCCCTATCATTATAGATTAATTTAGGCTTAACTTAGTATTTTATTTATTGTTTATTGGACATTTCTCAGTCTGTGAGAGTTTAGTGGAATTCAGTTTGGTCTATATTAGGCTATGTTTGTAAAAGGCAAAAAATAAATAAATAAAATAATAATAAACTGTTAACAGCCATCATAGGCTACTCATTTAAGAGAGAACCATAATAACAGGGTAAAAAACTACAGACTTCTCACAAATCTTTATCAGTCCATAATAATATAGGCCGTGTATGGTTCGTATCAGATGTAATCGTTGCCTGCATATCCGTAAAAAAAAGAATCACGGAGCTTATAGATTTATATAGTTTTTCTGTTTATTATATGCACCAAAAAAGTTAATCTGTTATCCTTTTTTTCAACTGCCCTTTGTACCTATTGGGCAACTATTGATGGTCTTGCAGGGATAAGTTTCTGAAAAAGTTGTCTTTATGTGTGCAAGACTTTAAAGGTTTAATGAAAGGTAGGTTGTAAGGCAGGAGTTTTCAAGTTTAGAGGTCAAAGGGGGGCCACATTAAAACCATAAAAATGCGAAGGGCCACAAATTAAAATTTGCAAAATAAATATTATAGATCATTTTAGTAGTTTCATTGACTTTAAAATACAGTTAATTTCCTGGACTCTTGTTCTATTAAAACTAATAATAAACATTATAATAAAAACATGGGGAAAAACTTTATTAACACCGTGAAATAATTCATACTCCAACTGAGTATTAAACTGTGAGCAGATATGTTGAGCGCCAGGGTCAATGTTATATTTTAATATTTAATAATTCAGGCTATAGCTAGTGTAAACTGACACACGTTTTCTTTATGGTGCATTGTTTTGCTGTAGGTTTTTGTTGTTGTTGATATTATTATTATTATTATTATTGTTATTATTTCTATTGGTGTAGCCGACGGGCATATTTGCTCTCTCGTATAGACTCTGCTGTTTAGCATTTTGAAAGTGCAGGCCTGTTTACTGATTGTGGTTTTTCTTCTTACGTGCGACGTTGTAAGGTGCTGTAACTGTAACAAATGTTTTCACAATGCTGGAATGTCCAACTTCGAGATCATACCTTGAAAAAATATCAACATTCCATGCCATTTTCTATATTTTGTGATATTTAAAAAATCTTAATATTATTATTAATTATTATTTAATGCACAAGAGCCAACATGGACATTAGTATTTTTACTAACTAATATTCTTGTTAGTGGTAGATAGCTAATTACCATTTACAGCCTATCAAAAAAATAAATAAATAAATAAAAGAATCAGTGTTTATTTTGCATATAAAACATATAACATGTTTTAATCTATGCACAGGGCAACCCAGTGGCGCAGTAGGTAGTGCTGTTGCCTCACAGCAAGAACGTCGCTGGGTCGCAGGTTCGAACCTCGGCTGGGCTGGGTCAGTTGGCGTTTCTGTGTGGAGTTTGCATGTTCTCCCTGGGTTCGCGTGGGTTTCCTCCGGGTGCTCCGGTTTCCCCCACAGTCCAAAGACATGCAGTACAGGTGAATTGGGTAAGCTAAATTGTCCGTAGTGTATGAGTGTGAATGTGTGTGTGGAAGTTCCCAGAGATGGGTTGCGGCTGGAAGGGCATCCGCTGCGTAAAATCGTGCTGGATAAGTTGGCGGTTCATTCCGCTGTGGCGACCCCGCAAGGGACAAAGCCGACAAGAAAATGAATGAATGAATGAATGAATCTATGCACATGGTGTTTAGCGTGCTTCCCCATAGCGCTCAATGTGTGTGCGTCGACCTGCTCGCTGAAACATCTTGAATTCTCAATATTTATTCAATATTCATTATTGAATCCTGAATTGTCAATATTGTATTGCACTACTGTTTAGCACAACAGAAAACAGTAACGGTTTAAGATCCCAGCCGGCATTTCAACGGTGATTCAACGTTGAATCAACGTCAGGTCTATGGTTGGATCAACGTTGAATTACCTTTCGATTTTGCAAATTGGATCAACGTTTATATAGTGACGTTGTTTCACCGTCGGATCACCACCGGTGATTCACCGTTGAAATCACGACGTTGTTTCACTCTTACCTTCTTCATGGGTGAATTTTGGTCGTTTTGTAGACGTTGAATTAAGGTTGAATTACCTTTCGATTTTGCAAATTGGATCAACGTTGATACCTTGACGTTGTTTCACCGTCGTACATTTCAACGTAAGTTAAATAGAAATTACATATAACACAAAGTCCATAAATATAGCAAACAAATTTTTACTAATAAAAAAACACAATACAAATACACAACTTAGCCTGTGTATCAATTTATTCAATACACCACATTATCATTTATTCTAAATATACAGCAACATTTACAGCATACAATCGTTCATTAAAACCATGCAGGTTACTGTACATGCAGTACACTCAAATACACAAACATTTAAATGGTCACTTTTTAATTAGGTTGCATGAGTTGAAGTTAGTTAATATTTACTAACATGGAGAAAGAATAAATACTTACAGCATTTATTAATCATTTAATTAAAGTATGTCCCAATGCTATTAAAATAAAAATGTATGCTTGTTAACATTAATGCACTGAGCTGAGATGAACTGTATTTTCTTTATATGAAAGACGTTTTAAATGTATTGTTCTTTGTTCATGTTAGTAAACACATTAACACTTACTAATACAATCTTATTTTAAAGTGTTATCATCTTCAGAAAGACAGATAATAACTAACTAAATAACTAAACTGTCACCAACACAGTCTCCAAAATACAATTCTGTTTACAAAGTTTACAAAATACAAATTTTTAAAGTGGCTGCAGTAAAAAAAATCATAAACATCACCCACAGCTAAGAATCACAAGTAAAATACATTACATCTGTTTAAGGTTTTATATGTTGAGAGAAACGCTTGAGGTAAAAGCTGGCACCGGGGACAAAAAATTAAATGTAAAACACTAAAAACATCTATATCTGTCTAGCAGTTAAATACATCTTTTATTTTTAAACACCAGGTGAGTATCCTACAAAATCAATAATGAGGTTTGCCACTCCAATTCATTGTGAATGAATGACTTGATTTTCACAATAGTGAAAACTCCTGCTATAATATATAAATCTGACATTGCACCTTTACTTTGCAGGTCTGTATGCTAAATATTTAGTTGTTTTTGTCTTTCTGCATAAAGTACATCTATTGTGTTTAGCATTACTGCAGCAAAACGGAGCACCTGTGACAGTGGAACATCAAGAAAATGTGTAGAATATATGATTGGATTCTCTCTCACAAACACAACAGTTACACCTTGACATGTTCACATCTATTTGACTTATTATAGCCTATAACTTAAATAATACAACAGTAATTTGTTATTCCATTACTTTTAGTATCATTAAAATTGCATGTTCACAAGGGTCCTACAATGATGGCTCACGTTTTTGAATGTAGGACTATTCACCTAGTAGATAAATTTCACTATTACATTGGTCTTTAAAAAAATGTCACATTAAGTATTCGCATAGGTTATGTTATTAATTACTTGTGGCATCCCAGAGACCTGTTCATCTTCAGAACACAAACTAGAATATTTTAGATTAAATGCTCCTCATCCTCTACAGACAGCAATGGTCCCGAGATGGTCATAGTCCAGATAAGGCACAAAAAAACATTGTCAAAACATTTCATGTGACTTCAGTAGTTCAACTGAGAACATGCCAAGCTACAACAACACTTTAGTGAGGCAAAACAAAACAGTAAATACAAAATTGTTTGCATATATCTGTCCCACATTAGATCAGCGTGTGTGTTTACTATGAGCAGTAAGCGCACACCCTAACCTGTTGTGTGTTTACTACGAGCAGCAAGCGCACACCCTGACCTGTTGTGGCAGAGGCAAACAAGTTATTTTTACAGTACTTTTTATTCACAAATGTGTTTTTGAGCTTTGTATAATTACAGTTGAACCACTGAAGATAGAAGCAATGTTTTGACAAAGTTTTAAGTTCCTTTTCTGGACTTTGAACATCTTGGGACCCTTGCTGTACATGGAGAAAGAGAAAACTATAGCTTCATGGCAAATGAGTCAAATATCACATCGAAATCACCAAAACAGGCACAAACCAATGTTTAGTTTGGAGAGAGAGAGAGAAGGGAGGAAGAAAAAACATTTGCAAATTCTAAAAATAACTTTTCTCTGTAATTTTAACACAAATTTCACTGTAACAGGTGCTGTTTTTTTGCTCCAGTGACACCTTCAGAGAACACCATAGTCAGACATCCATACAAAAGCAGAGAGTTTGGTGTGGTGTAGCAGAACTGCAATAGACGTCTGTCCAGGCTGACACTGGTTTAGGCCATCGGTATGTCCTTGATACCCTCAACTGGAGCTTCCAGAAAACCTGCAATAAATGAAATACTAGGTTACAACCAAGTTGGTATCTGCTATTATACAAAGTGAAATTCAAACTCAAATTTATTTTTAATTGAATCCAAATTTGTCCTATAAAATCGTCACATTCAATAATTTTGACTCATGCATCTGAATATTCCTACTTCACTGATCTTGTTTGGGTTTCATTTACATTTAATTTGATAAGATTAATGATGCAAATTTTCTATTTTTAAATTGAACGCACATACAAACCACACACAGTTAGGTACTGCTACGAGTAAACCGCAGTATACAAGAGAGACAAACAGACACAAAGGAAAACAAAACACACACCAGAACATAGTATAACAATCAATAAAGAAACGAGGACAAAGCTGGTTTGTGAACACAGGCAATTATAAACAGAACATTATTTACCGACCAAAGAAAAAAGAAACTTGACATAAAATGAACTTAGCAAACTTACATACGGGCAAAGCCTTTTCCATTCAATGCTGTGTAGTGCGCCTCTAGTTAGGAGAACATATCTAAAGTAAAAGGAAACAACAACAGTGAAACAACAGTAGTTCACTTTATAATAATTATTATATTGCATGTTTAATATATTATTGATAACATTGCTCAGTAAAAACTTAAGGTTATTTGATAACTGTTTCTCAAAGTCACAATGTGTAGCCAGCTTTTTTTAGGATAATTCCTATAGTCATACATAAGATTTATCAAAAGGAATTTGCAACCAGCAAACAAAAAGTTGGAGAAGAAAAAATATTAACTATAAGAGACTCGAAGAACTAAGAGAAGTGAAGAATTAGGTGTGATATCATCAGGAAGCCTTTAGTTATCACCGGTGCCAGCATTTTCCAGAATTCAAATTTCAGATTCTCGAAAAAATAACTTGGCTGCAGTAAAGAATCATGAAACATTCACCACATCTAATAATTACAAGTTGTTGTAAACACAAAAGAAGATATTTTGAAGAAAGCTGGAAATCTATAACCATTGACTTCTACAGTATTTGTTTTTTCCCAACTATGGATGTCAATGTTTACAGGTTTTTAGCTTTCTTCAGAATAGCCTCTTTTGTGTTCAACAGTCTAAACTCATAATGGTTTTAAACCACTTGGGGAGTAAAATGTAAGTAAATTTTCAATTTTGGGTGAACTATCCCTTTCAGTTTGAAAACACCAGAGATCTTATGTAGACCCTTTTCACAAGACAGTTGATGCATTTCATTTGTCATCTTAATCCTCAAGTTTTTAATATTTAGATTTTTTTTAAATAGCATGTTTGTTTTTATGACTTCTTTTATGACTTCTCAATGACATCACGTGTACTGCTGCTACACATATATCACTATTTTTTTAAGAATACAAATTTCACTGTAACAGGTGCTGTTGTTTTGCTCCAGTAATACCTTGAGAGAACACCGTAGTAGTCAGACATCCATACAAATCATTGGCATGGTGTAGAACTGCAGTCTGTCCTGGCTGACAGGTTTAGGCCATCTGCATGCTCTTCATGCCCTCAACTGGACCTTCTAGAAAACCTAGAAAGTTAAAACACATTACACCTCTTATCTGCTACTGTACAAAGTGTAATTCAAGCATTCATTTCTGACTAAAAATATTTGTCCCATAATACTGTCACCTCGCAACATAATATCACAATAATAATAATATCAATATAACAATATAATATCACACAACATAGACTAACAATCAATAAACAAACAGATTAGAAAGAGAATAATCACCAACCAAAGCACCAAGATTTTTAACAGATAACTTAGTAAACTTACATATGGACAAAGCCTTTTTCATTCAATGCTGTGCAAGTTAGAGCGTCTCTGGAGTAAGTTACATCTCTACAAGTCAACAACAACACAACAGTGAAACGACAGCAGTTCACTTTGTAATAACAACACAGCGTATAAAAAAAGATATTGTCTTATAACGTTGCTCAGTAACTTTAAACCGCGTTTGGAGTTTATCGATTTGAATTTGCCAATTAAAACAGGTAAAAACACTAATATAGACTAAAGTTAAACATGTAGCATTAGCTCGAGATTAGCTACTGCGTCACCGGAGCGCAAACAAGACTAAAAACCAAACTGGAAAGTTTTAAATGCTTCAAAACTCGAAACACTACAACTCAAAAGTCACCTTTAAGATTAACTGTGTGTAAAACAAGACTGGGGATAAATAAAACATGTAAAGCATCGAAAAACATGCTTACCTCCGAATTCTGTTGCACTGCAGGTGTCCGTAATTACGATTCAAACTTCCCATGAAGCGCTGCGCGTGGCCGCGTGCGCCGAGTCCTCCGATGATACCATGGTAACCACCAAAAACGTTGTTGAAAATAGGGTGAAGCCACGACGTTAATTCAACATACAGATCACGATTAAAAAATGTCAACGTTGACTTATTTAATGATTTCTGTAACTTTTTTCAACCATTTATCATTCAACATTGTTTCAACTTTGAAACAACAACTGACGTATTTTCAACCGCATTTCAACGTTGAAGCCTGGTCATATGCAGGAAGTTTTTCAACCGTTGAACATTAAACGTTGTATCAACATTATTTCAACGTTAAAAACACACCTGACCTTATTTCAACCATATTTCAACGTTGAAGGTCGGTCGTGTGCCGGCTGGGATCTAGTGTTTATATGTTTTAGACGTTTTTTCCTTGTCAGTTAAAAAGTCCAATAACTGAGGGAGATCACAAATAATAATTTGAGAGATTTAAATGGAAAAATCGTCAATCGACAGCACTTTACACGGCTTTCTTATTTAATTAAGCGAATCATTGATATTGATTAGTTCAGTTACTAACATCTCGATATTGTTTATACAGGTCAATTTTGTTTATGCGCGTCAAGAAAAGAAAGCGCGCGAGAGAGCAAAGCGAAAGCAAGATTATGTGGTATGGAAATATTAATATTTTTGACACAAACCGCAACAAAGTGCTTTGCACATGTGTTTGAATTTTGTATGTTGCACTTTGCACGAACTTCACTACTGAAACTGCCTGTGATTTGTCCGTTTCTATAGTGAACTTAATATTCGCTCTTTCCATGAGAAAAATGCTATAATATTTAAGCGGGCCCAATACATCTCCCGATTATCCTACTCAGAGCTGTTGAACTGCTTGTGTTCTTTAAGACTTTCTATTGTATGAATTACGACTGCATGAAATAAAAGGGAAGTGCGTTTGGTAATGCGCGCTGAGACGCGTGATGCGCGCTCGCGCACACACACACACACACACACACACACACACACACACACACACACACACACACACACACACACACACACACACACACACATATATATATATATATATATATATATATATATATATATATATATATATATATATATATATATATATAATCCACAAATGTCTGCATAAATAAATATATAAATAATTATTAGTGCGGGCAGGTAAATAATTAAATAAATGACACGAATCTTGGGGGAATAAGACAATTGATCTCATGAAAAGTAAATAGGGAACTACGTTCAAGAAATGAATAAATGTTTGAAAGCGAGGAAAAAATAAACTTTCAGTTTAGCATTTTCTTATTCTCCAACCTTCGTGTAATTTATTTAGTTATTTACTTGCCTGCACTACTATTATTTATGCATGTATTTGCGGATTTTTATATACATTTATTTATTTATTCACATATTTATTTATTATTTTATTTATTCACGAATTTATGGTTTTACTTACTCATTAACATATATTTAAACGTTTCTGGATATACAGCTGTTATAGCAGCCGCGTTGAAGACCAAGTTTGACTGTAGAAAAAAACTCAACCTTTAAAACAAGGTTTTTATATTTAAAATAGGCCTATGAAAACTATAGGCTAGATGTTTAGTTAATCTGTTATGTAGGCAACTCGTCTGTTGTCCTGTTTTCAACGCAAAACGGAAATAAAATATAAAGGGAAAAAATGAAACAATAAGAGTTAAAACTGTGTAGCCTATTTATACGTGTTTGTTTGTTTGTTTGTATTGAACAAGAAAGAAAAACAATTGTTTTTTACTCTCATTGTTTTAATTGACTTCATCGACTTCACAATTCTTGGACGGCCACGAGAAGCCTCTTTCTGCCTAATGATCAGCTAAATATTAAATGTGAAATATGCCTTGGATGTAGGCTAATATGGACATATATGTTTCCTAACCCGGACCATTCTATAGCCTACCTTGTCTGTCTTTTACATCTAAGATTTCTCTCTGCGCAGTGGCGTAGCAGACAGATTAAGATTAATTAAGAAAAAAAATTAAATAGTTTATTTCTGTAATTCCCTTAGAGGGAAACTGGTATCAACCAGAATATAGTAGGCTATCCCTTACATCCCAGAAAACATGTTTCACTTAAATAATTAATACATTAACGAGAAAAAAAAGCCTTGCTCCCCCGATTGTGAAGTGAAAGTGAGGTGCGCAGGCGGTCTAGTAACTCATAGCTACAAATTTTCTGTATTGCCAAAAATATCACAATTTTAGGGTAATAAAATATGAAGACCGACATACAATGCTTAATTCCAAATATCTCAAGCTTTGAATATAAATAGGCTATGGTGTGACAATATGAGGTCTTATGAGAGCTGCTGTAATGACTGGTGATGACTGACTGAATTCTGATATAGTTCCAGACTTAACAAAACCACATTTTAAATAAAGAAAGTGTGAGAGAAGGTGCATCAAAACGCACCCATTTCCGCTTTCTCAGGGGAAACTGTTATATTTTTATAATCGTTCTTTTATTTAGCTTCTATTTTATCTTAGGCCTATATGCACATTTTGCATAAGCTTGTTTCTTGTTCTTCAAAAATAAATTAATATGCTAAATAAATGAATAAAGAGATAAATAAATGTTCAAAGAAAAAATACTTTTAGAGCACTTTATTACAAACATAATGCAGAATATTTCAACTGGCCCAGAATAATTTCTGTCAAATGTAACTCACGTGACATAATAATGTTCCTTAAACCACGATGGAAAGAACTTAAAATAAATTAAGACTTCGTTATTATTATTATTATTATTATTATTATTATTATTGTTGTTGTTGTTGTTGTTGTTGTTGTTATTATTATTATTATTATTATTATATGCTTAACAGATAGGCCTAGTGAACTCAATGCTTGTTCCCCTCCCAGAGAACTTTACTATGGAAAACGAAACCTGCAAAAGCAATAAATAAATAAATACGCAAATATATGTTAATGAGTAAGTAAAACCATAAATTCGTGAATAAATAAAATAATAAATAAATATGTGAATAAATAAATAAATGTATATAAAAATCCGCAAATACATGCATAAATAATAGTAGTGCAGGCAAGTAAATAACTAAATAAATTACACGAAGGTTGGAGAATAAGAAAATGCTAAACTGAAAGTTTATTTTTTCCTCGCTTTCAAACATTTATTCATTTCTTGAACGTAGTTCCCTATTTACTTTTCATGAGATCAATTGTCTTATTCCCCAAGATTCGTGTCATTTATTTAATTATTTACCTGCCCGCACTAATAATTATTTATATATTTATTTATGCAGACATTTGTGGATTATATATATATATATATATATATATATATATGTGTGTGTGTGTGTGTGTGTGTGTGTGTGTGTGTGTGTGTGTGTGTGTGTGTGTGTGTGTGTGTGTGTGTGTGTGTGTGTGTGTGTGTGTGTGCGCGAGCGCGCATCACGCGTCTCAGCGCGCATTACCAAACGCACTTCCCTTTTATTTCATGCAGTCGTAATTCATACAATAGAAAGTCTTAAAGAACACAAGCAGTTCAACAGCTCTGAGTAGGATAATCGGGAGATGTATTGGGCCCGCTTAAATATTATAGCATTTTTTCTTATGGAAAGAGCGAATATTAAGTTCACTATAGAAACGGACAAATCACAGGCAGTTTCAGTAGTGAAGTTCGTGCAAAGTGCAACATACAAAATTCAAACACATGTGCAAAGCACTTTGTTGCGGTTTGTGTCAAAAATATTAATATTTCCATACCACATAATCTTGCTTTCGCTTTGCTCTCTCGCGCGCTTTCTTTTCTTGACGCGCATAAACAAAATTGACCTGTATAAACAATATCGAGATGTTAGTAACTGAACTAATCAATATCAATGATTCGCTTAATTAAATAAGAAAGCCGTGTAAAGTGCTGTCGATTGACGATTTTTCCATTTAAATCTCTCAAATTATTATTTGTGATCTCCCTCAGTTATTGGACTTTTTAACTGACAAGGAAAAAACGTCTAAAACATATAAACACTAGATCTTAAACCGTTACTGTTTTCTGTTGTGCTAAACAGTAGTGCAATACAATATTGACAATTCAGGATTCAATAATGAATATTGAATAAATATTGAGAATTCAAGATGTTTCAGCGAGCAGGTCGACGCACACACATTGAGCGCTATGGAGAAGCACGCTAAACACCATGTGCATAGATTAAAACATGTTATATGTTTTATATGCAAAATAAACACTGATTCTTTTATTTATTTATTTATTTTTTTGATAGGCTGTAAATGGTAATTAGCTATCTACCACTAACAAGAATATTAGTTAGTAAAAATACTAATGTCCATGTTGGCTCTTGTGCATTAAATAATAATTAATAATAATATTAAGATTTTTTAAATATCACAAAATATAGAAAATGGCATGGAATGTTGATATTTTTTCAAGGTATGATCTCGAAGTTGGACATTCCAGCATTGTGAAAACATTTGTTACAGTTACAGCACCTTACAACGTCGCACGTAAGAAGAAAAACCACAATCAGTAAACAGGCCTGCACTTTCAAAATGCTAAACAGCAGAGTCTATACGAGAGAGCAAATATGCCCGTCGGCTACACCAATAGAAATAATAACAATAATAATAATAATAATAATATCAACAACAACAAAAACCTACAGCAAAACAATGCACCATAAAGAAAACGTGTGTCAGTTTACACTAGCTATAGCCTGAATTATTAAATATTAAAATATAACATTGACCCTGGCGCTCACATATCTGCTCACAGTTTAATACTCAGTTGGAGTATGAATTATTTCACGGTGTTAATAAAGTTTTTCCCCATGTTTTTATTATAATGTTTATTATTAGTTTTAATAGAACAAGAATCCAGGAAATTGACTGTATTTTAAAGTCAATGAAACTACTAAAATGATCTATAATATTTATTTTGCAAATTTTAATTTGTGGCCCTTCGCATTTTTATGGTTTTAATGTGGCCCCCCTTTGACCTCTAAACTTGAAAACTCCTGCCTTACAACCTACCTTTCATTAAACCTTTAAAGTCTTGCACACATAAAGACAACTTTTTCAGAAACTTATCCCTGCAAGACCATCAATAGTTGCCCAATAGGTACAAAGGGCAGTTGAAAAAAAGGATAACAGATTAACTTTTTTGGTGCATATAATAAACAGAAAAACTATATAAATCTATAAGCTCCGTGATTCTTTTTTTTACGGATATGCAGGCAACGATTACATCTGATACGAACCATACACGGCCTATATTATTATGGACTGATAAAGATTTGTGAGAAGTCTGTAGTTTTTTACCCTGTTATTATGGTTCTCTCTTAAATGAGTAGCCTATGATGGCTGTTAACAGTTTTATTATTATTTTATTTATTTATTTTTTTGCCTTTTACAAACATAGCCTAATATAGACCAAACTGAATTCCACTAAACTCTCACAGACTGCGAAATGTCCAATAAACAATAAATAAAATACTAAGTTAAGCCTAAATTAATCTATAATGATAGGGCCTAAAAGGCTATTGATAAACGAATGATAATTCTACCTGCTTTAATAAGCATCGCCAGTTAATCAGTCAGTTGCCAGCTACCTTATAAAAGTAAAAAAGAAAAGTCCAAACGCAAAAAAATTAACAGGTTCGGATCTTGGTTCGAACCCCTGTCAGTAAAGCAATAAAGCGCGCGCGTGGACGTACACGTAGTCCACTCGCCTACCGAGGAACACAGCATATGGAGGCATTCCAGCATATTACATAGATATAAAGATGATCACGGACTACAGTCCACATTATCTATTTGCAGATATGATAAAGGAATAATGTGGAAAATATGCACGAGCAGCACTATGGCATACGTAACACACTTCGCAACAATGTTATACATAACGCAGCTCACTGCAATGTTTGAATAAGAGGACCCTGAACAGTGGATCCTCATTCAGATCGACACTCTACTACACAGGTCTTTCCACCTACTTTATGGGCTGAACTTTGAAATAATGGGAGGGGCTGATTATAATATTACACAAAACGCCGTTTTTTACGCCGTCGTTGACCAAAAAAAGCGCCGAAAATAACGGCGAAATATGGCAAGCCGACGGCGTCTTAAACGGCGTTCTTGGCTGGATCAAAAAACGCCGTTTTTGCGGCGATTTTGCACTGCAAAACGCCGTAATTGCGGCGTTTGCAATGCAAAACGCCGTCATTTTCGCCGTCTTTTTGTTTTAAACGCCGAAAATACCGGCGTTTTGGGGGTTACACGCGTTTGGTAACAGGTGAAATGTGACCCATTCGGCTTTCCATACACACTTTCCAGCTGCACCTAATTAAGATGACAGGGAGCTTCTGTGACCGCGGGAAATGCAAACGGCTGAAGTTTAAGGAAGACGCAATGAAAAGTACACATGTATGCAAACCCACCAAAACTCACAAACACTGGCGTGGAGGAGAGCGATAACGTGGTGAATGTTGAGCCCAATGAGCCTTACATCTAAAAATAGAGCAAGGGTGTTTCTTTGGTGACGTCGCTTTGACTCACACGCTGAAAATGGCGGACGTGAAACAACATACTGAGCATATGGTAATGCGCACCTGTCAATCAATATTGGTGGGCGGGGGGACCGCACTCCTACGTCAAGTTGCGGTCGATCTCAAAACCGATCCGATTGGTCCACCGTTTATATGTTGTTAAATTGAAAAAAAAAGGACTGAGTGTGTTTATATCACCCCAATATGATGCTTTAAACACTATACCTACACATATGTCTGTCTAGATTTTTCACCATAGGTGCCCTTTAAGTGTTTATTAAACTAATCTACAGTCACCGGCACTTTATTAGGTACACCTGTCTAACTGCTCGTTAACGCAAATTTGTAATCAGCCAATCACATGGCAGCAATTCAATGCATTTAGGCATGTAGACACGATCAAGACGATCTGCTGCAGTTCAAAGCGAGCATCAGAATGGGAAAGAAAGGAGATTTAAGTGACTTTGAACGTGGCATGGTTACTGATGCCAGACAGGCTGGTCTGAGTATTTCAGAAACTGCTGATCTACTGGGATTTTCACGCAGAACCATCTCTAGGGTTTACAGAGAATATCTAGTGAGTGGCAGTGAGCTGGAATCATTGGCGGATCATTCCACTGTGTCGATGCCAGATTATTAAAGGGAATAAGCCGAAAAGAAAATGAATGAATGAATAATAGTAAGAGAATTATATTAAAATTCACAGTAACACTATATTCATTCATTCATTTTCCTTCGGCTTAGTCCCTTATTTATTAGGGGTCGCCACAGCAGAATGAACTGCCAACTATTCCAGTATATGTTTTACACAGTGGATGCCCTTCCAGCTGCAACCCAGCAATGGGAAACACCCATACACACTCATTCACTATTGTCAATTTAGTTCATCAATTCCCCTATAGTGCATGTGTTTGGACTGTGCGGGAAATGGGAGCACCCAGAGGAAACCCACGTCAACATGGGGAGAACATGCAAACTCCACACAGAAACACCAACTGGCCCAGCCGGGAGTCGAACCAGTGACCTTCTTGCTGTTGGATTTTTTCTTGGTGCACCTAACTTTGACAAAAAAGTTAATTGTGTCTGTGTGTGTGTCTGTGTGTGTGTGTGTGTGTGTGTGTGCGTGTGTGTGTGTGTGCGTGTGCTTATGTGCTTGTGTGCTTGTGTGCGTGTGTGTTTCAGGAAGGACCAGGAGAATGGCTGACTCTTGACTCTCAGGTCATCATGACGGATAATGAAATCTGTGGCACCAAAGATCCAACTTTCCACCGTCTGCTTCTGGACACTCGCTTTGAACTGCCTCTCGGTGAGATCCGTATATACTACAGCTATGAATAGAAACTTATTTGATTTCTGCTGCGTGTTTATTAGCTTTTAACTCTCTTCCGCTATAAACTACCTGACAAAAGTCTTGTGGCCTATCCAAGTTTTAGGAACAGCAAATAATAACTTGACTTCTAGTTGATCATTTGGTGTCAGAAGTGGCTTATATGACAGGCAAAGGCCTCTAGATGATGCTTATTTGAGCACAATAAAATATGATCATGTCTGATGTTGAATGATTTCATTAGGACAGTAAGGTCTGACTCTGCTTAGACAAAAGTCTCATCACTGAACCTTCAATAATGTCCAGTATAGAATATGAAGTCATGCTGCAGTGGAAACAGAATGAATATTGTGTCTGACTCCATCATGAGCTTGGAGGACTGCATCATACATCTCTGCAATGACTCAAATCACTGATTAATAAAGTCATCTGGAATGGCAAAGAAAGCGTTCTTGCAGGACTCCCAGAGTTCATCAATAGTCTTTGTGTTCATCTTCAATGCCTCCTCCTTCATCTTTCCCCAAACATGGTCAATAATGTTCATGTCTGGTGACTGGGCTGGCCAATCCTGCAGCACCTTGACCTTCTTTGCTTTCAGGAGCTTTGATGTGGAGGCTGCAGTATGAGCAGCGCTATCCTGCTGAAGAATCTGCCCTCTCCTGTGGTTTGTAATGTAATGGGCAGCACAAATGTCTTGATACCTCAGGCTCTTGATGTTGATCATCCACTCTGCAGATCTCTCGCACGCCCCCAAACTGAATGTAACCCCAAACCATGATTTCTCCTTCACCAAACTTGACTGATTTCTATGAGAATCTTGGCTCCATGCGGGTTCCAGTAGGTCTTCTGCAGTATTTGTGGTGATTGGGATGCAGTTCAACAGATGATTCATGGGAAAAATCCACCTTCTGACACTTTTCCATATGATCAACTAGAAGTCAAGTTATTATTTGTTGCTCTTTCAACTAGGATCGACGACAAGAGTTTTGGCAGGTAGTGTATTTTAAGGGTCTTGATCGGGTTTTAGATCAGTCTAAAGCGGATGGCTCAAATGTATTAGGGCCCGTTTCCACCAAGCATGATAATGATAAATAATAATTCAACAATAACAATTGCATTATTATTATTATTATTATTATTATTATTATTATTATTATTATTATTATTATTATTATTATTATTAATAATAAGCACCCGCTGCGTAAAATCGTGCTGGATAAGTTGGCGGTTCATTCCGCTGTGGCGACCCCGGATTAATAAAGGGACTAAGCCGACAAGACAATGATTTATCATATTTATTATTATTTTTATTATTATATTTATTATATTTATTATTATTATTATTATTATTATTATTATTATTATTATTATTGTTATTATTACTATTATATTTATTATTATTATTATTATTATTATTATATTTATTATTATTATTATTATTATTACTATTATATTTATTATTATTATTATATTTATTATTATTATTATTATTATATTTATTGTTATTATTATATTTATTATTATTATTATTATTATTATTATATTTATTATTATTATTATATTTATTATTATTATTATTCATTCATTCATTTCTTGTCGGCTTTGTCCCTTGCGGGGTCGCCACAGCGGAATGAACTGCCAACTTATTCAGCACGATTTTACGCAGCGGATGCCCTTCCAGCCGCAACCCATCTCTGGGAACTTCCACACACACACATTCACACTCATACGCTATGGACAATTTAGCTTACCCAATTCACCTGTTCTGCATGTGTTTGGACTGTGGGGGAAACCGGAGCACCCGGAGGAAACCCACGCAAACGCAGGGAGAACATGCAAACTCCACACAGAAATGCCAACTGACCCAGCCCAGCCTAGGTTCGAACCTGTGACCCAGCGACGTTCTTGCTGTGAGGCAACAGCACTACCTACTGCGCCACTGCGTTGCCATTATTATTATTATTATTATTATTATTATTATTATTATTATTATTATTATATTTATTATTATTATTATTATTATATTTATTAATATTATTATTATTATATTTATTGTTATTATTATATTTATTATTATTATTATTATTATTATTATTATTATTATATGTATTATTATTATTATTATTATTATATTTATTATTATTATTATTAACACATTTTTATATCTGTTTTTTTTTTATTATCTGTTTTTATTTTATTTTTTTTCTTACTCTTGTTTCTTTTATTCCTGTTTATGTAAAGCACTTTGAATTGCCACTGTGTATGAAATGTGCTATATAAATAAACTTGCCTTGCCTTGCTTTGCCTTGCCTATTTATTATTATATTTATTATTATTATTGTATTTTTTATTATTATTATTATTATTATTATTATTATTATTATTATTATTATTATTATTATTAATATCTCCATTTCCTAACAACAGCTTTGCAAAAACCTTCCAGTGTATTAAAAATAATTCTTTTTTCATTCATTCATTTTCTTTTTGGCTTAATCCCTTTATTAATCTGGGGTCGCCACAGCCGAATGAACCACCAACTTATCCTGCATATGTTTTATGCAGCGGATGCCCTTCCAGCTGCAACCCCTCAAACATTCATACACACTCATTCACACACATACACTACAGACAATTTAGCATACCCAATTCCCCTATAGCGCATGTCTTTGGACTTGTGGGGGAAACCGGAGCACCCGGCGAAAACGCAAACGCAGGGAGAACATGCAAACTCCACACAGAAACACCAACTGACCCAGCCGAGGCTCAAACCAGTGACCTTCTTGCTGTGAGGCAAGCGTGCTACCCACTGCGCCACCATGCAGCGCATAACAATTTTTCATACTTTAATATTGCTCATTGGCAGCCATGCAGCTGATGAACTCACAGAAATGCTATTATGTGCATATTATATGGATTCAATTTATATTTCGAGCTCATATGTGACCAAAAACAGAATCCTTTGTTACATAATAAATGTCTTTTCTGTCACTTTGTATTAATTTTTTGCATCCTGGCTGAATAAAACTATCGATTTCAGTCACAGAGGGCTATTAAAGTGACACCGCTGCTTTTTACCTTCCTCAAACCTAGTTTTTAAGCCTTAGAGGAGCCGACAGCAGTGTCTGTTTTCTGAACAAATGAGGTCTTGTTCTCAAAAGCGCTGAGTTCAGCAGAAATACACCTGAAACTCAATATAAATGACCTGCAGTCGCACAAGAAACATCATTTCTCGAAGCTAAACCATCTGCATTGAGTCTGTGCTGCTTTACTATCTACTCTTAAAATAATATTTAATATTTATATACAGTATAATTTCCCAGAGATGGGTTGCAGCTGGAAGGGCATCCGCTGCGTAAAACATGTGCTGGATAAGTTGGCGGTTCATTCCGCTGTGGCGACCCCAGATTAATAAAGGAACTAAGTCGAAAAGAAAATGAATGAATAGATGATTTTATATAGTATAAAAAAAAGAGTCGCTCTGATGACATGAAAGTTAAATCAACATTCACAGATTGCTTTATATAGCATGTTTATTGAACTGCTTCTGCTCGTCTGTGTGTGTGTGTGTTTCGTACACAGATATCCCAGAGGAAGAAGCCCGATACTGGGCCAAGAAACTGGAGCAGATCAACGCCATGCGGGACCAGGATGTGAGATTATTTTGCTGAAATCAAAACAAAATTGGTGTATAAGTCACATTTCATCATTTAATTCACTATATAGTGTAAAACAAGCTACTGGTAGCTCAAAACAAAATACACAATGTTTTAAAAATGTGCTTTAGTTCCTCTCAATCAAATCCTTTACATTAAAGATGAATTAAATATATTATAAACTATAAAACGCTTCTTAGTATCTTTGCGTTTGCTCTTAAAATATAAAACAATGCTATTTTTTTATTTTCATTGAAAAATAATGTGGAATTAAAGTAATAATACACTCACCGGCCACTTTATTAGGTACACCTTACTAGTAGCGGGTTGGACCCCCTTTGGCCTTCAGAACTGCCTTAATCTTTGGTGGCAGAGATTCAACAAGGCACTGGAAATATTCCTCAGAGATTTTGCTCCATATTGACATGATAGCATCACACAGTTGCTGCAGATTTGTCGGCTGCACATCCATGATGAGAATCTCCCGTTCCACCACATCCCAAAGGAGCTCTATTGGATTGGGATCTGGTGACTGTGGAGGCCATTTGAGTACAGTGAACTCATTACCATGTTCAAGAAACCAGTCTGAGATGATTTTATTGATGATGAATGGTTTTATTTCCATTAACTAACATTAACAAAGATGAATAAGTACTGTAATACATTCTGATGAATGTGTGTATGTGTTGTGTTTCAGTATTCATATCAGGAGGTTCAGGAGAGGCCTCTGTCTGTGCCCGGATCGCAGTGCTGTGAGTTTAATAAAGTACATCCATCAATTATAAATCATCATGAAATTAGGATGAATAATTTCTCCAAATCTAAATATTTTCATGCAAATATTATTAAAGAAAAGATCTGTAAATTATTAAAGTCAGATATGTCAGCAGAAATTTAGTTTGTGTTTGTTCAATATCACTGAGGTTTTATGAATTTTGAATATACCATATATATAATTATATTCAATACAAAATATATTCATCATCATCATCATCATTATTAGTATTATTATTGTTGTTGTTGTTGTTATTATTATTAAATATTTTTCAAGTGATGTGATTTTTTTAACAATAGTTGTATTACAGTTTTTCTCAGTGGCTTTGGTGCATTTTTCACAACACTATTTACATTTGCACAACAGTTCATGCATTTCTCAAAACAATTAGTGCAAACTGCAAAACCTAGTGGATAACCTGCAAAAGTGCGTCATTTGCTCAAAATAGAGAGCTCAAGTCAGATTTTGGTGACACTTCCTGAAAATGCTCCAGACAGCACTATATACTATTAGCACAGCCATTTGAAAGCTACAGTAAAGTTAGACATCACTGCATTTAGTGAGGTATCTGAGTACAAGACACTGAATATGTGTTTCACATGTTTACTGCATTTGATCTTTACAATTCTAATTTATTCACAGCATTGTGCAAAAGAATAAACACACCCTTTTTTACAACAAACATAAACTCCCTTTGGGTAGAGCTTTGCACAACTGTAGACAATACTGCAGGAAATATTGAAACTGAACCTACAACATACACAGGTATGTAAATCATTCATCAAATTGTTCAATTTAGGAGCCATTTTCAGGGGAAAAAAAGATTAAAATTTTTTAAATAAAATGTGCTTGACAGATTTTGACAACTAGTTCAACATTATTGTATGTAATGACTCCAGTAATGAAATGAGGACTATTAGTTTTATATGGAATGACTATTCAGCATCCACAAGTTTAGTTAATTTTGACTGACATGACATAAGCAGATGATAATGTTATAAACAGCAGAGAGTTGTATGAAAGCAATTGATGCATGTCCAAAAGCATTTGCAATTTGTTGAAAGGAATAAGAAACTGCCACTGTGATGTGCACAAATGACTAATTGTTTTGAGAAATGCATTAACTGTTGTGCAAATGGAAATAGTGTTGTGAGAAATGCACCAAAGCCACTGAGAAAAACTGTAACTACTCTTATAGTTCCTTTCTTTTATGTATGTATGGATGGATAGATAGATAGATAGATAGATAGATAGATAGATAGATAGATAGATAGATAGATAGATAGATAGATAGATAGATAGATAGATAGATAGATAGATAGATAGATAGATAGATAGATAGATAGATAGATAGATAGACGGATGGATGGATGGATGGATGGATGGATGGATGGATGGATGGACTAGATAGACGGATGGATGGATGGATGAATAGATGGATGGATAGATAGATAGATAGATAGATAGATAGATAGATAGATAGATAGATAGATAGATAGATAGATAGATAGATAGATAGATAGATAGATAGATAGATAGATAGATAGATAGATAGATAGATAGATAGATAGACGGATGGATGGATGGATGGATGGATGGATGGACTAGATAGACGGATGGATGGATGGATGAATAGATGGATGGATGGATGGACTAGATAGATAGATAGATAGATAGATAGATAGATAGATAGATAGATAGATAGATAGATAGATAGATAGATAGATAGATAGATAGATAGATAGATAGATAGATAGATAGACGGACAGACGAATAGATGGATGGATGGACACGACAGACAGACAGACAGACAGACAGATAGATAGATAGATAGATAGATAGCTAGACGGACGGACAGACGGATGGATAGATGGATGGATGGACACGATAGACAGAAAGACAGACAGACAGACAGACAGACAGACAGACTGACAGATAGACAGACAGACAGACAGACAGACAGACAGACAGACAGACAGACAGACAGACAGACAGACAGACAGATAGACAGACAGATAGATAGATAGATAGATAGATAGATAGATAGATAGATAGATAGATAGATAGATAGATAGATAGATAGATAGATAGATAGATAGATAGATAGATAGATCGATCATCTGAACCACTAAGAGCTGCAGGTCTGTGTTATTGGGATTTATGAATGATGGTAATCAATGGCAGAGGTCTCACTGAAAGCTGAATAAGCAGCAGTGCATGAATGAAACTCTCACACCAGTCTTTCACACACACTCTGCTGACTCAGCTCCAGTGGGTGAGGCTTCACTGAGGGAGGCTTTTATTGGCTGAGCCACGCATCAGGGGCTCCTCATTGGATGACGGCCAGTAATGCTTTTATTTAAATCACCGAACACAGTCACACTGATACTTTACTGTCTGCTTAAAGCAGAAGCTGCAACCATTTTTATTAACCGTTTCTTATGGTGACGCAGTTCCTAGAGAAACAGAATATTAAATGAGAAAACAGTGGGCGTGGCTTGTTTTTCTACTGTAAGCTGGTTGGATGTTGTAAAGTAGGCGTTTCATTCAAAAAGATAGGGAAAAGGGTTTGGGAAGAGGTATTACAACCGATTCCTCCTCCTTACCATTTCTGTTTGTTATCATAGCAATGTCAAAACTGACAGCTGGAGGGGTGTGGTTAAGTATGTTAGCCACGCCCAATACCTCAGACAGACGTAATCTGAGAATTGAACTGAAAACAAACAGGAAGTGCATTTTCAAATTTTAATTTTAGATTAATTAATGCACAGATGAATTGTTCACCACAAAACATGCCATGTGAGCTAACACGAGATGAGATACTATAGAAGTTAATGGTTACCGGTTTCTAACATTTTTCAAAATATCTTCTTGAGTGAATAAACGATGACAGAATGTTCAATTTTGCATGAAATATCTCTTTAATGCTTTACAGTTGTCATTGAGAAACTCATTGAGTCATCAGCCAAACCACTATTTTAAACTCATTAGTTTCACTCATTAGCAGTGCATTGTGGGTAATCCTCTGTCTTTTCTCTCTCGTCTCTCACAGGTAACTGGTGGGGTGACCAGCAGAGTGAGTTTTCATATCTGTCATTATGAGCTCATTAATCTGACATCTGCTCTTTATATGTTTAGTAAACTATCATCAGGAGGATCTGTTCACTCAGGCTGAATAAACACACTCATACTTTATGAAATCAAATGATTCACCCTCTGTCTTTCAATGCAAGTCCTGTATTGCACTGTTATTAAATGCAGTAGACGTGTGAATAATTAGCATGCTTTGAAAGTGGAGTTGTTTTAATATACTTTATTATTTATTTATTATTCATTAATTAATGTATTTATTAATCAATATAATACTTTATATTATTTATTTATTTTTAATATACTGTATTATTTTTTATATTAATTAAATAATGTATTTATTAATCAATATAATACTTTATATTATTTATTTATTTTTAATATACTGTATTATTTTTTATATTAATTAAATGTATTTATTAATCAATATAATACTTTATATTATTTATTATTTATTTATTATTAATTAAACAATGTATTTATTAATCAATATAATACTTTATATTATTTATTTATTTTTAATATACTGTATTATTTTTTATATTAATTAAATAATGTATTTATTAATCAATATAATACTTTATATTATTTATTATTTATTTATTATTAATTAAATAATGTATTTATTAATCAATATAATACTTTATATTATTTATTTATTATTGATTTATTTTTAATATACTGTACTATTTATTTATTATTAATTAAATAATGTATTTATTAATCAATATATTACTTTACATTATTTATTTACTATTTTTCATTCTTGCATTCACATTTTTCCCTTTTGCATATTAACACATTTGTTTTAATTATACTTTATTGTTTATTTATTAATCAATATAATACTTTATATTATTCATTTATTATTTATTTATTTTAAATCTTAGATTAGATTCAACCTTATTGTCATTACACATGTACAAGTACAAGGAAACGAAATGCAGTTTAGGTCTAACCAGGAGTGCAATAGCAGCAAGTGCAGGATACAGGTATAAGTTATAAAGTGCAGTTATAGAAAAACTATGGTGATATTTACAAATGGATGTACTATGAACATTATATACAGGTTGTATTAGCTATGAACAGAGATTTACAACAGATAAATATATGTACATGTTGCTATTAATAATCAGAAGTGTGCAGATAGATAAACATAATTACAAATGTACATGTGCAGTGGGTATGTATACCCACTGTATAAATATACAGTATTATTTATTTATTATTCATTAAATAATGTATTTATTAATCAATATAATACATTGTATCATTTATTTATTATTTTTTCTTGTTTTTCCCCTTCATTTTCCCTTTTGCATATCAAGACATTTGTTTTAAGGATGCTTTATAATTTATTTATTTTAAATATACTGTATTATTTATAAAGAGACTAAGCCGAAAAGAAAATGAATGAATGAATGTATTATTTATTTATTATTAATTAAATAATGTATTTATTAATCAATATAATACAATATATCATTTATTTATTATTTTTCCTAATTTTTCCCCTTCATTTTCGCTTTTGCATATCAAGACATTTGTTTTAAGTATGCTTTATAATTTATTTATTTTAAATATACTGTATTATTTATAAAGGGACTAAGCCGAAAAGAAAATGAATGAATGAATGTATTATTTATTTATTATCAATTAAATAATGTATTTATTAAGCAATATATTACTTTACATTATTTATTTATTATTTATTTTAAATATACTGTATTATTTATTTATTAAACCTCGGCTGGGCTGGGTCAGTTGGCGTTTCTGTGTGGAGTTTGCATGTTCTCCCTGCGTTCGCGTGGGTTTCCTCCGGGTGCTCCGGTTTCCCCCACAGTCCAAACACATGCAGTACAGGTGAATTGGGTAAGCTAAAATTGTCCGTAGTGTATGAGTGTGAATGAGTGTGTGGATGTTCCCAGAGATGGGTTGCGGCTGGAAGGGCATCCGCTGCGTAAAATCGTGCTGGATAAGTTGGCGGTTCATTCCGCTGTGGCGACCCCGCAAGGGACAAAGCCGACAAGAAAATGAATGAATGAATTTATTTATTATTCCTTAAATAATGTATTTATTAATCAATATAATACTTAATATTGTTTATTTATAATTTATTTATTTTTAGTTTACTGTATTATTTATTTATTATTAATTAAATAATGTATTTATTAATCAATATAATACTTTATATATTTTTTTATAATTTATTTATTTTAAATATACTGTTATAAAGGGACTAAGCCGAAAAGAAAATGCATGAATGAATGTATTATTTATTTATTATTAATTAAATTATGTATTTAATAATCAATATAATACATTATATTATTTATTTATTATTTATCCTTACTTTTTTCCCCTTCTATTTCTCTTTTCATTCTTGCATTCACATTTTCCCCGTTTGCATATGAACACATTTGTCTTAAATATACTTTATTGTTTATTTATTAATCAATATAATACTTTGTATTATTTATTTATTATTTTTCTCTTTTTTACTCTTCTACTTCTCTTTCATTCTTGCATTGACATTTTTCCCTTTTACATATAACACATTTACATATAAAAAACGGGGGAAAAATTATAGAAAAATATACAAATTCCACACGTTCATATTAAAACTCTTTTACATGCATGCATATTTCTCAATACTTCATGTAATAATATATCCCTGGACCACAAAACCAGTATTGTGTTGCACAGGTATATTTTGACAACAGCTAAAAATACATTGTCAATATAATAATATGCATTAATATACAAAATATTTAATGCAGGGAATTTTAAGTATTTTTTTCTGTATTTTGAGACTCTGAGAAGCAAAACTGACCTGATTTGTGTTTTTTTATTTATTAATATATCCCTGGACCACAAAACCACTGGTATATTTTTGGACAACAGCCAAAAATACATTGTATTGGTCAAAATTATTGTTTTTTTATTTTATGCCAAACATCTTTAGAATACAAAGTAAAGTTCCATGAAGGTATTTTGTAAAAACAATTTATTAGTAAAATGTGCATTGCTAAACACTTCATTTAGACTACTTTAAAGGTAATTTTCTCAATATTTATGTTTTTTGAATGCTCAGATTATAGATTTTTAAATAGTTAGCTAAATAGCTAAATATTGTCCATCTTAACAAAGCATGCATTAAAAGAAAGTTTGTTTATTCAATGCATTTAAATGTATGAATCTCATTTTCTAAAAGGTCTTTCTGGTTTTGTGGTCCAGGGTCACTCATATATTATTATTATTATTATTATTATTATTATTATTATTATTATTATTATTATTATTATTATTATTATTATTATTATTATTATTCATTTATTCATTCATTCATTTTCTTTTGGCTTAGTCCCTTTATTAATCCGGGGTCGCCACAGCGGAATGAACCACCAACTTATCCAGCACCTTTTTACGCAGCGGATGCCCTTCCAGCCGCAACCCATCTCTGGGAAACATCCACACACACTCCTTCACACTCATACACTACGGACAATTTAGCTCACCCAATTCACCTGTACCGCATGTCTTTGGACTGGGGGGGAAACCGGAGCACCCGGAGGAAACCCACGCGAACGCAGGGAGAACATGCAAACTCCACACAGAAACACCAACTGACCCAGCTAAGGCTCGAACCAGCGACCTTCTTGCTGTGAGGCGACAGCACTACCTACTGCGCCACTGCATCGCCTATTATTATTATTATTTTCTACCACTAATAAACTACTAATAATATAAAAAATAAAAGAAGGAAATATTATATAAACAAGATATTTAATGCAGGGAATTTTGCATTGGCAGCACGGTGGCTCAGTGATTAGCACTCTGGCCTCACAGCAAGAAGGTCGCTGGTTCGAGTCCACTTTCTGTGTGGAGTTTGCATATTCTCCCTGTGTTGGCGTGGGTTTCCTCCGGGTGCTCTGGTTTCCCCTACAGTCCAAACACATGCACTTTAGGGGAATTGATTAACTAAATTGGCCATAGTGTATGAGTGTGAGTGTGTATGGGTGTTTCCCAGTACTGGGTTGCAGCTGGAAGGGCATCAGCTCAATAAAACATATGCTGGAATAGTTGGTGACCCCTGATAAATAAGACACTGAGCCAAAGAAAAATGAATGAATAAATTTTGCATTATTTTTTCTTTACTTCGAGATGCTGAGAAGCAAAACTAACTAGTACATGAAAATAAATTGTCCTTTTATTTATGTGTGTCTATAGACAATGATCCAGACAGTGCGATGGAAGACCGAGACAGTGATTACCGCAGTGAGACCAGTAATAGTATCCCTCCACCATTCTACTCCACATCTCAACCCAATGCCTCAGTCCACCAGTATCCCATAAACCACCAGCACCGAAACCCCAGAGCACCGTACAGCCGAACTATCAACAACTGTGAGCCGGACTACGACCAGCAGAGAACCGTCAGGTGAGACCCCAAGACACACTTTAATACAGTTGAAGTCAGAATTATTCACCCTCCTGTGAATTTTTTCCTTTTTCAAATATTTCCCAAATTATGCTGAACAGATTCAGGATTTTTTCACAGTATTTCCTATAATATTTTTTCTTCTGGAGAAAGTCTTATTTGTTTTATTTTAGCTAGAATAAAATCAGTTTTCATTTGTTTTTAAGCTATTTTAAGGTCAATATTATTATTCCCTCTTAAGCAATATTTGTTTTGGTTCATCTACAGAACAAACCACTGTTACAGGTATGTGCCAAAGAATTAGAATATTGAGGGAAAGTCCATTTATTTCAATAATTAGTTTCAAAAAGTGAAACTTGTGTGCAATATTAGTTCACTACACACTAAGTGGAATATTTCAAGCCTTCGTTTGATTACATTTTAATGATTATGGATTAAAGATGAAAAAACTCAAATCCAGTGTTTCACAAAATTAGAATATTTCTCCATTCAATTCATCTTTATTTGTATAGCGCTTTTACAATGTGGATTGTGTCAAAGCAGCTTCACATAGAAGATCATAGTGAATTGAAAGTGTCAGTTCAGTTTTCAGTGTTAAAGTTCAGTTTAGCTCAGTTCATTTCAGTTCAGTGTGGTTTAATATTTACTGCTGAGAGTCCATACACTGAAGAGTAATCCATCGATGCGCAGCTCTACAGATCCCGAACCATGCAAGCCAGAGGCGACTGCGGCGAGGAAAAAACTTCACCAATTGGCGTAAGTGAAGGATAAAAACCTTGAGAGAAACCAGGCTCAAATGGGCATGACCATTTATCCTATGGCCAAACGTCTTGTGCAGAGCTGCAGTCTAGGCGCCTGAGGCTGGAGAACGCTGGACGTCAGCGAAGACTCGGCTGTTCCTTGAGGTCACAGGAGTCAGACGCATGCTCTCTACTCCTCCATGACCACCTCATCATCTGCTCAGGATACGGCCTGGTCCAGGATTGTGGAACCTTGGGATCATCTCTTCACAGGTCTTGCATTGCATCAGTGGTGCTGCATAATCTCTGAGGGTCTCAGGATGAGTATCCACAGGGGGAAATAGAGAATTAAGAGAATAATTAGCGTAGCTGCTGTTCATATATATAAACTTGTGGAGCACACTCATGCATCATACCGTTATGTAATGCACTGAGTGTATGCTTTGCTAAAAAGATAGGTCCTTAATCTAGTTTAGGAGTTTAGGAGCCATAAATGAGAAGGCTCGACCTCCTTTACTCGACTTTGCTATTCTAGGTTACATTGTAGGCTCCATGTGTCTCAACAATGGGTCTAGTCCACTAAATGCAAAGCCTTGAAATGTGTCTCAGTCTGGCCTAGTGGGCTTCAAAATCATGGGGAAGACTGCTGACTTGGAACCCTCCCTACGGAGGAAAAATCTCAAAAGGCAATTGCAAAATAAGCGGGATGATCACCGAGTGCAGAATCTAAGTATAATAATAGAGTGTTAAGAGAAAGGAGAAAATGTGGCTGGAAAATGTGCACATGTATGACCGCAGCCTTGAGAGGATTGTCAAGCAAGTGTCACAGAGCTGGTGTCAGAGCTTCAAGAACCACCACGTACAGACATCTGCACAACATGGACTAAGCTCTAGAATTCCATGCGTCAAGCCACTCCTGAACCAAAAACAACGTCTGTGCTGGGCTAAAGAGAAAAAGTACAGGGGCCTCATGGTCAAAAGCAAGTCTAAATAAATAGGTTTTGAGTTTAGCTTTAAATAGCGCCACATCTGTAATGATGCAAAGTTCTAAAGGCAGGGTGTTCCATAGTAGCTCAGTTTGTGATCACATCTCTGTTTAGTTCTGTTGATTTGTAATTTCAAATATTCGTAGCTTGAAACAGATGGAGATACGACTGCTATTAGTGTGACTGTTATGGCGAGGGCTTAAAGGGAGCAGTCAGGGCTATTCAATTGGCGGCCCGCGGGCCGAACCCGGCCCCCAAGGCAATTTGTTCTGGCCCTCCAAATAGTGTGACCAAGACATCAAGAATAAATTTAGTTCAGTCAAAAAACGGCCGCTATAGTTATGAAGTGACATGCGTCTGTTCAATACAGCACAAGCTGTGCAGAGCGAGTAACCTGACAGTGGCGAGTGATGAGACCAGCCGAATACATTTGAATATGTTTGTAGAAAAGGTCTTTTGTACAATGCACTGATATTGTTATTAGGGATACAACGATTAACCGATTTCACTATTAACTGCGCTTTAATTCGTCACGGTTAATTAATCGTAAAGGCTTCTCTAAGCCGCATTTCTGCATTTCTGTTCTGACGCACGAAACGAAACTGCTGAACAAAGTTACGCCAAGTTGCCAACTGTGCGCTAGTTTAAAGTTCCGAGCTTGTCCACCGAAGCTAATACGCACGCACACTGTAGCCGCGGGCCGTTCCCATATCACGTCTTTCCCGCGCGCAAGTTTGTTATGTCGTAAGAATATATGCCAATATGCGGGCGCAAGCAGAGCAACGCGCTCGCGGCTGTCTGGGCGCACGCAGTAGAAAACATCTCATGCTGTAGTGGTGAGAGTTGTGCTTAGCTTTCAGTGCAATGTAAACAAAAGACATGTTAGACGACCTATTATTAAAATGATTATGCATGTATGAACGCAGATGATAACAACAGTTAATCTAAATATTGGCGCCGACCTTCATAACAATTATTATTATATTATTTTCTCCCTTTCCTCTCTATAAACACACACATAAATGTGTAGCCCTATAAGCACAGAAAAACCTACAGCATAAAAACTATTACTAATGAAAATGCCTTTTAAAGGTTTTTTTATTAGTTAGGGATGTCCAGATTTAAATCTAGCTAAAATAAAGCTTAAATTTACATTAGACGTGATAACAGTGAAACCCTGATTATTCTTCATCGTAATCTTACAGCCAAAATCTATAATTGTTGCGTCCATAATTGTTATGCAGTTCAAAACATAACATATGAATGTGTCTGAATGTAGAAGAAGCCTACTTAAGCAATGCACTGATTTTGTTGTGCTGTGAAATACAACATTTGAATGTTTGTTAAAAAAAACTTATCGTACAATGCAGTGATATTATATACTTTAAAAATACAATATATTACCATTTTAATGTAGACAAATACAACGTGGGTGTCTAAAGGAGCAAAAATTCAACATATGGGCTCTTATATGCAGTTGTGTCATCATTTATATTGCAAGTCATATCTCTCCGGCCCTTCGTTTGGGATGCTTTTCATGAACTGGCCCCCGTAACAAACTAATTGAATAGCCCTGGGAGCAGTGCTCATAATATCGAGCGAAAAAAAAGACAGCTGTGAAACAGAACCTGCTTTGTATTGTTGTAGGAAACACAGTTTAGATCTTTTTAGGGTAAGAGGTGTGTGAGTTATTGCTGTCGGTCTATCACTGAATGTGTCAGGAATATCAAAACAAAACCAACTTCACTCCGCTCCTTTAGCGCCCCTCACAGAGCTTGATCCACGCTGGCATTTCTCCCCTTGGGTTTTAGGTTTTGAAAAGAGAAATAATTCCACCATCCCGTGCAAACTTTTAGGATACTGGGTGTCAGATTTGCACAATCCATATGCACTTTGGCCTGTTTCCCTCGCTCGAAAGCTTGACGAAGCCCCTGCGCGTAGCTACGGTTGCTAAGCCACGATTGGTGCGTGGCGGTTTTTGGGTGTGGCTTAGCGAAGGGTCAGTTACCCTAACTTTACCCTAATTACCCTAGTTTAACATTTAAATGTCACTTTAAGCTGAATACTAGTATCTTGAAAGATACATATGTAGTCAAATATTATGTGCTGTCATCATGACAAAGATTTTTAGTTTTCTGTTAATTCATTTTTTATGAAACAGTCATGAAATCTCGAACTGATGTGACATGAGTGTGAGAAGGTGTTTCTCAGCAGGTGTGTGTGTGTGTGTGTGTGTGTGTGTGTGTGTGTGTGTGTGTGTGTGTGTGTGTGTGTGTGTGTGTGTGTGTGTGTGTGTGTGTGTTCGATCTATTCCTTTTTCCCTTTAATAGACTCATTCATCATGTCTGCTCTGGGTGTCTTTTATCTTTCTTTTTTCACCTTGCAAGACCTTTCAGTTCTGCTGTCTCTTTTGTTTCTCTTCCATTATTCAACAAGGCCACTTTCCATTGATTTATAAATATACCTGACATTGGCTTGCTTTGCTGTAGGGCTCGCTGGATTCCCCTGTTCCTGGATCAGCCCGGTTTGGAATTAGTAAATGTAATGATAACACTAACTTTTATTGAGCATCTGCTTTCACCTTAGCTTACATTTCTGCAAACTGAAGCCTGACTTTGCGTTTCATTTTGGCTGAACTGTTTACTAGATTTAGTTTTATATCCAAAACTCAATGGTGAAAACCACTTTACACTTGGAGTAAAACCTTCCATGTACAGCTTCACAACTTTACATTTAATGCATTTTTGCCTTCATTGAGAATAAAGCAAAAGCCTGTGTTACTGCAGATATAAGATTACATGATGAAAACAGGAATTAATAATTGCAGGAATTATTAATTAACTTTACTATTATTAATAACGGGCGGCGCGGTGGTGCAGTGGGAGGCGATGTTGCCTCACAGCATGAAGGTCGCTGGTTCAAGCCTCGGCTGGGTCAGTTGGCAGTTCTGTGTGGAGTTTGCATGTTCTCCTCGTGTTGGCGTGGGTTTCCTCCGGGTGCTCCGGTTTCCCCCACAGTCCAAACACATGCGCTTTAGGGGAATTGATGAACTAAATTTGCCGTAATGTATAAGTGTGAATGCAAGAGTGTATGGGTGTTTCCCAGTGTTGGGTTGCAGCTGAAAGTGCATTCGCTGTGTAAAACATATGCTAAAATAGTTGGTGGTTCATTCCGCTGTGGCGACCCCTAATTAATAAAAAGACTACGCCGAAAAGAATATGAATGAAGATTTGATTTGGACTGGTTTTGGAGCACACTAGCTTATAGCTAGGCCCACACAGAATCTGCGCGCGCAGAATTCCGCAGATTTTTAGCCCATCATTAATTCTGTTTATTAACTTGAGTAAATGTGTGTAAATCTAAATTTATTCAGTTTTTAAATTAACTACAGTAATATTATTAACTAATATGAAAATGTTCATCTGATTTATGTACAATGCCGTTTGTAAAGTCATATTTTCTGTCTTTTAGTAGACCGGTTACTCACTGAAGCTAAGCAGGGCTGAGCCTGGTCAGTACCTGGATGGGAGACCACATGGGAAAAACTAGGTTGCTGTTGGAAGTGGTGTTAGAGAGGCCAGCGGGGGGCGCTCAACCTGTGGTCTGTGTGAGTCCTAATGCCCCAGTAAAAGTGAAGGGGACACTACACTGTCAGTGGGCGCCGTCTTTCGGATGAGACGTTAAACCGAGGTCCTGACTCTCTGTGGTCATTAAAAATCCCATGGCACTTCTCGTAAAGAGTAGGGGTGTAACCCTGGTGTCCTGGCTAAAGTCCCTCAATCGGCACTTACCCATCAGGGCCTCCTAATCATCCCCATCCACTGAATTGGCTCAATCACTGTCTCTTCACTCCACCAATAGCTGGTGTGTGGTGAGCGCACTGGCGCCATTGTCCTGTGGCTGCCGTCGCATCATCCAAGTGGATGCTGCACACTGGTGGTGGTGTGGAGAGACCTGCCTCATGATTGTGAAGCGCTTTGGGTGTATGGCCATACACAATAAATGCGCTATATAAATACACACATTACATTACCAAATAAAGTGAATCTAATTGGATTTGCATTTTAAACATTAAATAAAAGTTAAAAAGGTATTAATAAATAATAAAAAAATATAATTTTTAATTTCACATATTAAGGTTTTAGTTATGAGACTTCCAAAATAATTCCGCAGAAATCCGCAGATTTTTACCGAAATTCTCCGCAGAAATTGCAAAAAACCTCCGCAGAATCCGTCTGGCCCTGCTTATAGCATACCTGCCAACACTTCCGGGAGTCTCCCGTATTTCAGACCCATCTCCCGTATTGTTCTGTCTCCCGGAAAACTCCCGGAATTCCACCAACCCACCCGAATGAATAAATCATCATCATCATTAATATTATTATTAAAGTAAATATATTTATAATAAATCGCCTCATTATTTATTTATTTATATGCTTTATATATGATATTAGAATAGTGTTAGCTTTTGTAAGTGATTTTATGTTTTAGAATAGAATATGTAATGTTCAACTTCTCAATAATATTAGTAAAGCAAACACAGGCCCTATATGTGCCATTTACATATATTTCAATTACTATGGAAAGCGAGTGCATGTTTTTACCAAAACTAATATTGGATTTTATTTTAAATGCGTGTTTGTGTAAAACAATTTAATTTGCACAAAGAAATGATGGGGCTGTTCTCTAAAGACGTTACTCCACCCCGTTTAGAGCATCAATATGGGCGTTTTACGTTATAACTAACATGGTTCAAGCGATGGATCTGCGACAGAGAAACTACGGGTTTTGGGAAACACTCCTCACTACATAGTTATTTTGCCAAACGATGCATCGCACTATGATAGTTCATCCGCGAGTTACGTCGTTGTTTGGGAAACGCACCCCAGATTGAGGAGTACCGATCGAGTCATGAAATGTGATTATCGGCCAATACCGATCTCTGACTGATTGATCGGAGCATCCCTATTAATAAGGATAATTAGGCAAGTCATTGTATAACAGTGGTTTGTACTGTAGACAATCTAAAACAACTATTGCTCAAGGAAATATTTGAAGCAGAAATAATTTCACGAATAATTCTGATTTCAACTGTATATGTGCTTTTTTTCTGGCAAAATGGAAATATAGGAATGACGACTAACATTTGATGAAAGCACATCTCTTCCATTTGCATCATACAGTCTAAGAAATAAAAGTACAAAAGATGTCAATTGGCTAGTACATTTTAAATGGTCCAAATTGGTACTTTAAAGTCAGTGAGAAATCAAAATGTAGAATGTTTATTTTGCTTGTGCACATTGTTTTTCTTTAGGTGAACAATTAAACTTTGCAAGTTAATAAAAATAAAAGGGAAAAAAAAGTTTGTTATGATAAACTTCAATCAAAGTCTGACCATTTGCTTTTGCGTTTGGAGTGGAGCTCCCTCTCTGTTGACGTCAGTTTGATGCCTCAGGAACAATATTCTACAATAGAGTCCCAGTGAAATAAAAATGATCTTTCTATATGTTATCAGTATGTTAGTCCTAAGGATCTTGAAGAATATCTAGTCTAATATTATTTACTGTCATCATGACAAAGAGAAAATAAATCAGTTATTAGAAATGAGTTATTAAAACTATTATGATTAGAAATGTGTTGAAAAAATCTGTCCCGTTAAACTGAAATGGGGGGAAAAAGCAAACAGAGGGGCTAATAATAATTCTGACTTCAACTGTTAGTAAGGTCTATTTCTCTTATTGCCTCTAATCTTCCCTTTATGTGCCCTCTTTCTCCAGTCCGACCGGGAGCTATGCATCCTCTGCCGAACTCAGTCGCTGTAGTTCTCAACTGAGCGAAGAATACGCCGAGCGTGAACTTTACGATGAGAACGACTCGTACCACTCCTGCCACTCCTCAGTGTCCTACAGCAAAGGTTCACCAGATTGGGACGAGACCCAGGGTGCGTACAGCGACGAGTGTGCCTACAGTAAAGACGGCGGAGAAGAAGGCGCTTTATATGAAGAAGATGATGGTGATCTGTACCCAGAAGAGGTGGACATGTATGAAGGAGAGGAGGACTTCAATTATGAAGAGTTAGATGAGGACCAAGAGCTTCCGTTTACGCCAACACCAATTAGTACCGCACCAATAACGGATGCTCAAACGTCCGCCAGACCTCCTTTAGAGAAACAAAACTCACTTCACCAACAGCAAACACCCCCTCAGAATGCAAGCCAACCGACCAATCAGACACAAGCCCAACCGCCAATCAAACCTGCAGTCCAGCAAAGCTCCGCCCCCCAGCAGCCACCCCCAAAACAGCAGCCTCCACCACAACAACAATCTTCCGGCCCGATTCCATCAGTTCAATCATTTTTCGCTATGGCTAAACCGTTGACTGCAGTGTTTGGATTGGGTGGATCTACACCTACACCACCTCCTCCTGCACCAACAACTCAATCCCAACCTCAACCAACAACACAATCCCAAACTCCAGTCGCTCCACCTCCAGCTCCATCCACACAACAGACGCCTCCAGTTACCAACAAATCTTTTGAGATTCCTGTTGAAGATCCGATTATCAATTCTGCACCCGAACCGAAACCTCCAACCCCTGCCGAGGAGAAACCGCCCACTGTAGAGCCACCAATGGAGGAGGAAAATCCCATTCAAGAAGACGATTTCCCAATGGAAGAGCCTTTGGAGGAAGAAATTAAGATGGAGAGCCCTCCTCTATCGCCACCGTATGAAGAAGAGGAACTGATGCCTGAACCTGAAAGGTATTATTAATATATTTACTCACTTGATTCTAATTGTGCATAATGTGGTTTAATTTTCAGTCAGCCAGCCCAAGCGCTTCTGGTGAACTCTCTTTCCATTACAAAATCACCACGATTTCTTGAAAAGTCAATGATCTTCACTGTCTGATTGATATACTATATAAAGTGGGTCTCAGACCGGACAAAATTCCATTTTCCCCCTGCCCTGTCCTTAAAATATGACAATATGAGCTTCTGTGCTAGCCTGCTGCTACTGATGGCGCTATCATTTACACGGTCTTTCATCTCGTTAAAGTAATTCTTGAGTCTATTTAACTGATTGTATTTTAATTACATTACAGCATCGATGTTGTAAAAGGAACCTTATGAAATTGAAAAGAGTCACATAAACCTTTCACTGGACGTTTATCTTGACTGAAAACACTAGCTGTGCAAATAGCCCATTGATCGATTATTGCAGAGAGGCCCAGAGTAGGGCCTCTGGGCCAAAGTTGACCTACGATAACTTTTGATTTGACCCGCCATGCCATCTGAGAAGAGAGGGAGAATTATGGGCAAGGTTGGGTTTTGTTTGATTGTTTATTTGTTGAGCTACAAAAAACGGAAATTAAAGGATTCAGGACTTTTTAAAATGTAAATACTGTCACTTGACGGATAGAGGACTATGCAGCTTGACTACTGTATTCAGCATTGAATGCCACTGTGTTATAAATAGAATTGCTTATGGTTTTATTGTAAGAAATACATTCTAAAACGTAAAAAAACATATAATTATCAATATGATTAAAGTATTTTTTTCTCTTTATTTTTAAACATTATTAAATTTACTTTTATATTTTAATATAATACAGTTTGATATATTTACCTCCGGCCCACCAGCCTCAATCAAGATTAGTTTTTAGGTCTTCATAAGAAAAGGTTTCCTGGATTATGGAATAGTGGAATTATAGGGCTGTGCGATTGATCGATTCTAATGTGCATTTGGTTAGTAAAGCTGGTTCTGGAATCAGTAGTAACCTACATAATGTACTTTGGTAATTGGTGCAGCATTTACTACACTGAGTTGTAGTTCATTAACAAGCCATTAAAATCTCTCATGTTGATCTGTTCAATTGTGTAGTGACGCATAGGATTTAGTTACATTTTTATTAGGGATGAAGTGAAATGAAAATTCTCGACCAAAATCGAAAATTCTGGATGCAGTTGGCCAAAAAATCTAAACCCGGAACCGAAACTGCTTTGTTATAATAATTGTTTATTTTAATAATCTGCTGTTAAAAACTAGCATAGAGCGCCATCTCCTGTTACAAACTAGCATAGAGCGCCATCTGCTGTTAAAAACTAGCCTAGAGCACCATCTGCTGTTACAAACTAGCCTAGAGCACCATCAGCTGTTAAAAACAAGCCCACAGCACCATCTGCTGTTACAAACTAGCCTAGAATGCCATCAGCTGTTAAAAACTAGCCTAGAGCGGCGTCTGCTGCTAAAAACTAGCCTAGAGCATGGCATCTGCTGCTAAAAACTAACCTAGAGTGCCCTCTGCTGTTACAAACTAACCTAGAGCGCTGTCTGCTGGTAAAAACTAGCCTAGAGCGCTCTCTGCTGGTAAAAACTAGCCTAGAGCACCGTCTGCTGTTACAAACTAGCCTAGAGCACCATCTGCTGTTAAAAACTAGCCTAGAGCATGTCTGCTGTTATAAACTAGCCTAGAGCACCGTCTGGTGTTACAAACTAGCCTAGAGCTCTGTCTGCTGTTACAAACTAGCCTAGAGCGCCATCTGCTGTTAAAAATTAGCCTAGAGCACCGTCTGCTGTTACAAACTAGCCTAGAGCGCCATCTGCTGGTAAAAACTAGCCTAGAGCGCTCTCTGCTGGTAAAAACTAGCCTAGAGCACCGTCTGCTGTTACAAACTAGCCTAGAGCACCATCTGCTGTTAAAAACTAGCCTAGAGCATGTCTGCTGTTATAAACTAGCCTAGAGCACCGTCTGGTGTTACAAACTAGCCTAGAGCTCTGTCTGCTGTTACAAACTAGCCTAGAGCACCATCTGCTGTTAAAAACTAGCCTAGAGCATGTCTGCTGTTATAAACTAGCCTAGAGCACCGTCTGGTGTTACAAACTAGCCTAGAGCACCGTTTGCTGTTACAAACTAGCCTAGAGCGCCATCTGCTGTTAAAAATTAGCCTAGAGCACCGTCTGCTGTTACAAACTAGCCTAGAGCGCCGTCTGCTGTTACAAACTAGCCTAGATCGCCATCTGCTGTTAAAAATTAGCCTAGAGCACCGTCTGCTGTTACAAACTAGCCTAGAGCGCCGTCTGCTGTTACAAACTAGCCTAGATCGCCATCTGCTGTTAAAAATTAGCCTACAGCACTGTCTGCTGTTACAAACTAGCCTAGAGCGCCGTCTGCTGTTACAAACTAGCCTAGAGCGCCGTCTGCTGTTAAAAGCTAGCCTAGAGCACCGTCTGCTGTTACAAACTAGCCTAGAGCACCGTCTGCTGTTAAAAGCTAGCCTAGAGCACTGTCTGCTGTTACAAACTAGCCTAGAGCGATGTCTGCTGTTAAAAACTAGCCTAGAGTGTCGTTCGCTGTTAAAAACTAGCCTAGACGCCATCTGCTGTTTAAAACTAGCCTAGAGCGCCATCTACTGTTAAAACTAGCCTAGAGCGCCATCTGCTGTTAAAACTAGCCTAGAGTGCCATCTGCTGTTTAAAACTAGCCTAGAGCGCCATCTGCTGTTACAAACTAGCCTAGAGCACTGTCTGCTGTTACAAACTAGCCTAGAGCACCGTCTGCTGTTACAAACTAGCCTAGAGCGCCATCTGCTGTTACAAACTAGCCTAGAGCACTGTCTGCTGTTACAAACTAGCCTAGAGCGCCATCTGCTGTTACAAACTAGCCTAGAGCACTGTCTGCTGTTACAAACTAGCCTAGAGCGCTGTCTGCTGTTAAAAACTAGCCTAGAGTGTCGTTCGCTGTTAAAAACTAGTCTAGAGCGCCATCTGCTGTTTAAAACTAGTCTAGAGCGCCATCTGCTGTTTAAAACTAGCCTAGAGCGCCATCTACTGTTAAAACTAGCCTAGAGCGCCATCTGCTGTTAAAACTAGCCTAGAGTGCCATCTGCTGTTTAAAACTAGCCTAGAGCGCCATCTGCTGTTTAAAACTAGCCTAGAGCGCCATCTGCTGTTACAAACTAGCCTAGAGCTCCGTCTGCTGTTACAAACTAGCCTAGAGCACCGTCTGCTGTTACAAACTAGCCTAGAGCGCCGTCTGCTGTTACAAACTAGCCTAGAGCGCCGTCTGCTGTTAAAAACTAGCCTAGAGCTCCATTTGCTGTTACAAACTAGCCTAGAGCACCGTCTGCTGTTAAAAACTAGCCTAGAGCGCCGTCAGCTGTTACAAACTAGCCTAGAGCACCGTCTGCTGTTACAAACTAGCCTAGAGCTCCGTCTGCTGTTACAAACTAACCTAGAGCGCCATCTGCTGTTACAAACTAGCCTAGATTGCTATACGGCGTTTGCCATTAAAAACCTAAAAACTAGACTTGTGTAGAAATAAGCTTTGTTTTAGTTCCCAAAAAGGCCATTGGCAGCTTGTTAGAAAATTATTTTAATATTTTACCTAATTTCAAACAGCATTAAAGTCAAATATGCTTTATTTACCAGCATTACCATGATAACAAAATAGCGCTATAGCAAGCAGCAGGAATGAGCATACTTAGAAATGTCATGTTATTTGAGCAGACTTTGTATTTCTTGTGACCATGCACAGGTCATGAATAGATAAATATACAGGCTGATTAATGAAATATCCACAGAGCAAAATACTGAGCGTTTTTTTTTTTTGCTCCGCTGCTTATACACTTTGGTCAACACAACAGCATACCAACACCTTTTCATGGTACAATCAAATGAATGGATTTCATAGCATAGTGCTTTCTGTGTCTGGTGGGAAAGCTGCTTCGCTCCGATTTGTGAATACAGCTGGTGTGAAAGTGAAACCAGCATGCTGAATACTGCTGGGCAATGTGGGACAGCTTAAGCTACATTTAATTCATATTTTTGGGCTTTTATTTTTAGTTTTTTGGCCAAAAACCAATAATGCAAATTTTGACAAAAAAAAAAAAATTGGTGGTCAAAAATTCAGTGCATGGCTAATTTGTATCAAGATATATGATGCATGCAAACCATTCTGAATGTGTGCGCAGTGAGCTGGTGATTGAGGAGCCGAAGGAGCCTGTGGATCCAGCGCTCAGAGCTAAAGAAAACTGGCTGAGAATCTTTGAGAAAGTCCGACGGCAACTGCAGGAGGTGAGGAGTTCACAACAAACACACAAACCTCAGAAAATCCACATTAAAGAACTAAAACTAGAGCTGTAAGATTTTCAAAAGGCATCGCTATTCTCTCTTGAATCGATTCTGAACTTAGTTTTAACAGCAGATGACACTGTGTGCTTTACAAATAGCCATACGGTGCTTGCATTTAATTTCTTGCATCATTCGAACCTGAAAGAAGTTAGGCAAGGTTTAAGTGAATTACAAAATTTTTCATAGTGAGTTGAGTTTATGGCGACGCGGTGGCGCAGTGGGTAGTACATTCGCCTCACAGCAAGAAGGTCGCTGGTTCGAGCTTTGGCTGGGTCAGTTGGCATTTCTGTGTGGAGTTTGCATGTTCTCCCCGTGTTCGTGTGGGTTTCCTCCGGGTGCTCCGGTTTCCCCCACAAGTCCAAAGACATGTGGTACAGGTGAATAGGGTATGCTAAAATTGTCCGTAGTGTATGAATGTGTGTGTGTGTGTGTGTGTGTGTGTGTGTGTGTGTGTGTGTGTGTGTGTGTGTGTGTGTGTGTGTGTGTGTGTGTGTGTGTGTGTGTGTGTGTGTGTGTGTGTGTGTGTGAGAATGAGTGTGTATGGATGTTTCCCAGTGATGAGTTGTGGCTGGAAGGGCATCCGCTGTGTAAAAACATATGCTGGATAAGTTGGTGGTTCATTTCGCTATGGCGACCCCAGATTAATAAAGGGATTAAGTCGAAAAGAAAATGAATGAATGAATGAATGAATGAGTGAATAAATGAATGAATAAATGAATGATTTGTGTTTACATTTCAGTATGACTCAGACTTGCAGACATGCTCTTCATCGTAAGCCTTTTTGGTGTATGGTTAAAAAAGTAGCCTAGAGCGCCATCTGCTGTTAAAAAGTAGCCTAGAGCGCCATCTGCTGTTAAAAAGTAGCCTAGAGCGCCGTCTGCTGTTAAAAAGTAGCCTAGAGCACCTGCTGCTGTTATAAAACTAGCCTAGAGCGCCATCTGCTGTTAAAAACTAGCCTAGAGCGCCATCTGCTGTTAAAAAGTAGCCTAGAGCGCCGTCTGCTGTTAAAAAGTAGCCTAGAGTGCCATCTACTGTTCAAAAGTAGCCTAAAGCACCTGCTGCTGTTATAAAACTAGCCTAGAGCGCCATCTGCTGTTAAAAACTAGCCTAGAGCGCCATCTGCTGTTAAAAACTAGCCTAGAGCTCCATCTGCTGTTAAAATGTAGCCTAGAGCGTCATTCATTCATTTTCTTGTCGGCTTTGTCCCTTGCGGGGTCGCCACAGCGGAATGAACCGCCAACTTATTCAGCACGATTTTACGCAGCGGATGCCCTTCCAGCCGCAACCCATCTCTGGGAACATCCACACTCATACACTACGGACAATTTAGCTTACCCAATTCACCTGTACCGCATGTCTTTGGACTGTGGGGGAAACCGGAGCACCCGGAGGAAACCCACGCGAACGCAGGGAGAACATGCAAACTCCACACAGAAACACCAACTGACCCAGCCTAGCCGAGGTTCGAACCTGCGACCCAGCGACGTTCTTGCTGTGAGCCAACAGCACTACCTACTGCGCCACTGCGTTGCCCGCCTAGAGCGTCATCTGCTGTTAAAACTAGTCTAAAGCTCCATCTGCTGTTTAAATTAGTCTAGAGCGCCATCTGCTGTTAAAACTAGTCTAGAGCGCCGTCCGCTGTTAAAACTAGTCTAGAGCTTCATCTGCTGTTTAAATTAGTCTAGAGCACCATCTGCTGTTAAAACTAGTCTAGAGCGCCATCTACTGTTAAAAACTAGCCTAGAGCGCCATCTGCTGTTTAAATTAGTCTAGAGCACCGTCTGCTGTTAAAACTAGCCTTGAGCACCATCTGCTGTTAAAACTAGTCTAGAGCGCCATCTGCTGTTAAAACTAGTCTAGAGCGCCGTCCGCTGTTAAAACTAGTCTAGAGCTTCATCTGCTGTTTAAATTAGTCTAGAGCACCATCTGCTGTTAAAACTAGTCTAGAGCGCCATCTACTGTTAAAAACTAGCCTAGAGCGCCATCTGCTGTTTAAATTAGTCTAGAGCACCGTCTGCTGTTAAAACTAGCCTTGAGCACCATCTCCTGTTAAAACTAGTGTAGAGCTCCATCTGCTGTTAAAACTAGCCTAGAGCGCCGTCTGCTGCTAAAAACTGGCCTAGAGAGCTCTGTCTGCTGTAAAAAAAATATTCTAGAGCGCCGTCTGCTGTTAAATACTAGCCTAGAGCACCATCTGCTGATAAGTATATGCTTAGAGCACCATCTGCTTTTAAAAACTAGCCTAGTGCATCATCTGCCGTTAAATACTAGCTAGAGCGCCATCTGCTGTTAAGTATATGCTTGGAGCACTGGCTTTTTTAAAAAACAAGCCTAGAACGCCGTCTGTTGTTAAAAAGTAGCCTAGAGTGCCATCTGCTGTTTTAAAACTAGCCTAGAGCGCCGTCTGCTGTTAAGAGCTCAGAATCGATTCAAGAAAGAATACAATTGGAAAATCTCAGGATCCATGCAAAATTGATTTCTCGAATGATTTTCCCCACAAGGTCTAATTAAAACTACAGCTACAATCTGTTCTGGGTTTATGCACAGTGTATATTGCTTATGAAAGCATGAGTTACGAAATGCCTGAAATGAATGCATTCACAAAAGAAGACTGAGTGATTCAGTGGACATTATTTTCTTAATCTTACACTTCAAACAAGCCTCCATGATTACATTCACTCTCTCTCATGTTTCATTCAGACACAAGCAGAGCTGGAGGGATTACTTAGCAATTGTAATCAGATTACAAATAGCATGACAACATTTGAGGGTGGCACGGTGGCTCAGTGGTTAGCACAGTCACCTCACAGTAAGAAGGTCGCTGGTTCGAGTCCCGGCTGGGCCAGTTGGCGTTTCTGTGTGGAGTTTGCATGTTCTCCTTGTGTTGGCGTGGGTTTCCTCCGGGTGCTCTGGTTTCCAAACACATGCGCTATAGTGTGTATGGGTGTTTCCCAGTACTGGGTTGCGGCTAGAAGGGCATCCGCTGGGTAAAACATAAGCCGGAATAGTTGTCGGTTCATTGCGCTGTGGCGACCCCTGATAAATAAAGAGACCAAGCCGAAGGAAAATGAATGATATTTTGGAATCAGATTACGTAACCCAGATTACATGTCATCTCCCCAGCTCTCAAAACACATCACACTATAAAAGTAAACACAGCAAACACAGTTTATTTTTGTGCATCCTCACGTTTTTCTGCTTGTATTGCGATGAAACACATGCACTCTAACCGCTGTCATGATTATTTTGCAGTTTGCCACCTCCTCTTTGCTTCTGTTTTTATATGTGACTCTTTATCCTTTGTTTGTCTCTTTGTATCCCGCCGTGTTTTTGTTTTGTTTGTGGTCTCTCCAGTCTCTTTTCATTGCTTTAGCGATTTGCATGTTGACTCAGATGAGCCCTGATTGGACGAGGCTGTCAGGTGGGTCTGTTGGTGGTCATGTGACGTTCTGTGGTGGTTTTGTGGACGTTTTTGACTTGTGTTGAAATAAGCTGTGGAAAAAGACGTTTAGCTGCTCTTTAGGAATTCATTTCAATATTTGACCTAATTTCAAACCGCACGGCATCACAATAATGATATCTGGAGTGGTACAGTGATTGATATAGTTGGTTGTAAAAAAAGCTAAAAGACATGGCACATTTATTAAATATTCACAATAATTAAACTCAAATTCATTCATTAAATTGTTTTGCGGTCTATTTTGTTGTATTATTAATTCAGCCTCAATGCTATAGGTATTGTGTTTGTTGCAGTGTTATTTTTGTGTGAATTTAGATTAAATCTAGAAGTTTTATAATTTTTTTGTTGTAATGTATTATATATATATATATATAAATACTTTCCGGAAGCACTGTGTATATATATATATATATATATATATATATATATATATATATATATATATATATATATATATATATATATATATATATATATATATATATATATATATATATATATATATATATATACACAGTGCTTCCGGAAAGTATTTATAGCGCTTCACTTTTTCCACTTTTTTATGTTACAGCCTTATTTCAAAATGGATTAAGTTAATTTATTTCCTCAACATTCTACACACAATCCCCCATAATGACAATGTGGAAAAAGAGTTTTTGAAATTGTTGCAAATTTATAAAAAATAAAAAACCTGTCTTTGTGAATTGTTGCCCATTCCTCTTTGCAGTACCTCTCAAGCTCTATCAGGTTGGATGGCAAGCAACGGTGTACAGCCATTTTCAGATCTCTCCAGAGATGTTCAATAGGATTTAGGTCTGGGCTGTGGCTGAGCCACTCAAGGACATTCACCGAGTTGTTTTGAAGCCACTCCATTGATATTTTGGCGGTGTGCTTTGGGTCATTGTCCTGCTGGCAGCATTGTCCTGCTGGAAGATGAAGCGTCGCCCCAGTCTGAGGTCAAGAGCACTCTGAAGCAGGTCTTCATTCAGAATGTCTCTGTACATTGCTGCATTCATCTTTCCCTCTATCCCGACTAGTCTTCCAGTTCCTGCTGCTGAAAAACATCCCCACAGCATGATGCTGCCTCCACCATGCTTCACTGTAGGGATGCTATTAGCCTGGTGATGAGCTGCCTGGTTTTCTCTAAACGTAACGCCTGGCATTCACTCCAAAGAGTTCAATTTGAGTCTCATCAGAGCAGAGAGTTTAGTTTCTGATGGTCTGAGAGTCCTTCAGATGCCTTTTGGCAAACTCCAGGCAGGGAGTGTCTTCCGTCTGGCCGCTCTACCATACAGGCCTGATTGGTGGATTGCTGCACAGATGGTTGTCCTTCTGTAAGGTTCTCCTCTCTCCACAGAAGAACGCTGGAGCTCAGACAGAGTGACCATCGGGTTATTGATCACCTCCCTGACTAAGGCCCTTCTCCCCCGATCACTCAGCTTAGATGGCCGGCCAGCTCTAGGAAGGGTGCTGGTTTCAAACATCTTCCACTTACGGATGATGGAGGCCGCTGTGCTCATTGGAACTTTCAGAGCAGCAGAAATGTTTCTGTAACCTTCCCCAGCCTTGTGCCTCCAGACAATCCTGTCTTAGAGGTCTACAGACAATTCCTTTGTCTTCATGCATTGTTTGTGCTTTGACATGCACTGTCAACCCTGGGCCCTTATATAGACAGGTGTATGCCTTTTCAGATCATGTCCAATCACCTGAATTGGCCACAGGTGAACTCCAATGAAGCTGCTGAAACATCTCAAGAATGATCAGTGGAAACAGAATGTAGCTGAGCCCAATTTAGAGCTTCACGCCAAAGGCTGTCAATACTGATGTACATGTGATTTTACAACTTTTATTTTTAATAAATTTGCAACTATTTCAAAAACTCTTTTTTCACATTGTCATTATGGGAGATTGTGTGTAGAATGTTGAGGAAATAAATCAATTTAATAAATTTTGGAATAAGGCTGTAACATAAAAAAATGTGGAAAAATTGAAGAGCTATGAATACTTTCCAGATGCACTGTACACATATATATTAGGGGTTGAACAACTTTAGATTTTAAGAAGTCAACTTTTAAGTGAAGTAGACTAGTTACTGGTGACGTCATCAATAAAACACAAGATGCAAATGTTTTGAAACATGCCATAATTTGCGAGGAATATTATACACATGCTGACAGCTCATAACATGTTGCAAAAACAATGCAGCATTACCAGTGACTCATTTTGGTGCAAAACAAATGCATTGTCAGCACGTTCATTTTGTTAATAGCGCAACATCAGTCAACACATTGATCACTGCAGGTTCTAGTAAGAATGTAACAATAACAGATATTTTAGTGCAGAAGGAATGCATACATCGTCAGCACACAGATTCATGTGGAGTTATTTCATAACAAAATAGCGCACGAAAGACAAAGGCTATAACGTTAAGCCATATTACACCGTCAGAGACTTGCTCAGATGCATATTTTTATTTTTATCCTGCTCAAGCCGGACCTTTTTCGCAGTTACTGGCTCATCTTGGTTATCAGACGTCTCCTCGCTGCACATCTTTACCACTTTCACCGGGGATGATGTTTACACTGGCTGTGAAGTTTGTCACACCTCTGGCAGCTCCGCTCTTCATTGTTTCTGCGCGCTTCCCAGTTCATTCACAAAATATGTCACAGCATCTATGCTTCACAGGGGAAAACGGCCAATAACATTACTTTTCCAGGGTCGCGTAAACTTGATTGGCTGGCATCTGCTCTAGGGTATTTGCATGGAGTGATCTAACTGGCATCTGTTCACTCAAACTTCACCTGAATCTTTGACGCTGACATAAGGAAAATAAACCTCACTTTAAAAATGACTTTACATAAACTGAGGGCAGTTTCATTCAGTAAACCACCTTTGTGTGTAAAGCCGCCATGTAGTTCAGGTCAAACCACGTGATCTGCTCAGCGCGACTAGTCAACGTCAATCAAAAAGCACTGGCAGAGCATTAAAGTCAGTTCAACCCCTAGTACTGTATATATTTAATTTATATACCCTTGGGTATGAATAATTTCAGGCTTAACTGTATATATAGTTGAAGACCACATTTTCATTCTTTTTCAAATATTTTAGAGCAAGAAATTAATTATTAAAAATTACTTTTAAAATATATTTAGTGCTGGATACAGATTAATCAATTAATGGCATCAAAAATAAAAGTTTGTTTTGACATGATGGGCCCTATCATACACCCGGCGCAATAAGGCGCGAGACCTGTTTGCCCTGACGTGTTGCTATTTTCAGACCAACGTATTTTCCGCCACGTTTTTTAAATAGCAAATCCATTTGCATTTTTAGACTCATGGGTGTTAAGGAATGGGTGTTAAAGGGTCACGAAACACCAAAACACATTTTTTGAGCTGTTGACAGTCATATATGTGTCCCACGCTGCTATACACACTATCAGGACACATATATTGCACTAAAAAGTGAAAATTGGTTGTTTTTGCGTTATTCTGAGCAAATTCGTTCTTCCGATTTGAAACAAATTTTTGAAGCTGCGTCACGGCCATGAGATACTTAGGTGTAAATCCAGAGTGGAGAGTGGTTGTCTGTCTTTTAGAGGACATTCTGACGTATCTGAGTGTGCTGCATTAATTCATGAGAAAGACGTGCTTCAAACCAATCAGCGCGCTCTATTGTGTATGACGTGAAACTTCATTAATATGCATGATAGCTCCGGAGACTGTTTACACTGTACAGACGGAAGAGAGACGCCACGTTGTGTTGCCAAAATAAGTGAAAGAGCAAGAATTTGGAGACAAGAGTCATCGGTTTTGCGTTTATTAGTGTGATGCAACAAGGTTTTGTTTTCATTTCCCTCTATGAGAGAGCTGCTGGACTCGCGTGTGGATTACAGTGCACGCGACAGAAATGCGTTTGTAAGGAACATTTTTTTACCCGAGAGCTTTAAAGGGCCACGAAACCCCCTGTCTCAGCAGGGTGTTTTCACACCTCTGTTTTGAAAAAAGTCAGGAAAGTTGGGCGTGTCCAGCTCTGGGAGTGTGGGAGTGTCGGGGGAGGGAAAGAGGGTAGGATTTGCATAAAAGGGAGTTTCCATTTGGCCATGCGCTGATTTCACAGGCAAAACAAACTTACAGAGGCTGATTTGATACCGCACGGCGAATGAGAGAAAAAAAATCCTCCGCATTTCTCTGTAACTTATGTACTCGGTAGGTAGCGTCAGAAAGCCGTGTGTGTATAGACTATCCTGTCACAAAATGGAGCGAAAATCCTGCACGACGGGAATAGTTTGTGTTTATATGTTTACACTCGGAGAGCAGCATTTACAGCGGATCTTTCAGTGTATAATATTGTACTGTAATATTGCAGTGATATTAACATACTGTAAACTTGGTAACTAAATCATTTTGACTATGGTATGTCTTTAAAAACTGAAAGAGCACTGCTAACCACGAACTAACTTTGCAATCTGGGTAAAACAAAGGGCACTGCACTGCAAACACTAACCAAATCTGTAGACAGACAATCAAACTGGAGCTGTGTCTTTTTAATAAAAGGAGACGAGCGGCAAATCCGGATTTCATCATTTCCAGATGCGAAAAGCTCTCGGGTAAAAATGTTCCTTACAAACGCGTTTCTGTCGCGTGTCGCGTGCACTGTAATCCACACGCGAGTCCAGCAGCTCTCTCGTAGAGGGAAAATTAAAACAAAACCTTCGTTGAAGCACAACAATAAACGCAACACCGACGACCCGTGTCTCCAAATTCTTGTTCTTTCACTTGTTTTGGCAACACAATGTGGCGTCTCTCTGCCGTCTGAACGCTGTAAACAATCTCCGGAGCTATCATGCATATTAATGAAGTTTCACGTCATACACAATAGAGCGCGCTGATTGGTTTGAAGCACGTCTTTCTCATGAATTAATGCCGCACACTCAGATACGTCACAATGTTCTCGAAAAGACAGAGAGCCAGTCTCCAGGCTGGATTTACACCTATGTATCTCATGGCCGTGACGCAGCTTCAAAAATTCGTTTCAAACCGGAAGAACGAATTTGCTCAAAATAACGCAAAAACAACCTATTTTCAGTGCAATATATGTGTCCTAATAGTGTTTATAGCAGCGTGGGACACATATATGACTGTCAACAGCTCAAAAAATGTGTTTTGGTGTTTCGTGACCCTTTAAGGAATTAAAATAGACTGTTCAATAGACCAGCTTAAAGCAGGTCTAAAGTCCAGCGCAGAGCGCGTTAGTTGTGCGCCTCGCTTACACATTGTTAAAAACACGCAGGATGTACAGCAATATGCAAATATCTTTACAAATGAAAAATAATTAAAGGATTAAAATATTATATTATTTTCTACATCAATATAAACACCACTGCCTTCATGCCTTCTTCACCTCGGCGGGCTTTTTCAGTTTATTCATGACAATTTTCTTTTGTATAATGTTATTATTATTATTATTATTTATTATATGCATATTTCTATTTGTTTTATTAAAAAAAACAAGCTTAGATTTGCCCACCTGTGCGGTTTTGGACCATATGGGGCACAGGACGTGTGTTTGGATATAACCACACTTCATTATTATTGTTCATTTATTCTTTGCTGGAAATTAGAACTGAATTTAGAAATAGTTTTGAAGCAAATCTTTGTGCTTAAACAAAATTAATTATGTAGGCTAATGGATGTCTGTGCGTACAACACGTTTCCTTATCCACAAAAGAGTGAACGTGAAGGTTAAGAGGCTGAATGGAGGAGGCTCGTTCTTTATCCTCGCGCTGCAGATGCTCTGTTTAACTGTTTTCTCGCTAGTGAAGTGCTCAGTTATTCCACTTACAAAGTCCGCCATGTAAATAGCAAATGCACTATGGCACGACACAACTGACTCGAAAAGGGAATGAGAGATGATTGGTTTATTCTCAAAACACACCCAGTACTCATTAAGAGAATAAGCACAACCCTGTTAGACCATACGCCGGGCGCAGAGCGTATTTTTTCCTTCCTTAAAATAGTAAAAGTGGATTCGAACACGGCCTTAATGCTTTTGCACCCTGTGCTTCAGACTTTGTGCCTAGATCGTTAAAATAGAGTGTGTATTATATGTATGTATGTGTGTATTATATATATATATATATATATATATATATATATATATATATATATATATATATATATATATATATATATATATATATATATATATATATATATATATATATATATATATATATATATATATATATATGTGATACACACACATGCATTGAAACAAAATTATTTATAAACACTTATGGCATAAATATTACATCAAAACAAACTTTAATTTTGGATGCGATTAATCATGATTAAATTTTGCCCATGATAAAAATATTATGTTTAAATTGTGTCAAAAAAAAAAAATCTGCTTTCCAGTAAACATCACTTGGGAAATGTTTGAAAAAGAATTTGCAAATAACTTTTAAAAGTGTGCGCGTGCGTGAGTGCGTGCATGCGTGCGTGCGTGTAAATATTTGTCTTTTTATTTCATATTTAAAATTGTAATTATGTAAATTAGCTATTAATCTGTTTTTATATATGGATTTATTTGTTGTTGTTGTTGTTTGTTGCCATGTTTGAAGTGAATATCAATTTGAAGAGTGATTATCAGCTTATAAAACTCTCTCTCACTCTCTTTCACTCTCTCTCTCTCTCTCTCTCTCTTTCTCTCTCAGGCTCGAGGAGAAACAGACTCTCAGTCTCTGTGGTTTGGTAAAGGAGGGTAAGACAAAGTTTAGCTCATCTCTAATATCAGCACAACTTACTATTACAAACACATTAGCCACGATGTTGCTCTGGTTCACTAATATTCACATTTATCACATCACAGTAGTTCATACCAATAATATGTAGCTGAATTTTCACTATAATAATGGGTTTGATTCTTAGTGAATGTATGAAATAGATACTTTGAATGCAACTTTTTGTGCAAATATCTAAACATTCTTGTTCATTTGAGATACATTTACTGAAGAAGAAAATTATTTTAGGATATTGTTTGTCTTCTGAAACAAATGCACTGTGTAATTTTGGTATAATATTTTTAGTATTAGTATTAGTATAAATACTAATATGACTGCATGCAATATATACATTGAATGCAATTTTCTTGTACAAATATCCAAACATTCCTAAATTTGAGATGCATTTGCTGGAGAAGAAAACTGATTTTATTGTTTGTTTTCTGAAATAAATATTTTAAAATTAATTTAGTTGACAAATCTGCAAACAAGTTCAGAAAATAATCTTGTTTTTTGCCCAAACTGACAGATATTTATTCTGGTTTTAAGCATTTTTGATGCACTTATTTGATTTAATAACTTCACTTTCAAGTCAATTCATTTACAATAAATAAAATTTAATTTTATACTGCAAAAAATGCTTTTCCTATTTAGGAGTTTTGTCTTGTTTCTAGTCCAAATATCTAAAAAACATTTTCTAGGCAGTTAAAAAAATATAATGTTTTCAGAAATAATGAGTTAAAATTAAAATAATTAAAGTGACTTTTTGCTTTGCTTTTTGCTTATTGGTCACATGACCTTCACGCATTTAACCATTACATAATTTATACAACCATTTATTGTTTTCCCCTTTTCACAATATATACTATGCGCAAAGACACAAATATACGCTGCACAATATACATAAAACAGATTTTAATACGAATTTCAGCAAATAAACACTCTTAATGTGTTTATTCCTTTAAGAATTTCATGGTATGTTTACTTTCACAGTCTCATTTAGGGAAACTCCTGAGGTAAATAAGTTATGTCTCTGAACTTTAATAATAAACCTATATGAAATGTTGCGCTTCCCCACCTCCTGGGACTTCTAGTGCAAGTTTGGTGCTCAAGTCTGCATCGGTGCGTCCTCGATATCAAGAACACATCCGGGAAGTTTCACGTGACACATATTGAGAAACAGCCAATCTGTAGCAGCAATTTTGCACACGGCGTGTCTCAATTATAAAACCAGGAAGAAAAAAACTGTTTTGACATTTCCCTGCGGTCATTTGAATTGTTGCATGGATTGCGCCATCAGATTCTGAGCTCCTATTGGTTCTTGAAACGCTGATCGCAGCTGCTGTCACACTGCAGGGAAGTGTCTGAAATCTTCTGACACTGCCTGAACTTCATCAGAGGGAAAATCTGATTGCAACAGGCTGTCTAACTAAGCGGCTGTCTGTGAACACGTCAAACCAACGATCAAAGATCACAGATTTTAGCCCAGGATTTCAGGAATAATTTTAGTATTTCCCAAATTTGTCTCAGATGACAAAATCGTGGCTGATATCTGACAGTGGGAGCAGGGCTTAAGAGATGCATTTTTTGCAGTGTATATAAATCACAAGACAAAAATACAGAGGAAGAATTGTACTTATTTAGAATCCATGAATGCATAAATGTAAAAGCAACAATAGCTCTATAATATTATTATTCTGAAATGAAATATGCAGTGATTCATTGTGTGAGCAGTAATTCAGTTGTAGAGCTGATGATTATAATGTTGATGAGTAACAAACACTGCTGATGAAGTCATTCTGCACATGACTTTTCATGCAACATTATGTTGATTTTTTTTTATCATGAAGCATGGGTGGAGCGCTGTACAGCATTGACAGCATGCCGGATCTGAGGAAGAGGAAAACCATTCCACTGGTCCGAGATCTGGTGAGAACACACCAAAAACACTCTTTAACTTTGACTGACAAACATTATTGTCATTAAAAATGTTCACTACCTGACAAAAGTCTTGTCGCCTGTCCAAGTTTTAGGAACAGTAAATAATAATTTGATTTCTAGTTAATCATTTGGTGTCAGAAGTGTCTTATATGACAGGCAAAGGCCTCTAGATGACGCTTATTTGACCACAATAAAATATGATCATGTCTTGATTTTGAATGATTTCATTAGGACAGTAAGGTCTGACTTTGCTTAGACAAAAGTCTTGTGACTGAACAGAAATAATGTCCAGTATAGAATATAAAGTCATGCTGCAGTGGAAACAGAATGAATATTGTGTCTGACTCCATCATGAGCTTGGAGAACTGCATCATACATCTCTGCAATGACTCAAATCACTGATTAATAAAGTCATCTGGAATGACAAAGAAAGCGTTCTTGCAGGACTCCCAGAGTTCATCAAGACTCTTTGTGTTCATCTTTAACGCCTCCTCCTTCATCTTTCCACAAACATGCTCAATAATGTTCATGTCTGGTGACTGGGCTGGCCAATACTGCAGCACCTTGACCTTCTTTGCTTTTAGGAACTTTGATGTGGAGGCTGCAGTATGAGGAGCGCTGTCCTGCTGGAGAATCTGCCCTCTCCTGTGGTTTGTAATGTAATGGGCAGCACAAATATCTTGATACCTCAGGCTGTTGATGTTGATCATCCACTCTGAATGGAACCCCAAACCATGATTTCTCTTTCACCAAACTTGACTGATTTCTGTGAGAATCTTGGCTCCGTGTGAGTTCCAGTAGGTCTTCTGCAGTATTTGTGATGATTGGGATGCAGATCAACAGATGATTCATCAGAAAAATCCACCTTCTGCCACTTTTCCAGATGATCAACTAGAAGTCAAGTTATTATTTGCTGCTCTTACAACTAGTATTGATGACAAGACTTTTGTCAGCTAGTGTACTTGTCAAAGTCAAACTCAAAGTCAGCTTTATTGTCATTTCTGCCACAGACATACAGAGAATTAAAATGACATTTTAGTACTCTACATTAGTGTTTTTCATTGTTGTTGTTGTTGTTAAGATCATGTAAATCTGAATAACACAGTTTTTATCTGGTTTTCTTCACTTCTGCTGTCTGGATTTAGGCTATGGTAAGGCTTTGTTTCTTAATATAGTGTATTTTGTTTTAATATATGTTTATTTATTGAGTTTTTGCATTTACAATTTAAAGCAGTACATTATCCCTCCCTACCACAACCACGGCATTGAAAGAAAAAGAAAAAGAATAAAAGGTTACATAAAAATATATATATATACAGTTGAAGTCAGAATTATTAGCCCCCCTTTAAATTTTCTTTTTCTTTTTTTTATATTTTCCAAATGATGTTTAACAGAGCAAGGAAATTTTCACAGTATGTCTGATAATATTTTTTTCTTCTGGAGAAAGTCTTATTTGTTTTATTTCGGCTAGAATAAAAGCAGTTTTTAATTTTTTAAAACCCATTTTAAGGTCAATATTATTAGCCCCTTTAAGCTATGTTTTTTCGATAGTCTACAGAACAAACCATCATTATACAATAACTTGCCTAATTACCCTAACCTGCCTAGTTACCCTAATTAACCTAGTTAAGCCTTTAAATGTCACTTTAAGCTGTATAGAAGTGTCTTGAAGAATATCTAGTCAAATATTATTTACTGTCATCATGACAAAGAGAAAATAAATCAGTTATTAGAGATGAGTTATTAAAACTATTATGATTAGAAATGTGTTGAAGAAATCTGCTCTCCGTTAAACAGAGATAAAAAGGGGGACTAATAATTCAGCGGGGCTAATAATTCTGACTTCAACTGTGTATATAAATAAAAAATATAAATAAAATATTACTGTGCCACTATCGACATAAATTTTATCGCAATTGAATATGATATGGTTTATCGAGTATGACAAAATGTTCATTTAAGGGTGAACTGTGCCTTTAAGAAGCCGGAGAGTTGAGCAGAGTTTGTTGTTGATGGTGTTTTGAGGTGTTATGTGTGTGTTTTTTCCTGTGTGTGTTTCAGTCTCTGGTCCAGAACTCTCGAAAGGCCGGCATCACGTCTGCTATGGCCTCCAGTACACTCAACAACGAGGAGCTGGTCAGTGACACCCCTCACTTTAACAATCTTTAACATTTCATACAATAAGTGAAGCTTATTTATAAACTAATTTCAAGAGGATCACATGCTTTTAATTGCTTGCGGCTGGTCCCGCATTATCCAATTTATGATTCACCAATCAGACGATTCCTAAGCCACTATAAATACCCTCAGTTCCATATAACAGCCATCTTGGTTTTGAAGAATCCTCCCTTCCATACCTACTCCTCCTCCTTTCCTAGATGAGTGGCACAGTGGCCCAGTGGTTAGCACTGTTGCCTGACAACAAGAACGTCACTGGTTCTAGTCCTTACCAAGCCAGCTGACGTTTCGCGTGGGGTTCCTCCCACTGTCCAAAAACATGCAACTTAAGTTAATTGACTAATCCAAATTGGCACCATAGACATGCTCCTAGTAAGTAGGTATCTCTCAAGAGCAGTCACTATCTGTTCATTAACTACTACAGCAGGGGAGTTCTCCAGATCTACCTGAGCTCAAACTCCCCTCTCGCCCTGCAAACGGGAGGGAGCCCCGGGCTCAAGGATCTTATGAGCTCAGGGCTCTCTCCCGGGACAGCATGCCAAACACGCTTTATAATCAATCATCTGCTAAGTGTGAACTCCTGAAAACAGGTAAATAAAAGCAACCTGAAACTAAATATATATACTGTATCTAAAAGATACAATTCCTGTCTGAAATTTTTTTTAAAAACTACAAATAAATATCTGAATTATTTAACTATTATGTACACTGTAAAAATATCCACAAATTAGCAGTTTTATGTTTTTATTTTTATGTGCTTTTGACCCTGATCTTTCTTCCAGCAATTGTAAACCTTGTAAATGTATGTCTGTGTGTGTGCGCATGTCTCTCTGTATGTTTGTGTGTGTGTGTGTGTTTGTGCCGCTGTAGAAGAGTCATGTGTACAAGAAGACGCTGCAGGCCCTGATTTACCCGATCTCCTGCACCACACCGCACAACTTCGAGGTGTGGACAGCCACGACGCCCACCTACTGCTACGAGTGTGAGGGTCTGCTGTGGGGCATCGCTCGTCAGGGCATGCGCTGCTCTGAGTGCGGGGTCAAGTGCCACGATAAATGCCAAGACCTGCTGAACGCAGACTGCCTGCAGAGTGAGTCTGTCCTTTAGCAGCCAATCATGCAGTTGATTCGTTCAAAACGGCTGACTCGTTCAGAAACAGCAACTGACTCTCTTTATGAATGAATCATTCACTCAAACGACTCGTTCAAAAAGGCTGACTCATTCAGAAAAAGCAATTGATTCTCTTTATAAATTAATCATTCACTCAAACGGCTGATTCATTCAGAAACAGCAACTAACTCTTTACGAATGAATCATTCACTTAAATAACTCATTCAAAACGACTCATTCAGAAACAGCAATTGACTCTCTTTCTAAGTGAATCATTCGCTCAACTGGCTGACTCATTCAGAAACAGCAACTGAATCTCTTTATGAATGAATCATTCATTCAAATGGCTGACTAATTTAGAAACAGCAACTGACTCTTTTTATGAATGAATCATTCACTCAAAGGACTCGTTGAAAAAGGCTGACTCATTCAGAAACAGCAATTGACTGTCTTTATAAATTAATCATTCACTCAAATGACTCGTTCAAAACGGCTGACTCATTTAGAAACAGCAACTGACTCTTTTTATGAATGAATCATTCACTCAAAGGACTCGTTCAAAAAGGCTGACTCATTCAGAAACAGCAACTGACTCTCTTTACGAATGAATCATTCGCTCAAACGGCTGACTCATTCAGAAACAGCAACTGACTCTTTTTATGAATGAATCATTAACTCAAACGACTCGTTGAAAAAGGCTGACTCATTCAGAAACAGCAACTGACTGTCTTTATAAATTAATCATTCACTCAAATGACTCGTTCAAAACGGCTGACTCATTTAGAAACAGCAACTGACTCTTTTTATGAATGAATCATTCACTCAAAGGACTCGTTCAAAAAGGCTGACTCATTCAGAAACAGCAACTGACTCTCTTTACGAATGAATCATTCGCTCAAACGGCTGACTCATTCAGAAACAGCAACTGACTCTCTTTATGAATGAATCATTCACTCAAAAGACTGACTCATTCAGAAATAGCAACTGACTCTCTTTATGAATGAATCATTCACTTAGACGACTCGTTCAAAGCAGCTGACTCATTCAGAAACAGCAACTGATTCTCTTTATGAAAGAATTATTCACTCAAACGACTCGTTTAAAGCAGCTGACTCATTCAGAAACAGCAATTGACTCTCTTTATGAATGAATCATTCACTCAAAAGACTGACTCATTCAGAAACAGCAACTGACTCTCTTTATGAATGAATCATTCACTCAAAAGACTCGTTCAAAAAAATGTCTGATGACTTGTTGAGTCATTCTGAGTCAGAATGTCTGAGTCATTTAGCAAGAAGCTGTCTTTATGAATGGATCATTGAAATATTGACTCAGTTGATTTGTTCATACAGTGTTTGTGGATGTATTTCAGTGAGTCTGTGCTGTTTTTTATGCTCAGGAGCGGCTGAGAAGAGCTCCAAACATGGAGCTGAGGACCGAACGCAGAACATCATCATGGTTCTGAAGGACCGCATGAAGATCCGCGAGCGCAACAAACCCGAGATATTCGAGCTGATCCAGGAGGTGTTCGACGAGCCCAAAGCCAGCCACGGCACGCAGATGAAGCAGATCAAGCAGAGCGTCCTGGACGGCACATCTAAGTGGTCCGCTAAAATCAGCATCACAGGTGAAGAGAACAATGACAACAAATGTGGGACAGTGTGACTAATGAGGACACACAGATTGCCATATTGATGCTGAAATGATATATTGTGTAGCCCTAATGTGTTGTATTCTATCTTTATACAGCTTAAGGTAGTGAATGAGTGGTCTTTACTCATATACTGTTTAGAGCTGATGTAAACACTTTTTGCATGGTTAGCTACACTAAATTGCTAATAAAAGTAGATGAGTAAAGATTTATGACAAACTGAGATATTAGCTTTAAAAACGCAGGTCTGAAAATGTATAATAGATTTGAAGTCCTAAAAGCTAAATTAGCGTGTTGCTTGCATGTTTTTAGCATATCTAATATGTTGGTTGTCAAGTGCCATAGACAGGGCTTGACATTAACTTTTTTGTTCACCAGCCACTGTGGCTAGTAGTTTTCCAACATTAATAGCCACTCGCCATTTTCACTAGCCACAATTTTATTGTTGGGAAAATATATTTTATACACATAAATATGACTTTGACATGCTAAAATTACTTGATTTAGATGTTGCGTTTTCTCCACATGCCTCATTCATTTCACTTTTTTGTGTGTCGTGTATGAGCTTGCTCAATGTTCATGGGCAAATGTGTCATGGTTTCATAGTATTACAATTAGTTTTTATTTCACATCATTTTCAGAGCTCAAAATGAAGGATTTACCACATTTATCTCTGACCACACCAAACATAAACAATTAATTATTTCTTACCCACACATTTTAAATGTGTCAAAATAAGCAGCATATAGCTGTAGACTATACTTATTATTTAACAAAACATATGCACAGTAATCTGTCCTGGCTAAAGGTCCCAGATCACCAGTTAACTACACATAATTGGGGAGTAATCTCCCATTAAAGCAATGTTATTGTAAAAAATGATAATTAAACCACATTACGCAAAAGAAAGCAGGTAAAAAACATACCGTGTGCTAATGAAAGGATTATAACGCACACGGTTAACGTTAGACCCATAAATAATCTGTTCAAATAATAGTTAAAGCGAAAGCAACCGGTGCTGCTTACAAAAACACAAATCTGGAGCTCTTGAAAGCAGCAGGACTGTGGGTGCATGTTCATCACTTTTTGTCTAGTCTATTTGAAAGAGAACCGATCACATCAGCTGTGTTTCTAGACACAGTTGCTTCACGCAAGGAAACGAGAGCGCACACGAGTTTTAAACAGTCGCGCGCATCACCTCAGCTGTTAGCACGAGTGATCATCCTCTCATTCGGTATATTTATCTGCTTTTTTATTGCTCACGCGAACGCAATTATTTTTGTCAGTCGTGTTGCTTCTCAATTCTAAGATCGCCTTTGCATGAATATTGGACCATCCTTATTGTCGAACCCTGCTTTTATGAATTATTATCCGGGAAAATCATTTTAAACCAGCCAAAGTGGCTAGTGGGAGTGTCTGTCTTACCCGCCACCACTGAAATCTACCCGCATTTGGCGGGTTGGCGGGTGTTAATGTAAAGCCCTGGCCATAGATATTTACATTAGATGTCGCCTGCCCTGTTGTTGTCTATTGGAAGGAATGCGTCAATAGAGCCGCCATTTTAGTACAGGGTAGCGCTCCTTTGAAATGAATGCAGGACCAAGCTGTAGTGGAGGACTGTGGCCATCCAGAGCCAGAGAAATACACATATACACATATATCTATGATCGGGAGTTTTCAGTAGTTGTCAGTAATACAGGTTTTCTGACACCGCAGCGTCTCGTTGTCTTATTTCTTTTGCATTGTTTGCTTATTTTATTCAACAAAACTAACATAAGCCCAGTATTTAGTGCAAGTTGGTGCTACTTTGCCTTATAGTGAATGCAGTGTCTATTATCATCAATAACGTTACTTGTTGAGCACAAAAGTTCATAACATAAAAACGTAAAAAACGAAATGTTACCTATGAAATGTTCTGCCTTCGTGCTTTGTTTTCTTTGTTTGCTCGTTACTACACCCGTACACAGCACTAAAGTCCAGCATCTTCACATTGGCACACGGTCTTGACTAGTGCGGTTAAATGACATTTGTGCTGGGTGCACTGTACAAATGTGGCGGCGCTATTGACGCATGCTCAGGGTCCTTATGTGATATCTAGTGTATATATCTATGGTCAAGTGCACCGAAAAAAATTATTAATTAGATTGACTAATTGTTTTTTAAAGGGCACCTATTTTACCCCTTTTTTTAAGATGTAGTATTAATATTATGGTTCTTCTGAGTGTGCCAGTTTAGGTTCAGTTTTTTAATGTGTTAAAAAGTGCCATTTTGGGGGCGTGTACACAGTTTGTTGTTTTAAGCCGCCGGTCACACTGGACTTTACTCCCCATAGACTTTTATTCATACGCACGCGAATGCGTCAGACCGGAAACGCAGGGTCATGCGTCGCGTTTCGCATTTCGCTGCGGTGCAAAGTTCAAGTTTGGTGAACTCTGACCTGTGAAATCGCATCACTTGACTGCGTGAGACCAATCCAGGATCAAAACATGACCTCTCTGAACAGAAATTTAAAACATGGAGCAATCGCTCGCTTTTTTTAATGTCTAATCATCTTGCTTAATCCCGCCCCTTTTCGCAGAATTTTGCAAGCTCAAACTCTAGTGTGACTGCGGCTTTAGGGGTTTGCTGCTTCACATGAAAATTAGTTTCGACTTCCTGCCCAACTTAAAAAGGGGGCGGAGCCAAGAGCTCCCCCGCTTTGTGTATGGCAACAGACAGGCAGACAGAGAGAAGCAACATGAGTGAGAGGACCAGCATTCAGCTGTACATGTACGACTCGGACACAGACCAAGCAGAGACTACAAAATCATTTGTGTCTTTGTAGAGTTTTACAGCCAACTGTGTGCTAGTTTAAAGCTCCGAGTTTGTACACCGAGACTAATAACCAAGCACACTGAATTAACTTTGACTGAAGGGCGTCATACACCGGATGCGCCGCTCAGAGCCTCGACACAGCACACCAGACGCGCACATTCGCATGTTATTTAAAGTGAAACTATTCAGATGGCGCTCTGTGGCGTGGCAGAAATATGAACAGTGTCCTGAGTCGTGGCAGGGGGAGCCGTGGACAGCTGCCGACTTGTGGCACGGTTGTGTGTACCGTGATAGAAACCTATGTTTAGAATTTTGAAATGCATGGCGCTGTGGGTCGCCGAGCAGTGCTTCTGGTGTGCAACCTGCTTAAGGCAAGTGCGTTATGTTATTTCCAATGGAGTGACACGCGCGTGAGGCAATGCGCTCACACTTTCCAGCTGCACCTAGTTAAGATGACAGGGAGCTTCTGTGACCGCGGAAAATGCAAACTGCTGAAGTTTACGAAAGATGCAATGAAAAGTACACATGTATGCAAACACACCTAAAGTTACACACACTGACGCCGAGGAGAGCGATAAAGTGGTGAATGTTGAGTCCAATGAGCCTTACATCTAAAAATAGAGCAAGGGTGTTTCTTTGGTGACGTCGCTTTGACTCACACGCTGAAAATGGCAGACGTGAAACAACATACTGAGGATATGGTAATGCGCACCTGTCAATCAATATTGGTGGGCGGGGGGACCACACTCCTACGTAAAGTTGCGGTCAGTCTCAAAACCGCTCCAATTGGTCCACCGTTTATATGTTTTTAAATTGAAAAAAAAAAGGACTGGGTGTGTTTATATCACCCCAATATGACGGTCTATACACTATACCTACACGTATGTCTGTCCAAACAGCTTGAAAAGTAGATTTTTCACCATAAGTGCCCTTTAAGCTAAGTGGTAGCAGACAATTTCTATGGGCTGAACATTACTACATTTAATTTGTTTAAATTCAGCCCAAATACATTTTTGGCAACCAGTTACCTTAAAAACATTAATAAATCCAAAAACTGTAACATTTTGATGTTTTTATTCAAATAAAAATCCTAATTAACTACTTTATAACTACTGTTTTCTATTTAAAGATGTAATTAATTCCTGTGATTTCTACACAGTTTTTAGCATCATTATTCCAGTCACTGTTGTTATTATTCCAGTGCTGATGAAGAAATGTTGTTTAATTATTATTATGTGTGTGTCTGTCTGTCAGTGGTCTGTGCTCAGGGTCTGCAGGCCAAGGATAAGACGGGCTCCAGTGATCCATACGTCACTGTACAGGTGGGAAAAACCAAGAAGAGGACCAAGACCATCTATGGAAATCTCAACCCCATCTGGGACGAGAGCTTCCACTTGTGAGTGCAAGAAAACGGCTTCAGATGTGGGAAATCTTTTGTGTTTTGTATTAAAAACAAAATAAAAACAAGGTCTTATTATTGAGGACCCATCACTGCAAAAAAAATGTTGTTTCTGTAACACTATTACACAGTATTACATTATTTGAATTGGATTTTCTTCTTTATTTTAATTTTAGGCAGCATTTCTGCACTTTTTTATGCTTTTGTCATTTTTATTAGTGTATTTGTCTATTTTATAGCTCAGTATACTTATATGATTTTAGTTTTTAGTTCTAGCATTTTTTACTTTTGAAAATTTTACTTTCAGTAATTTAATTTAATTTAATTTAATTTAATTTAATTTAATTTAATTTAATTTAATTTAATTTAATTTAATTTAATTTAATTTAATTTAATTTAGGGTGCTTTCACACTAGCACTTTTGGTCCGCACCCGGGTTCATTTGACGTCATAGTACGGTATGTTTACCTAGTGTGAATGTGTCTTCTGAACTCGAGTCTGCCTGAAATAGGTGATCTGGGGTACGGTTCATGCGAACTCTGGTACGGTTCACTTCTGGTATGAATGCAATCGTACCAAATAACGGAAGTGAACTGCCAACTGTACAACAAACTATCGTTTTCATAACGTTTGTTTGTGTGTGTGTGTGTGTGTGTGTGTGTGTGTGTGTGTGTGTGTGTGTGTGTGTGTGTGTGTGTGTGTGTGTGTGTGTGTGTGTGTGTGTGTGTGTGTGTGTGTGTGTGTGTGTCTGTGTGTCTGTGTCACGTATTGTACTTTGGTGACAAGCGGGACTGAGCCAGGGCAAACACAGTGATACACAGTGTGACAGTGATGTCTGCTTGTCTTCTCCAAAAACAGCTTCTGCAGACACTGTGTGATGTTCTGAATGTGGACGCGAGTCCCTTTCTGTATGTCCAAAACTAAAAGATTCAGTAAAAGCAGAATGACCGCGATGTGCGGACGTCTTTCCAATTCGGCTCTTTGCTTTCGTGACTGTCACCTAGCAACAGCCGTAAACAAAACAGCAGCTCGATGACGCAATCGTACCGGGGTTCAGAAGGAAAATAGACAATGTGAACACAAACCAACCGAGAAGGTGGCAAGGGGGGACAATCGAACTTGGGTATGGTCCAGGCAATTGAACCAAGTGTGAAAGCACCCTTAATTTTTTGTTTTAGGGTGCTTTCACACCTGCCTTATTTAGTTGGGTTGAATCGCACTAGAGTTCGTTTTCTCTCTTGGTACGGTTCGTTTGGGCAGGTGTGAATGTAGCAATCGTACTCGAGTGCGCACCAAAAGCGGACCAAAAAAGCGTACCGAGACCTCCTTGAAGAGGTGGTCTTGGTACGCTTTCAAACAAACCCTGGAGAGGATCGTTTGTGGTGAGAACATGATCCGAACTAAAACAGACCCAACAGCAAACAGTACTGCGCCTTTTTGGACTAATCCAGCTGCCGTAGGCCGATGCGCTGTGCATTATGGAATAAGGAGGAAAAGTATTTGTTGACAGCGCTTTACCAAAAGAGAGAGGGAGGGGGAAACATTACCTGATGGATCGTTGGTAATATTTCCATGGTAAGATGACCATGTCGCAGTTTAGCTAAATTAATTCACGCCTCCTCCTGAAGTGATGTACGATGCACCTTCACCGTTTGCAATGCCTTAAAACATTGTTTTCCAACCACAGCCGCGCTTCATTCTAGAAATGTATAGTTTGTCTACAGTGATGTATACAAACTATATACAGTAGTATACTATGAGCAGGGATACAATCAGCCAGCGCAGTCGTCCCTCCATAGTGAAAAGCAACATTTTGTGTCTGCCGGTTTGTTTATTCTATTGGCATTTTCCTGCATGTGAATTCTGACCAATCGAAAAGCAGTTTAGGTAATATGTTCAACAACATCTGGCCAATGAGTGATGTGGGTTTTGTCAGATGACTGCATCTTGGTTCTTTTCAACTGGTTCAGACCAAAGCAATCGGTGTGGTGTGAAAGCGACCCAAAGACGGCAGAAAATGCTACAATGTATCATTTATTGCCCTTGGTCCAGAACAAATGAAGCGAACTACAGATGTGAAAGCACCCTTAAACCCTTGTGTGCTGTTCATGTTTTCATCCACTCAGAGGTGATTTTGAGTCTTCATTTGGTCACAACGTTCACTGTGTTTCAGCAAATGGAATGATTTGGGCTGACAAATATTATTTTGACACATATTTTGGGAAAATGCTTTTAAAAAAATACTTAGCAATACACTTTGGGAAAATGGACTCCCCTTTGGTTATGTTAGTTCTGTTTTTGCTCTATTGACTTCCATTATAATCACATTTATTGATTATGACAGCATATAATCATGCATTCTTGGTTGTTGCTGGTTTTCCCATTGGGAAGAGGGAAAATTTGTATTTTTTACTGTTGATCATCAGTTGCAGTGGAAAGCTTATTGATTCATTCATTTTCTTTTTTGGCATAGTCCTTTTATTAATCAGGGGTCGCCACAGCGGAATGAACCGCCAACTTATCCAGCATATGTTTTACGCAACGGATGCCCTTCCAGCCGCAACCCAGTACTGGGAAACACCCATACACTCTTGCATTTAGAATCAGAATCAGAATCAGTTTTATTGCCAAGTGTGCTTCACACACACAAGGAATTTGTTTTGGCTACAGAAGCTTCCAGTGTACATAAAGTGACAAGTGACAACACAAAATTAAATATGAAAAAAGGCGATAAACGGTAAACAGAGATGCAGTTAGTCAAAAAGATCTGAATGTTGAATTGTATGTACAGATATGTTGTAAATATACAGATTGTAAGGTGCTGTGTACAAATGCGTGTAAGAAAGTATTGCATTGTATGTTGTCATAAGGTGCTGTGTACAAGTGCGTATGAAAAAGTATTGCACGTTTATTGCACATAAGGGGAATATTTAACCGTTCATGAGGTAGATGGCCTGAGGAAAGAAGCTTCTCCTGTGTCTGGCTGTTTTTGTGCTTGGTGCTCTGTAGCGCCGACCAGATGGCAACAGTTCGAACAGGTAGTGTGCTGGGTGTGAGTCGTCCAGAGTGATTTTGCGAGCCCTTTTACTCACTCTGTAAGAGTACAGTTCTTGAAGTGTAACCTTGAAGTGAATTTACACACACACTCATACACTACGGCCAATTTAGTTAATCAATTCCACTATAGCGCATGTGTTTGGACTGTGGGGGAAACCGGAGCACCCAGAGGAAACCCATGCCAACACGGGGAGAACATGCAAACTCCACAGAGATACCCCAACTGAACCAGCGGGGACTGGAACCAGCAACCTTCTTGCTGTGAGGCGACAGTGCTAACCACTGAGCCACTGTGCTACCTCAAAAAAAAAAAAAAGCTTAGTTCCTGGCTTAAAATTATATAGTTATATGGAGTATACTGTATGTGGTGTGTGTGTGTGAACACAATAAACACAGTAGGCTTGTATTTCTGCACACACACTATAATCTGCTGTTTTACTCCACTGAACTCCATATAAAAGCCAGACACATTTTGCACAGGCCTATCTAAAGGGTTAATGCTGACAACAGCCACCAACATAACCAAAGGGGAGTCAATTTTGAATACACACGGGTTAATTGTATTATTTTATTCATGCTTTTATCATGCGCTAGCATTAATAGCGTGTCTCTGCTGTGCAGCGAGTGTCATAACTCCTCGGACCGGATAAAAGTGCGTGTCTGGGATGAAGATGACGACATCAAATCTCGTGTGAAGCAGCGGTTCAAGCGCGAGTCTGATGATTTTCTGGGTCAGACCATCATTGAAGTGAGAACGCTGAGTGGAGAAATGGACGTTTGGTACAACCTCGGTGCGTCTGAGACACAAATGAGCCACTGAAACGCCATTTAGCACATCGCTAGCACATTTTAGCAACATGTTTTAGCTTGTGGCTATTGATTTAGCACACTGCTAACATGTTAATTGCATGTTTTAACACTTTGACAATGTTTTAGCATGTTGAGACCATTGTGAATATGATTTAGCATGTTTGCTAACATGTTTCTAGCATAATGTAATCCTTTTAATAAGTTAGTCTGCTTTTATGTCATTATTAAACATTTTGTAGCTTGATTTATCACATTGATAACATGTTTTAGCTTGTTGCTAGTGATTCAGCCCACTGCTACATGTGAATAGCATAATTTAACCCTTTGATAATGTTTTTGCATGTTTTTAGCATGTTGTTAACATTATTTAGCATGTTGTTAACATGTTTCTAGCATAATGAAATACTTTGCTAGCATGATGAATGCTTTGCTTGTTTTACTTGTTGTTAGCAGGATTTAGCACAGTTGTTAACATTTTTGTAGCTTAATTTAGCACTATCCTAACATGTTGTGATTTAGCACACTACTAGCATGTTAGTAGCATGACTTAATACATTGTTACTGTTTTAGCATGTTTATAACATTTCTAACATGATTTAGCATGTTGCTAACATGTTTGTAACATAATGTAAAACTTTGTTAGCATGTTTTTACATGTTGTTAGCATGATTTAGCATTGATAACATTTTGCACTCAACATTTCTGACATCTTTTACCAAATTGCATGTGATTTAGCAAACTGCTAGCAATGCTAAAGGGCATGATTTAACCCCTTGTATTTGTTTTAGCATGTTGCTACCATTGTGAACATGATTTAGCATGTTTCTAACATAATGTGGTGATTTACTAGCATGGTTTTAATTAGTTAGTCTGCTTTTATGTCATTATTAAACATTTTGTAGCTTGATTTATCACATTGATGACATGTTTTAACTTGTTGCTAGTGATTCAGCCCACTGCTACATGTGAATAGCATAATTTAACCCTTTGATAATGTTTTAGCATGTTTTTAGCATGTTGTTAACATTATTTAGCATGTTGTTAACATTATTTAGCATGTTGTTAACATGTTGCTAGCATAATGAAATATGTTGCTGGCACGATGAATGCTTTGCTTGTTTTACTTGTTGTTAGCAGGATTTAGCACAGTTGTTAACATTTTTGTAGCTTAATTTAGCACTATCCTAACATGTTGTGATTTAGCACACTACTAGAATGTTAGTAGCATGATTTAATACAATGTTACTGTTTTAGCATGTTTATAACATTTCTAACAGGATTTAGCTTGTTGCTAACATGTTTGTAACGTAATGTAAAACTTAGCTAGCACGTTTTTTCATGTTGTTAGCATTATTTAGCGCACTATCAACATGTTATTTAAATGATTTTATAGTTTATGCTAGAAGCATGTAACACATTAAAACATTGTGCAATACTTTGTTAGCATGTTTTACATGTTGTTAGCATGATTTTGCATTGAAAACATTTTGTACTCAACATTTCTGACATCTTTTACCAAATTGCATGTGATTTAGCAAACTGCTAGCAATGCTAAAGGGCATGATTTAACCCCTTGTATTTGTTTTAGCATGTTTGCTAACATGTTTCCAACATAATGTGGTGATTTACTAGCATGGTTTTAATTAGTTAGTCTGCTTTTATGTCATTATTAAACATTTTGTAGCTTGATTTATCACATTGATAACATGTTTTAGCTTGTTGCTAGTGATTCAGCCTACTGCTACATGTGAATAGCATAATTTAACCCTTTGATAATGTTTTAGCATGTTGTTAACATTATTTAGCATGTTGTTAACATGTTTCTAGCATAATGAAATACTTTGCTGGCATGATGAATGCTTTGCTTGTTTTACTTGCTGTTAGCAGGATTTAGCACAGTTGTTAACATTTTTGTAGCTTAATTTAGCACTATCCTAACATGTTGTGACTTAGCACACTACTAGCATGTTAGTAGCATGACTTAATACATTGTTACTGTTTTAGCATGTTTATAATATTTCTAACAATGCTAAAGGGCATGATTTAACCCCTTGTATTTGTTTTAGCATGTCGCTACCATTGTGAACATGATTTAGCATGTTTGCTAACATGTTTCTAGCATAATGTGGTGATTTACTAGCATGGTTTTAATTAGTTAGTCTGCTTTTATGTCATTATTAAACATTTTGTAGCTTGATTTATCACATTGATAACATGTTTTAGCTTGTGGCTATTGATTTAGCACACTGCTAACATGTTAACTGCATGATTTAACACTTTGACAATGTTTTAGCATGTTTGCTAACATGTTTCTATCATAATGTAATCCTTTTAATCAGTTTGTCTGCTTTTATGTCATCATTAAACATTTCCCCTTCATCTTACGTACTGTTATTCTACACTGTTTAACCAGACAAGCGCACAGATAAGTCTGCTGTATCGGGAGCCATCCGTATGCACATCAGTGTGGAGATCAAAGGAGAAGAAACTGTTGCTCCATATCATGTCCAGTACACCTGTCTGCATGAGGTACATGCTAAAATCAGCTTCCTTTAGGCTACAACACATTTACATTGAAACACACTTTACACTTGAATGTACACTTGAATACATGCTGTTTTAGCATGTAGCATGTTTTGTAAGTGAGTGAGTGTTGTACTGTGTGTCTCCGCAGCACATCTTCCACTACACCACAGAGAAACAGAACAGCGGTGTGGTGAAAATCCCTGATGCTAAAGGAGACGACGCATGGAAGGTTTACTTCGAGGAGACGGCGCAGGAGATTGTGGATGAGTTCGCCATGAGATACGGAGTCGAGTCCATCTATCAGGCCATGACGTGAGCTAACAGCACTCACATCCAAAAATGCGAATTAGAGTTGTGCGCAAAACTGTTTTATTGCATAAAACATTTGAAATACAAAGAATGTCTTTGAATAAAAAAATGTTTTAATATTAGGGGGGAAAAAAGATTAAATATTTAAATGTAATGTGCACGTCAAAAAAAAGGTTCTTACTTTAATATTATATAATATTGTGTTGTTTTCCAGTACAAATATCTAATGACAAGGGCCAGACAGAATCTGCAGGAATTTTTATATATTATATCTTTCTGCACCAATTTTTTTGCTTTATGCAGAATGATTTTGGGAGTATATTAACTAAAAACTTTAAAAAATATATATAATTTTTTTACTGTTATTTAAGGTTTACAATGCAAACAAATTTGGTAAATAAAGCAAGTCTCTCATTTAATATATCTACTAAAAAGAGAAATTATTACTTTACAAAATTGTATTGTAAAAAAAAACTGTATTGTAGTATTGTAAATAAATCATAAAAAGATTTGCATATTAGTCAATAATATTACTGAAACTAATATAAAAACTCAGTAAATAAAATATGTACACACATGTGCTAAGTAAATTAATAGACTCAAAGATAAGCTATAAACTACGTGACAAAACTGCTAATTGAAATGTTTTTGGGATTTAGGGATGCACTGTATTTTTGGCCACCAGAATTTATCGCTTGAAAATGATATTGTCTAGGAGTATTACCATACGGTTAGGTTGCAATTTATATATATATATATATATATATATATATATATATATATATATATATATATATATATATATATATATATATATATATATATATATATACATACAGTTGAAGTCAGAATTATTAGCCCCCCTGAATTATTCGCCCCCCTGTTTATTTTTTTTCCCATTTTCTGTTTAACGGAGAGAACATTTCTTCAACACATTTCTAATCATAATAGTTTTAATAACTCATCTCTAATAACTGATTTATTTTATCTTTGTCATGATGACAGTAAATAATATTTGACTAGATATTCTTCAAGACACTTCTATACAGCTTAAAGTGACATTTAAAGGCTTAACTAGGTTAATTAGGTTAACTAGGCAGGTTAGGGTAATTAGGCAAGTTATTGTATAATGATGGTTTGTTCTGTAGACTATCGAAAAAAAAGGGGCTAATAATATTGACCTTAAATGGCTTTTAAAAAATTAAAAACTGCTTTTATTCTAGCCGAAATAAAACAAATAAGACTTTCTCCAGAAGAAAAAAATATTATCAGACATACTGTGAAAATTTCCTTGCTCTGTTAAACATCATTTGGGAAATATTTAAAAAAGAAAACAATACAAAGGAGGGCTAATAATTCTGACTTCAACTATATATATATATATATATATATATATATATATATATATATATATATATATATATATATATATATTAAGGGTGTGACGAGATCTCGGGAGACTAAATCGTGACGAGATTTCTCATGGAGGTGAAAAATTGCCTCGTGAGTTGTGATGTTATGATGGAGCGTGAGGGTGAATTTACCACTGAAGATTGGACGCCGGATTGGATTTGAACAGCACATCAAGTGCTTTGCACACACCTGGCAATGCAGGCTGGCCTCGGAGTTGCGCGTCACTCGTTTGCTTGGGCGGGTGAGTGTGACGTAACCGTTTTTTTCTTCACCGGAGTTCAAGAGTTGCCGCGTCCAAAAGCAGAGGCTGCTACAACAGACACATACATTAACCACGGCTCATAACATGCGATGGAATAGCACTTTAGATATGCTTAAAGCCATAATCGTCGTAAACACAAATCGAGTTGGACAGGTGGAGTATTCCTATTTCAGTCGTATTATTGAAGTGCTGTACAGACATGTAAACGCGGTAACCAATCTATTGCCGTTGTCGTGTAGGACTTTCAGCTGCATTTTGCGACAGGATAAGCCACACACACACTAACGACTGTTTGACACTTTTCTGCACCCATCGAGTCAGTAAACAACCAGACACACACACACACACACACATCTCCTCCGAGTGTGCGCGCACACACACAATAAACTCCTGGAGACACACACACACACACCCGTTGTCATCATCATCATCACCAAGCACATGTTTATGCTGTCCGGAAAAAAAAACGGAAGCTGACGCCGAAAGAAAGTAAAACTGCTGAAAAATGAAAAACCAAAAGTGACATGATTACATGCATTTAAAAAAATATGTGGAAAAAAGTTTGATTCTCATATGGAACTGTACAGGGGAGAAACCAGTTGAGTTTATAGCAAAATATTTAGCAGTGTTTGCATGTCATTTATGGCATAATTCATTAAAATAAATGTAAAATAACAGTCATTACAAGTTGAACACCTAAATTGTTTTGCATTTTGTGATTTTTTTTTTTTACATTTTTTTTCATTTTTTAGTTGAATAAAAATCTATATTTTGCAGTGTTTGCATGTCCTTTACTGCCTAGAATTCATTAAAATAAATCTAAAATAACATTTATTACAAGTTGATTTAAAAAAAAAGCATTTTTTCAGTTGAATAAAATATTTTCCATTTATGTATTTAATTATTGAAGATTTATTAAAAATAGTGTAAAAATCTCGTCTCGTCTCGTTCTCGTGAACCCAATCTCGTGTCTTGTCTCGTGGTGAAAGCGTCTCGTCACACCCCTAATATATATATATATATATATATACTGGGTTTTACATTAACACCCGCCAAATGCGGGTAGATTTTAGCTGTAGTGGGTTAAACAGTCACTCCCACTAGCCACTTTGACTGGTTGAAAATAATTTTTAAATTGTAGTTTTCTTTAAAGCAGGGTTTGACAAAAAGGATGGCCCAATATGCGTGCAAATGCGATCTTAGAATTGAGAAGCATCATGACTGACAAAAAATAGCTGTGTTTGTGCGAGCAGTAAAGAAAGCAAGTGAATACCGAATGAGAAGATGATCACTCGCGCCAACAGCTGATGTGATGTGCGCGACTGTTTAAAACATGTGCACGCTCCCGTTTCCTCCTCGCTTGAAGCAACTGTGCCTAGAAACACAACTGGTGTGATCGGTTCTCTTTCAAATAGACTAGACAAAAAGTTATGCTCATGCAGCCACATTCTGGCTGCTTTCAAAAGCTCCAGGTTTGTCTTTTTGTAAGCAGCACCGGTTGCTTTCGCTTTAACCATTATTTGAACAAATTATTAATAGATCTAGCGTTAACCATGTGCGTGTGATCATCCTTTCATTATCACACGGTATGTTTGTCACCTGCTTTCTTTTGCTTACAGTTATTTTTGTTAATATGGTTTAATTATATTTTTTTACAGTAACATTGCTTTAATAGGAGATTAACTTCCCATTTATGTGTAGTTAACTGGTGATCTGGGACCTTTAGCCAGGACAGATTACTCTGCATATTTTAGATATATGACAGTAAGTATTTTTTAAATGTCAGGTTTTTTTGGTAGTTTTTTTTATAAATGTTTTGTTAAATAAAAAGTATAGTCTACAGCTATATTTAGCTTGTTTTGACACATTTAAAATTTGTGGCTAAGAAATAATTATTTATTTTTAGTGTGGTCAGAGATAAATTTAGTAAATCCTTAATTTTCAGCTCTGAAAAGTCATGTGAAATAAAAACTAATTGTAATACGACACTATGAAACCATGACCTATTTGCTTATGCACATTGAGCAAGCTCATACACGACACACAAAAAGTGAAATGAATGAGGCATGTGGATATAACACTAAATCAAGTAACTTTAGCATGTCAAAATCATATTTATGCATAATACAAAATTGTGGCTGGTGAAAATGGCGAGTGGCTAGTAATGTTGAAAATCTACTAGCCACAGTGGCTGGTGATCAAAAAAGTTAATGTCAAGCCCTGTGTGTGTATATATATATATATATATATATATATATATATATATATATATATATATATATACTGTATATTAATGTCTGTATATTAATGTAATTACTGTAAATCTACCCGCATATATACTGTATATTAATGTCAAGCCCTGTATATATATATATATATATATATATATATATATATATATATATATATATATATATATATACTGTATATTAATGTCTGTATATTAATGTAATTACTGTAAATCTACCCGCATATACTGTATATTAATGTCAAGCCCTGTATATATATATATATATATATATATATATATATATATATATATATATATATATATATATATATATATATACAGTTGCAATCAGAATTATTGAACCCCCTTTGAATTTTTTTTTCTTTTTTAAATATTTCCCAAATGATGTTTAACAGAACAAGGGAATGTTCACAGTATGTCTCATAATATTTTTTTTTTCTGGAGAAAGTCTTATTTGTTTTATTTCGGCTAGAATAAAAGCAGTTTTTAATTTTTTAAAACCCATTTTAAGGGCAAAATTATTAGCCCCTTTAAGCAATATTTATTTTCGATAGTTTACAGAACAAACCACTGTTATACAATAACTTGCCTAATTACCCTAACCTGCCTAGTTACCCTAATTAACCTAGTTAAGCTTTTAAATGTCACTTTAAGCTGTATAGAAGTGTTTAGAAAAATATCTAGTAAAATATTATTTACTGTCATCATGCAAAGATAAAATAAATTAGTTATTAGAGATGAGTTATTAAAACTATTATGTTTAGAAATGTGTTGAAAAATTTTTCTCTCCGTTAAACAGAAATTGGGGAAAAAAATAAACAGGGGGGCTAATAATTCAGGCGGTTGAATAATTCTGATTGCAACTGTATATATATATATATATATATATATATATATATATATATATATATATATATATATATATACAAGGTGTGAACTACAGGGGAGCTAGGGGGAGCTCGGCTCCCCTAATTAAGGCATGGGCGCCCCTGAAAACATGATTTGTGTAACTTTGGGGGGTCTCAAAAAATATTGTCAATGTGTTATTTTGATGTGGGGTTTCAGTATTCAGTACATGTAATGTGATCATGGATTATTATGTGTAAAAGAGCAAAAATATCAATCATTCATGCATGACCGCGATTTACACCTCACTTAAAAAAGATAACAACAAGCTATTCTTGTCATGAGCATCATGGTGTGGGGGTGCTGCGGAGCAAAGTCCAGTCAAAGACTGACAGCCAGATGCTGCTTATTCATTTTCTGAAACAAATGATGTGGCGTTGCGTTTTGTTTTATTTGCTTCATACAGTAGGCCAATACAGTGATCTATTTTTAAACACCGTGACATTGCTGTAAACATGTTGGTCAATTAAGCTGAAAGCAGGTAAATTTGACATGACCGAACCCCTTTCAATGGTGTTTCTTTCATTTTCGAATTGGCGATTGTTTTTTTTTACCAGAGTGAAAAGTGAAATTCTATGACATTCTCCAGGCCTATGTAAAATAAAATAAAAACTTATGCTCTCATTGGTGCCATCAGAGACTTTCAACATCAAAGCAACACTCCCTTTATTTATATGAGAGAAGTTTAATATTAGTGTTAATATTGTTATTTCTCAAACATATGATGTTTCATTAACATATTGTTTAGTTTGTTTGTTGGATTTCTACATGCTTAGACTGCCTAGTAATAACCTATAATCAATGTTGGGTAAAGTTGCTTTTAAAATGTATATGTATACAATAGGATATATGTTACTTTAAGATTAAGATAGGCTTTAGATTGTACTTTTATTAGTAACTGTACCCAAAACCCAAACCTATTGTTAAGTGTAGTTTCATGCAAGCTGAATTTTGTGAGATTTTGCACACAGTGAGGTCAGGAAAGTCATGTGAATGTAAATGTGTGTGTTGTGTGTTTGTGTTCAGGCATTTCGCGTGTCTGTCCTCCAAGTACATGTGTCCTGGTGTTCCTGCGGTCATGAGCACACTGTTGGCCAACATTAATGCTTATTACGCTCACACAACACAGTCCTCCAACAATGTCTCTGCCTCCGACCGCTTCGCTGCCTCCAACTTTGGGGTGAGTTCAGCTTGCAGTCAGATCATCCAAATGTTACATAAACATTAGAATTATTCGCTCTCCTGCGATATATGTCTTTTTTCTCTTTCAAATATTTCCCAAATGATGTTGAACAGATTCAGGAATCTTTCACAGTATTTCCTCTAATATTTCTTCTTCTGGAAAATTGTTTTATTTCGGCTAGAATAAAAGCAGATTTTAATTGTTTTAAAGCCATTATAGGGTCAATATTATTAGCCCCCTTAAGCAATATTAGTTTTAGATTGTCTACAGAACAAACCACTGTTATACAATGACTTGCCTAATTACCCTAACTTTACCCTAATTAACCTAGTTAAGTCTTTAAATTGCAGTAGCTAAAGTTATTTTTACCAGTTTTTATTGCATTGATCTAATAAATGCAGTCTTGGTTAAAAAATAAAATAAAAAATGATGTGTATATATTTTTTTATTTTACATTTTGCTATTTTTTTCCTCACAGAAAGAGCGGTTTGTGAAACTGTTGGACCAACTGCACAACTCCCTGAGGATCGACCTCTCTATGTACAGGGTATATCCACATATTCTTCCTCTTCGAAATATTCAAAAATAATTATATACTGTATATTTATACAACAGTTCTGTCTGGTTCTCGTATCTGATTGGCTGATAGCTGTGATATATTTAAGTAATATCAGCACTCGTACAGCCTCTTCACCTTTGTGTATTACTCCGCCCACACGAGTGGCAAGCAGAGGACTACAGTTTGACAAATATTGCAGCTGTTGGACAACATAATGTACTTTTGAGGCTTTTTTAGGCGAGAATGTAGTTATATTTAATTAATTTTATTAATAATTTATATTGCAACTATGCAGTTTATTTATAAGGATAGTGCCTATATTCATAATTTCGGAGATTCAGCGCGTTGGCGGCCATCAGCCTTTTGTACTAAGCAGAGGAAAGACGGTTGACATCCCGCCACAAGATGGTGACAGAGACTGCATAATAAGTGCTTAGGGGAGAAAAACGTTTTTCTCTGAATTTTTTTCAGTGTACTTTTCAAACTACAGCTGATTAAATCATTATTAAACAGGTAAGTGACATTCTAAGTCGATCTCTCTCTTTTGTATGTTGTAGTGCTCTATTTATAGCATAGTAATCTGCTAGTGTTTGCACTGCTTTGGCTTTTTAGGGGTTAATTATTGTGATCTCCTGATTGCAACGGAAAAATACTGAGAAATCTCGGTAGACTAATGGCATTTCATGCTGTTCAGCCTTATAATCTTAAAATGTGAGCGAAATCAGCCTTTTTGTCATCACTTTAGACATTACGCTAGAGCAGGGGTACTCAACCTTTTGCAAGCTGGGCCCCCCAAAGCTGGTTTATTGCAGTTGGGGCCCCAGTGCGAACCCCCCCCCCCCCCCCCCCCCCTTGATTCTATTTCATTATAATAGCTATTAATTTTATTAAGCTGAACTGTTTGCTGATTTATTTGCTGCTAATGTATACTATTTATTTTTTCTTTTGTAAATAATAATAATAAAACATATTACTGACAATTTAACTGTTCATTTACAATAAAACAGCTTCAAATGAACATATTTGGGGATTTTTTAAAGGGGGGTCGGGGTAATCCCTTATTATGGTGGGCATATCCCTTATTATCACATCTCAATGTTGACAGGTATGTTCATCAGATCTGTTTTCGCTGCTAAAATAGACCAAAACAGTCATTATTTCATCAAAAATATAAGTGACTTAATATTAGTAACTTGTTTGTTGATATGAAATCAGTGTCACATTTTCAATGGTGAGGTGATGGTAAATTAAGTGATGGTCGATTGTCAGCTCTCTCGATCGTCATGTCGTGTGATGCATGTTGCTGAACTGTATTCAAATGTTATAAATATAAAAACACCACATTCTGAAATGTAACTGCAGTATGTCAGTTTAGTTTATTTGTGTGTGCTGCGCTCATAGACTTTATAAAACGCTGCTCATTTGTTTGATTTCTCCTCAAGAAGCTGCGCAAGCCTCAAAAGGTCCTTGCACCCTGACTGAGTCCGAAACTGTCGTATTCGTTTTTTCATATTCGTCATTTGGTAGCTCTCAATTGTCAAAAACACTCCTCAAAATATTTGTTACGGATGCGAAAAATGCAGAAAATCGAACCATCCGAATTCATTTTTATAACGGACGGAAGTTGCAGAGGCTGCAAACGTATAAAACGTGAGGTTGTATTTAGTTTATAGATATATATAAAACAAGTAAACTAGTCAGAATATAGGCTACAGTTAAAGCTTTCCTTTAGTTTTTGTGAAATGCACACACGCAGCCACGCACACACAAACATGTTTAAATACATTTATGTTGTTAATAAATAAATAACAATAAATTGTTGTAACAGCAATATCTCCAAGTTTAGTTTTTCACTGTAAAAATGTAATGACTTGCCAATGCAAAGAGAGTACCGCCACCTTTCCCCCCACTTTGTGCACTGATTATAACACAAACAAATCATCCTCCTGGCGACTTTTTTTTTTGTCAAAAGCGACAAATCCAGTGACTTTTACTGGTGTTTTTGGAGACTTTAGTGGTGTTTGGAGACTGGAAAGCACGCATCACTCTGCAGTTAGGCCTACTGTGCTCTACGAGCAGCGGCTGCTGCAGTGAGCCCCTCTCCTGTCCAAAAGCACTCACAGGCGGTCAGTCTCTCAGTAGCCGCTAAAAAAATGCCTGTTTTTTTTTACTTCGTGCTGAACCAATCCGTGTAAATGATAATCTCATCAAATCATAGCCGCTAAACACTCGCTTGTTTGGGGTCCTCTGCCAGAAGATGGGGTCAAGGCATGAACAGCTGCTTCTGCACACTAACAGCATTGATGCTGGAATATCCTGAACTCTGTGACGTCGCCTTTAAGATTCTCCTTCCTTTTGCGTCGACATATTTGTGTGAGGCAGGATTCTCAAAAATGACTGCACTCAAAACGAAATATTGCAATCGTGCACAAATCGAGGATGATTTGAGGCTATATTATCAAACATTGAGCCAAGAATTGAGGATCTTTGCAAGGCAAAGCAGGCTCAGGTCTCACATTAACATCACCTACCTGCAAGGTTCTGTAAAAAATGCAGATGATGCCTACTATTAGGCCTAGTAATAATACCAATAATAAAGCATAAATTAATATCAGAGGTCTGGTGCCAATTCCCAATTATAGCAATAGCCTAGTAATGATAATAGGCCTATACTGATGATAATAATGATAATAATAATAAAATAATAATAATAATAATAATAATAATAATAATAATAATAATAATAATAATAATAATAATAATAATAATAACAACAACAATGAAACATGTAACCTCATATAATTATAAAGCAATAGCCTAGTAATGATGATAGGCCTACCTAGCGCTACTGATGATGATGATGATGATAACAACAATAATAATAATAATAATAATAATAATAAAAATAATAATAATAATGGGAGGGGGGGGGGGGGGTGCACTGGGGCCCCAACTGCAATAAACCAGCTTTGGGGGGGCCCAGCTTGCAAAAGGTTGAGAACCCCTGCTCTAGATATTATTCCTTATACATTATATTGTTTCAAATGACTAAAATGTCAATAAAAGTGACTTTGTTAAACTGTAGAGTTGAATTTCCAACATCAGAAGTGGACAGAGCAGAGATCAACATCCCATAATGCAATTCACAACCGCAAACAAACACTTGTGAATCACTAAATACAGAAGCTGTTCATTTATATTTATTTTTTACAGTGTACATTTTTCTTATTGTATTTAGAAGACAGCTACTAAAATGTCAACAAAGTATAAGAATAGATTATGTCTGCCATATTTACAACAAGAATCATTTGGTGACATATTAAAAGACTCTATTTATGATCGCAGTTTGACTCCCAAATACTCATTAATCTTTATCTGAAATATGTTTGTGTGTTTCAGAATAATTTTCCGGCCAGCAGTCCTGAGCGGCTCCAGGATCTGAAATCCACCGTGGATCTTCTGACCAGCATCACTTTCTTCAGGATGAAGGTTTGTTTTTTGTTTTGATCTAAAATGATTCGTTTGATTCTAAATGATTCGTTTGACTCATTTGTGCTCTGTGAGTATCAACACAAACACATTGTGAAAACGTACCCCCGTATACATTTCTGGAGAGCGTGAATTATGTAGCCAGAGGTACGTATGGCTGCATTTCGTCTTTAAAGCGAACACTACTGGGCGGTATGATGCCGCCGACGGCTTCTGTTGCTTTTTGCACTACCAACTGACCGCTTACCTCCATGTTGATGGCTTTTCGCTGTTACCAGTTTGCCCAGTGGCTTGCTGCGTACGTCGGCGGACTGGGGTGGCGGAGCAGACTTGACCGTGAAGACCGGGTTTGAGTCCAGCAAAGAACAGTTCTAGAAAGCAGGTAAAACAAAAACAAAAGGAAAATAACTAAATAACAGGGTGAGAACATGGTAAGATCTGAAAACTTGGTAAAAACCAGGCGGCTGCGAGGGCTTTTCTTTTTCTGGATTGCGTTTGAAAATACTGTCGGTTGGGTTTAGGGAAGGAGGTGGGCGCTGGTCGATCGGTGCTTTTGAAAACACTATCGGTTGGGTATAAGGAATGAGGGGGGTGAGTCATTTAGTCAGTCAGTCAATCAACAGCGGCCTCTGGTGGATTTACACGCGAATGGCACTTGTGAGAGAAATTTGAGATCTGAAAAAGCGTACACAGTGGCCTCTGGTGGATTCGCGAAAAACAAATACTGCAAGTAGCTCCTGGGATGTATTTGGCGCTCTCCAGAAATGTATACAGGGGTACGTATCTGCAATGAGCCTAGGTTGGTGAGTATAGTTGTGTAGTGTAAAAACACTCTTCATTAAAGATGATATGATTAATAATTATAAAAGCTTAGTTCTGGATTAGCTTGTTTTCTTTACACCTTGTCACACAGCAGCTTTTACATTTTGTTTTTGTTGTAAGTCAGAAAATACAAGTAGTCATCTTCTCACAATAGAAAGTCAATGGCGAGGGTTAGATTGCCCCTATAGTTGATTGATTTATACATTTATAGATTTGAATATACATGTTCAGAGTAAGTACATGTTTTAACCAAATTTAATTGTGAAAGGATTATAAAGTACAACAGGTAACAATTTCCAATAAAATCTCATTAGTTAATGTTAATTAATGCAATAAAATCAACAATGAGAAAGTCAGACTAATTATTACTACACAAACAGCAGAATTATTTTAGGAATTAACTCTATTATGACTCGTGATGAGATTATGACTACGATTATGGTCCCTATATTCAAAAGAATCATCAATTAATTTTTCACAATTGAAGTAGGCCAGATTACTGTGAAAACTATTATGCTAATTGACCAATACTGTAATGAACACCACAGCAGAATTCATCTGAAACTCCACATCTATAATCCTCTTAGTCTATGCTGACATTATCTTCAGCAGCTCAAACACTGGACAGACGGCTGCTTCTCACTCAGGGCTGCTGTTTATGCTAATGAGGGAGAGATGGTCACTAGTGGGCGGGGCTTTCTCCCTCTGATGACATGTACAAAGGGGGAATGTTTTCATCTAGTCTGAATATAAACAATAGAATGAATTCATGTTTCCCATCAGAGGCTGGTTATACTCACACACTGCTGGGTTTTAAAATCCTTATAAAAGTTCTTTTTGCATAATAGGTGCTCTTTAAATCCTCTAATCTTGTTCCTGAGAATAACAAGCGCTGGTTTGTGTGTGTTTTCAGGTTCAGGAGCTGCAGAGTCCTCCGAGAGCGAGTCAGGTTGTGAAAGACTGTGTTAAAGCCTGTCTGAACTCCACATATGAGTACATCTTTAATAACTGCCACGAGCTCTACAGCCGAGAGTATCAGAATGACCCTGTGAGTACATTTCATTCTGTGTGTGTGTGTGTGTGTGTGTGTGTGTGTGTGTGTGTGTGTGTGTGTGTGTGTGTGTGTGTGTGTGTGTGTGTGTGTGTGTGTGTGTGTGTGCATGCGTTACATTTTTCTGCGATACATATTGCATAATTGAGTTTATTTTCACCAGATGAAATGAATGTCTTTCTTTGGAAGGTTTTTGACTGGGATGATTTTGTAGGGCAGTGAAACCAATCAAAAGCATTAATAAATACATTGGAGCAGAGGTACAAATGAAACAGTATTTGGTATTCAGGCTGAAGTTTCATAATCAGATGTTAAATAAGATAGGGTTCATTATGTGTTTTTATGGATACAATAATACAATAGAGTGGAGGAACTATGAAGTCACCTTGTAGGCGAATCGGCTGCTAGCATAAAACTGGTTCCCTTGATGAATTCCCTATAGGATTTTCCCATCTGCTTTTCGAAAATTGCAAATAATAAGCTCTGTGTTCAAACACTGTTTATTAAACTTACACGTTTTGTCCAGCCGGATAATCCTCACACCAAAATACAACTTTTAGCACTTTTGGATCTTAAATGCAAACGCAAGACCTGAAAAGCTAACATTAGGCTATAAACGGACTACAGCCTTCAGGGCGCTCGCCTGTGACGTCTGCACCACCCTGCTAACGACAACTCTTCAAGCTTATTTTTTAGAAATATGGTCCATGACAAAGATTTACGCTCTCAGTTTATTATATTATAATCCACGCTATAGATTATAAACAAACAAATACGCAAAAACACATAGACCTACGTGCCTTTTGGATAGTTTTTACGTGGGAAGTACATTTTGTTTTGCTTTACGTTGTAAAACTGTATGTATAAATGTGCCTACATAGTATTATCTTAAGACATTTAAATAAGTGTATCTCTCGCATGCATACAGCCCGCTTACCTTAGTAACAGACGACAGAAATAATGAGGCGTGAGGGACTAATGTTATATGATGTTATATAATGTTATATAACGTAAAGTCTAATGTTATATGCCTGAAGGTTCCATCACGGGCACAGAACAACATTCAATATTCTTTTTTTGTCACCGGGTACAGCGAAAAGCAGCCCACACAGTCACATATGCGATACATTTTAAGGAGGAGTTAAGGAGGAGTTAAAGGGCCACGAAACCCCCTGTCTCAGCAGGGTGTTTTCACACCTCTGTTTTGAAAAAAGTCAGGAAAGTTGGGCGTGTCCAGCTCTGTGAGTGTGGGAGTGTCGGGGGAGGGAAAGAGGATAAGATTTTGCATAGAAGGGAGTTAACATTTGGGCACGCGCTAAGTTTGACAGGAAAAACAAACACAGAGGCTGATTTGATACGGCGAATAAGAGAAAAAAAATCCTCCGCATTTCTCTGTAACTTATGCACTCGGTAGGTAGCGTCAGAAAGCCGTGTGTGTATAGACTATCCTGTCACAAATTGCAGCGAAAATCCTGCACGACGGGAATAGTTTGTGTTTACATGTTTACACTCGGAGAGCAGCATTTAAACAAAGGGCAGTCCACTGCAAACACTTACCAAATCTGTAGACAGACAATCAAACTGGAGCTGTGTCTTTTTATTAAAAGGAGACGAGCGGCATCGATCCGGATTTCACCATTTCCAGATGAGAAAAAGCTCTCGGGTAAAAATGTTCCTTACAAACGCGTTTCTGTCGCGTGCACTGTAATCCACACGTGATTCCAGCTGCTCTCCCATAGAGGGAAAATGAAAACAAAACCTTCGTTGCAACACACTAATAACACCTACGATTTTGTCTTGAAATTCTTGTACTTTCACTTGTTTTGACAACACAACGTGGCGTCTCTCTGCCGTCTGAACAGTGTAAACTGGTAAATGGGTAAACAGTCTCCGGAGCTATCATGCATATTAATGAAGTTTCACGTCATACACAATAGAGCGCGCTGATTGGTTTGAAGCACGTCTTTCTCATGAATTAATGCCGCACACTCGGATACGTAAGAACGTCCTAGAAAAGACAGACAGACACTCTCCTGCTGGATTTACACCTAAGTATCTCATGGCCGTGACGCAGCTTCAAAAATTCCTTTCAAACCGGAAGAACGAATTTGCTCAAAATAACGCAAAAACAACCAATTTTCACTTTTTAGTGCAATATATGTGTCCTAATAGTGTTTATAGCAGCGTGGGACACATATATGACTGTCAACAGCTCAAAACATGTGTTTTGGTGTTTTGTGACCCTTTAAATGTGTTCAGATGAAAAAAAAAAAACCTGACGAAAAATATATGGATCACGTTAAATTGACAGTTAACGTGTATTACACATTTATTCACACGTTTGCATTACTGACAGCAGGAAAGAGACAGGCTGCACTGGTAAGCAGTATCTTCATAATATCGTTTAATTAAAATAAATAATCTACAAATTAATCTGTATTGACAGTCTTTACAAGTGAAGGCATTATCTACACACAATATGTATTCCCAATTAGAAAAATACTACAAACTTTAAAATACTACTCATGAAAATACCTAAATAACAGACAAATCCAAACGCCCAATGCAAGCGAGCTGCGCTCCAGACCAGTTCAGCTTGATGACGTATAATGTCTCCGACACCGCCTGTAGTCCCGATTAGCAACTTCATAGCAACCGTCTTTTTAAAGAAGCATAACCCATTTAAAAAAATCCAGAGTGTGCTGTAGCTGATGTGTTTTATGTTGTAGAATAAAACGTGAAAGTATTTTGAGTTTGTGTTAGCCACGGACCTTATTTAAGCGATTTAACTGAAATCCCGTTGAAAAAACCCATTGACTTTGGGACGAGGGAACCGGAGCTGCTAAAATGCTAACTCGCTTCCGGGTTTTTGCATACAAATTGACGTCATAGTTCCCCCACTCTATTACACTCATAGTTCTTAAACTCATAAAGGTTTGGAAAAAGTAAAGGGTGAGTACATGAATTCATTTTACATTTTTGGGTGAACTATCGCTTTAATATCCTAATGGTTTTTAACATAAAAGAAAAATCCATAATTTTGACCAATGCAATATATATTTAACTATTTCCAAAAATATACCTGTGGAACATAAGACTGCTTGTGCTCCAGGGTCACAAATGTCCATACCTGTCAACATTGGGATGTACAAATATGGCATACGCCCCCCAACATCCCCCCCTCCCCCCACCCCAAAAAAAAAACCCTCAAATCTCCACAGAAAAACTCCCAAAATGACCCCAAACTCTGTTCATTCAGAGCAGTTTAATTGTATGTCAGCCCAGTTGAAACCATTACAAATACGGGGAGGAAATTAGCTTCAATGATTGAATACAGATCCACAGTGTAAGATTTAAAATGTATAATAAAAGCATTCGATTACTTTTGTAACTGTTTGTGCTCATTTAAGACAAAATGATTTGTGTTTAAAATAAAACATGCAGGACGGACATGTTTACATATGACTCACTGTGTCTGTCGGTTTCCAATCACACCCAAATTTAAAAGTATCCACATTTGCTCCTCTTCAAATCACGTGTACAGACTCTGATCTGGGAACAGTTTCTCTATCACTAAGGAGTGTGCCTGTCAGTCAGCATCATTACATGAATTGACTGATTCAGAGGCTGCATAGGAAGGGCAACGCATGTTTTAATTTCAAGCCAAAATAAAGCGAAAGCTTAATTCTCTGGAACAGCTCTTGCAATTATATCCCATTTGAGATCGGCTCTTTGATGCTACTTTCACTTTTCATAGAAAGATTAATAATACAAGAGAAATACGGGAAAATCCTCAAATGGGATGACAGCGGGATAGAATGGTAAAATACGGGAGAATCCCAGCAAAAACGGCAGTGTTGACAGGTGTGCAAATCTGGTCTGTTTCTCTGTCCAGTCGAAGACGGTTCCTCCTGAAGAACAGGGCCCGAGCATCAAGAACCTGGACTTCTGGTCCAAACTCATTACCCTCATCGTCTCCATCATAGAAGAAGACAAGAACTCCTACACACCCTGTCTGAACCAGTGAGTGTCTAATACAGAAGATCCCCTTCAGAAATTAGTTCCATTGCTTGCCAAAACATGTAGACTGTCTGGAAACAATGCTTTTTTCTTACTTAGAGTTTTTGTCTTGTTTGTTTTAAATCAAGAAGAGTCAAAAAATATTGTCGTTTTAAGAAATAATAAGTCAAAATTAAGTTTTTTTTCCTTAAAAACCAAAAAAAAAAAAAAAAAGGATCTCCCAGTGTGGTAAGCAAAATACTGTTATTTCAAAGTGAAAACCAGATTATTGTGCTTACTCCATTTGCAGATTATTGTGCTTGTTTTAGGGTAAAACTCACTTAATTTTGACTTTATTATTCCTAAAAACAAGACAATATTTTTGGTTGTTTCTTGATTTAAGAATTTTTAGATATTGGACTAAAAACAAGACAAAGGTAAGAAAATCATGTTTTGCAGTGTAGTCCACGTAGAGTAAAAGTTTGTGTTATAAACACTACTCAATGTATGAGTAAAAAGTTGTTTGTAAGTCTCTTTGGATTAAAGTGTCTAAAAAATGCAAATGTAAAATGCATATAATGAACAAAAACTGTAAAGAGACAATGTCAACCCTACGAGGTCTTGAAGAGATGATGGCAACTCTCAAGGACATCAAGTAAAACACAAAACTTCAGCAATACAAAAAATTCACTTCATTAAAAATATCTTAGAGCGTCACGGTGGCTCAGTGGTGTCGCCTCACAGCAAGAAAGTCGCTGATTCGAGTCCTGGCTGGGTCAATTGGCGTTTCTGTGGGGAGTTTGCATGTTCTCATCGTGTTGGCGTGGGTTTCCTCCGGGTGCTCCGGTTTCCCCCAAAGTCCAAACACATGCGCTATAGGGGAATTGATGAACTAAACTGGCCGTAGTGTATGAGTGTGAATGCAAGAGTGTATGGGTGTTTCCCAGTGATGGGTTGCAGCTGGAAGGGCATCCGCTGTGTAAAACATAAGCTTGATAAGTTGCCGGTTCATTCCACCGAAGCAACTCCAGATAAATTAGGCACTAACCTGAAGGAAAATTGTGAAAAGCACTATACAAATAAGCTTGAATTGAATATGGAGTTCAGTCCAATTCAAGTTTATTTGTATAGTGCTTTTCACAATAATTATTGTACAAAAAGTGCACGTTACATTGCATTACAATCAAACTCAGAAAAGTTGGGGTAATTATTTTGAACTATATAAAAGTGAGGGCAACGCAGTGGCGCAGTAGGTAGTGCTGTTGCCTCACAGCAAGAACGTCGCTGGGTCGCAGGTTCGAACCTCGGCTGGGCTGGGTCAGTTGGCGTTTCTGTGTGGAGTTTGCATGTTCTCCCTGCGTTCGCGTGGGTTTCCTCCGGGTGCTCCGGTTTCCCCCACAGTCCAAAGACATGCAGTACAGGTGAATTGAGTAAGCTAAATTGTCCGTAGTGTGTGAATGTGTGTGTGTGTGTGTGGAAATTTCCAGAGATGGGTTGCGGCTGGAAGGGCATCCGCTGCGTAAAAAATTGTGCTGGATAAGTTGGTGGTTCATTCCACTGTGGCGACCCCGCAAGGGACAAAGCCGACAAGAAAATGAATGAATGATATAAAAGTGACTGAAACTTCAGTTCATGGACTGGCCACTAGAGGATGGCTACAAAAGACAGTCGTATTTGTAATTTTCGCATTTGTAATTCTTTGCTTTAGACCACTGTAAATCAGCTGGTTAATGTGATGAAGAAGAATGAGAGCTGATGATATAAGTGAAATGATGGAGATGTGTTTGTTTGCAGGTTTCCTCAGGAGCTAAATGTGGGGAAGATCAGTGCGGAGGTGATGTGGAACATGTTTGCTCAGGATATGAGATACGCCATGGAAGGTAAAAACCACAAACCTCTGACTAATGAAACGAAAAGCAAATTGATAATATGGAGAGGTACAATGTACAGTCCAAACGTTTTTTTACTCACACACATTCACATATATATAACAATATATATATATATTAGTGGTGGGCCGTTATCGGCATTAACGTGCTGCGTTAACGCGAGACTCTTATCACGCGATAAAAAAAAATATCGCCGTTAATCTATTCTCAAAGTTGGGTGAGAGCTGGGTCTATTCTATGCAAGCTATGATGACTTTCACCTTGATAGTTTAGCGCGGATGTATACCTGACCGGTGAGCCGTCTGGGAAAGTAGTGCCCTTCTGAATCAAATCAGCAGGATGCCTGACTCTAACTGCAGTTGAGCAGTTTCACTTTAACTCACGAACATTTAAGTCATGCCTTCGTGACAAACTGGGGTATTAGACGCAAATAAATGAGTAAGGACAGGTGAGAGTGTTATGGAGTTTAATAACGCACGCCAAATGAGAAGAAAAAAACTTCCGCATTTCGCGATGTGTGTGTGTGTGTGTGTTTGTGTGTGTGTGTGCGTCTGTGTGGTCCTTTACTGACAGCCGCCTGTGTGGATCTTGTCGGAAAATATGGCGAAAAGTCCTACATGACAGTAATAGTTTGTCAGTATTGCCACTAATATCTGCATACTCCACGTCTCAATTCCATTTCTGTTTAGTTCAGTTATGACTTTAGTTGCATTAAGGTCATCAAAAATCGCTGTTTACATGGTGACTCTTAATCAGAGTATTGTTTTAATCATATTAAAATCGTATTAAAGTATTGTTGCCCTTGTAAATATACTCAATGTTTGACACCGTCAGGGCTCTGTGAACTTGCCTTTGTGAAGCAGCATTTTGTACGTACATCAAAAGCAAGTATGAAATCCCTGTTTGGAGCTTATGTAGGCCTACAGCTCAACATTCATGTGTAACTGAATAAACAGTGAGTAAACACAAGTACATCTTATTGAACATCATTTATTTTCATCACCAATTATCATAGTAGAACAGTTTCTCAAGCAGTTTGTGATGCATTTTGGAAACAGGAGATGAGCCCCTGGTCTAATGCGCCACCTGGCTTGAGAAACATGTTCTCGAAGACTTAATATTTTGGTAGCACACATATTCTGAATGTCTTCGGCAAAATTCAAATGAGCCATTTTAATCTAGATTAATTTCGAGATTAATTTTGAAATTAATCTAGATTAATCTAGATTAAAAAAATTAATCTATGCCCAACTATAATATATATATATATATATATATATATAGTTATATATAGTTATATATTGTTATAGAGTATATGTATTGTGTATTCACTTATTTATTTTTAAAAAATTTCTGTCTGTTTCCCACTTTTTTATTTTATTTATTACATTTATTATTACTATTATCATTAGTAGTAAAATAGTTGTAATATTTGTTATTTATTTTACTTTTTACTTTTGTTTCTTCACTCCTATTTTAGTTCTGTTTCGATTTAAGGGCTTGTTTTAATCTCTCTTAAACTATATTTTTTCATTATTTATTTTTGTCTTTATTTATATTAGTTTTATAATTTCTATTTTTATTTGTATTCATTATTATTAGACTTATTATTTACCTTCTACAATTAGCCATAGTTGTATTTATTATTTATTTTTGTTATGTATTTTTTACGTCTTACCTTATTTTTCATACGTTAGTTATATTTTAATTTGAGGTTTGTTTGAAATTGTCTCAAATGTGTTTTGTTTATTTATTTATTTAATTAAATTTAAGTGTTATATTATTTTATTACATTATTATATTACTTGTTTACCTGTTACAATTATCTAACATTACACACACACACTTACACATTATACACTTACACATTACACATTATATATATATAATGTTTAATGATGTGTAATAATAATATTCATATTATTTATTTAAATTGTTTTATTTATTTTATTATTTAAATTGTTTTAAAATGTTTACTTATAAAAATGTATTATATATTGTTATTTACTTTCTTCTTCGCTTAACTTTTCTTTTGTTATATTTACTTCTATTCTAATTTGAGGTTGCATTTTTCTAATAATGTTTTCAAATCAAGCAACAGTATAAAACAGCATCAGCCTGTGATGAACTTCCTGTCTCTCTCTCAGAACACGAGAAGAACAGACTGTGCAAGAGCGCTGATTACATGAACCTGCACTTCAAGGTGAAGTGGCTCTACAATGAGTACTGCAAGGAGCTGACCTTCTTCAAGGAGCGCGTGCCCGAATATCCAGCGTAAGAAACGTTTGCTTTGCTCGTGTTTAGTTTTGAGCATTAAACACAGTGGGCATCTGGGTATTGCATGCATGCAGAATATTTATACGATGTGTATAGACATAGGGCGTCACGGTGGCGCAGTGGGTAGCACGATCGCCACACAGCAAGAAGGTGCATGGTTCGAGCCTCGGCCGGGTCAGTTGGCGTTTCTGTGTGGAGTTTGCACGTTCTCTCCGTGTTCGCGTGGGTTTCCTCCGGGTTCTTTGGTTTCCCCCACAACTCCAAACGCATGCACTAAAGGTGAATTGGGTAGGCTAAATTGTCTGTAGTGGATGTGTGTGGATGTTTCCCAGTACTGGGTTACAGCTGGAAGGGCATCCGCTGTGTAAAACATATGCTGGATAAGTTGGCGATTTATTCCGATGTAGCGACCCCAGTTTAATAAAGGGACTAAGCCGAAAAGAAAATGAATAAGTGAATGAATGAATGTGTATAGACCAAGTGTGCCGCACGCCTGCTTTTGAGTGAAGGTCTCGGCCGTTAGATCGCCCCCTGGGGGCTGGCTGCAGTACAAGTCATGAAGCCCGCCTCCTCCGTGTTAATGAAGGAGACATGAGACTAAATAAAAAAATTAATTACACTTGCAATAAAATTTCCCGAAAGATGGTTCTGGTCAGTTAAGGCACTGGTTATCGTGCTGATATAGGTGCAGATCTTCATTTTTGTAAAGAGCATGTTTTGAGCAGTAATTTAATGCTGGGCGTGTCATCATGATTGACAGCTGTGATTGACAGTTTCTCAAAGCAGACGCCGGAGCTTCGGCAGGAGACTGAAGTGTTATTATTCCATTTCTGTGTTATTTTACTATAATCAAACGAGTTGTTCAGCAGTAAACTATAGTTTTCTGACATACAGGAAACACTGTTTATTCGGTAGGTCAGGGCTTTATCAGTTTTTTGATACACGCCTACCACCCAGATAGCAAAATACACTCGGGCCAGTTCCGGCTACACTCTCGCCTGCCGGAGACTTACCCCTCGGCCCGACTCTGTCTGCTGTACCTACTCGCGCACATTACTCGCGGGCCGATCCGGCTCAAATGCAGCAGCGTCGGCTCGCTAACGGCCGCCGCATCTGGCCCGATTGACTCGGGCAGTGAGTCCATAGGCATCCGGTCAGATCCGGCGGCCGTTAGCGAGCCGACGCTGCCGCATCTGAGCCGGATCGGCCCGCGAGTAATGTGCGTTGCGGCCTGGAGCTGGCGAGATTAAATTTTCATTATATAAACCGCACCTTTGTTAACGTCATTACAAACATTTGTTTTGATAAAACAGCAAACCAGGCTCCTATGTAAACGCAAAGTGTACATTAGCGAGCCTTTGTTATAGTGCAGACACCGGCGGTCAAGTGAGAAGTTCGGGGGGCGTGATTGATTTGATGTACAAGCGTTTGGTTGGAAGCTTGATTCCGCAGCTCCTCCTCTGGCTCCATCAGGCAGTCCTTCTGCGCATGCCCAGGCTCCAATTTCAGCAGTCTTTTGCGACAGTTTGTGCCCGTCACTAGGCGTTTTTTCCTTCACAGCGTTTAATGGAAAATGGCGATGTCGCGTCGTCCATATTTTATACAGTCATTGGTGTAGACACTAGGGCTTTGTATTGGCAAGGGCCTCGCGATACGATACATATTGCGATACATGTGTCACGATATATTGCGATACTATAATTATTGTGATATATTGCAATAGTTTGTATTAGTATGTGTGTCACATTATATTGACAACTTGATAAAGTCAGCAGACAAATTAAAATTCCAATTCCAATTTATTTTCCAACTATTCCAATTCATTAGACCTGCATAGTGTGATTGAACAGAGAACTATATATATTGCAAAGCTTACAAATGGGTTTTATTTTTTGTCTAATTCAGTACTCCCTGGTATAGCGTTTAGAGTTGGGCTATGTTGACTAATTTGGCATCGTACGATAGGGGGAGGTGAATTAATTATTTCTGAATAATTAATAAATTCATAACTAATTAATTATTTGTAGCCTACCGTTTCAACTACCTGACCCGCATGGCCTTTGTTTTACCCATAACCAAATCATAAATAAATAAATAATTAAATAAATAATTAAATAAAAAATTTAATTAATTAATTAAATAATTAAATAAATAATTTAATTAATTAATTAATTATTAATTAATTAATTAATTAATTAAGGTAAGCTGCACACAAATTACCACCTGTCAATAACTTTTTTTCCCGCGGGACTCTGGCATGACTAGGCAGAGTGAACTGTGCCATTGTGGCGTCCACACACAACAGTAACCAACCAACAGTATCTGAGGTTTTCACTAAAATTACTTGGTACAAGCGTGAAAGCGAAAGACTGAAGAAGTGTACTGATGCTGTGACACATTACCTGAGAGAATCAAAAGACAGAAGAGTCGTTAGATAGAGACGAGATTAATTAAATATCATGTTTAACAACTTATAGTGAGATGCGATCCAGCGGTACATCCTTGATAAACTGTCTGTACCAATGACTGTATAAAATACAGGTACACTGTACACTGTTCTCTGGAGGTCAGACGAAGGCATTACAGTGTGCGTATGGCTGTGTCTGTGTGTGTATGTGGTCAGACGGAGGGCTTTTCAGAAATGCCAGATGAAACCCCAGTTTGGATGTGGATCATTTCGTTCTGAAATGCCAGTTTAAAACTAAGCTGTATCACTGTAAACGGGGCCTGAGTGTGTGTTTTTTACGAGCGGGTTTGCAACGGGGGCGGTGCGGAGGATCGGTGATGCCGCCTCAGCATCCTGATGTCTATAGGCCATCGGCCCTAATAGCGTTAAAACCAAAGTGCAGCCACACGTCAGCTCCAAAAGCTGGAGGCACCTTTATATTTTATGCCATGATCACTCTTGTTTACTTCTGATACCGTACTACTTGGCATTTTGTTGATCGTTAGCGACATCTACAGGAGCGGAGGAGGAGGTCATTTGGCACAACTTGAATCGATACTTGAGGTTGGACTATCGATACACAATATTTTTGCACAGCCCTAATAGACACGTGCCGATATTGAATAATATGATATACATTGTGATAGTGAACATGCATGATATTGTCATTATGAGCACTTAACAAACTAAAGCAAGTAATTCTTTATTATTTAAACTTTTTAGAGTGTATTTTAAGAATATTCAGACTGTTGTATCTGTGTAACAGCAGCCAATGCTAGAAGGTTTCATTTAGTTATTATTTTCAAACAGAAATCTTTTCACGTTTTAGATCAAGGAAGGCCATTGACTTCAAAAAATTTTCGTGTTTAATATGTTTTTGGATGTAGTTTTGACACCAAGATGCCCTTTAAGATGTACTTCAGCAGTCCTGTTTAATTGTGAGTCTGTTGTGTTTCTGTCTGGACAGATGGTTCGAGCCCTTCGTGATCCTCTGGCTGGATGAGAATGAAGAAGTTTCCAGAGATTTCCTACATGGAGCGCTGGTCAGGGATGCAAAGGACGGGGTAAATATCAGCAGTTTCATATTATATATACAGAAAGGGTTACTTTTATATTGAAAATGTAAAGAAAATACAGAAATCAGGCACTAAAAGTACAGATAATTTAATAAATTGTTACACTAGTAAAAGTAAAAAGTCTTCTGTGACAATATTACTTTAGTCCAAGTACAAAAGCTTGTAATGCTCTATTACCACATTGATAATTCATGATAACTCACGTGAAAATGTGTGAAACCACATTGACATGCTGAACGCCATTCAGATTAGTTTGTAAAAACAGTGAATTGTTTACTGGAGACTCGCTATGAATGAATCATTTGAATAATTGAGTTGTTTATCATAGACTCACTCTGAATGGATCATTTGAATAGGTGAGTTGTTTACCATAGACTCACTCTGAACGGATCATTTGAATTGGTGAGTTGTTTACCATAGACTCACTCTGAACGGATCATTTGAATTGGTGAGTTGTTTACCATAGACTCACTCTGAATGGATCATTTGAATTGGTGAGTTGTTTACCATAGACTCACTCTGCATGAATCATTTAAACAGATGAGTTGTTTATCAAAGACTCACTCTGAATGAATCATTTGAATTGGTGAGTTGTTTACCATAGACTCACTCTGAATGGATCATTTGAATTGGTGAGTTGTTTACTGAAGACGCACTCTTAATGAATCATTTGAATTAGTGAGTTGTTTATCATAGACTCACTCTGAATGGATCATTTGAATAGATGAGTTGTTTATCATAGATTCACTCTGAATGGATCATTTGAATAGATGAGTTGTTTATCATATACTCACTCTGAATGGATCATTTGAATAGATGAGTTGTTTACTGGAGACTCACTCTGAATAGATCATTTGAATCGGTGAGTTGTTTACCATAGACTCACTCTGCATGAATCATTTAAACAGATGAGTTGTTTATCAAAGACTCACTCTGAATGAATCATTTGAATTGGTGAGTTGTTTACCATAGACTAACTCTGAATGGATCATTTGAATTGGTGAGTTGTTTACCATAGACTCACTCTGAATGGATCATTTGAATTGGTGAGTTGTTTACCATAGACTCACTCTGCATGAATCATTTAAACAGGTGAGTTGTTTATCAAAGACTCACTCTAAATGGATCATTTGAATTGGTGAGTTGTTTACTGAAGACGCACTCTTAATGAATCATTTGAATTAGTGAGTTGTTTATCATAGACTCACTCTGAATGGATCATTTGAATAGATGAGTTGTTTATCATAGATTCACTCTGAATGGATCATTTGAATAGATGAGTTGTTTACTGGAGACTCACTCTGAATAGATCATTTGAATCGGTGAGTTGTTTACCATAGACTCACTCTGCATGAATCATTTAAACAGGTGAGTTGTTTATCAAAGACTCACTCTGAATGAATCATTTGAATTGGTGAGTTGCTTACCATAGACTAACTCTAAATGGATCATTTGAGTTGGTGAGTTGTTTACTGAAGACGCACTCTTAATGAATCATTTGAATTAGTGATTTGTTTATCATAGACTCACTCTGAATGGATCATTTGAATAGATGAGTTGTTTATCATAGATTCACTCTGAATGGATCATTTGAATAGATGAGTTGTTTACTGGAGACTCACTCTGAATAGATCATTTGAATCGGTGAGTTGTTTACTAGAGACTCGCTCTGAACGAATCATTTGAACCAATGAGTTGTTTACTGGAGACTCTCTCTGGATGAATAATTTGAATCAGTGAGTTGTTTACCATAGATTCACTCTGAATGGATCATGTGAATCAGTGAGTTGTTTACTGGAGACTCACGCATAACGCATCATTTGAATCAGTGAATTGTTTACTGAATACTCTCTCTGAACAGATCCAATCAATCTCTAAATAGATCATTTGAATCAGTGAGTTGTTTACTGGAGACTCACTCTGAACGCATCATTTAAATCACTGAGTTGTTTACTGGAGACTCTCTCTGGATGAATCATTTGAATCAGTGAGTTGTTTACCATAGATTCACTCTGAATGGATCATGTGAATCAGTGAGTTGTTATTTTGCATGTTTACACTGTTGTTCTGCTGGTTTGTCTGCTCAGTTCCAGGTGACGTCGGAGCATGCTCTTTTCTCCTGCTCGGTGGTGGACGTCTTTTCTCAGCTCAACCAGAGCTTCGAGATCATCAGGAAGCTGGAGTGTCCAGATCCACAGATAGTTGGCACTTACATGAAGAGGTTTGCTAAGGTGAAAAACATTTATTTATGACCCTCATCACTAGAATAAACCCTTCACACTCTGTAAAAGTAATCCAGTAAATACTAGAAGTTTAATGAAATGTATTGTGATGCTACGCTGTAAAAAGTGTGTGTGTATTAGCAGTTCCCCTTCGGGAGGGGAACTTCAATGCTATGTGGAAAAACTTCCACTATGGGGATTTCGTCAGAATCCAATCATCTGAAAGAGTATAAAAACGGGCCAATGAAATGCCAATGAGTTGGCAGCGTCAGCGTGCACAGCTGTCTTGAATGACAATCAGTCTGGCATAAAAGGCTAGCATGTGCTCAGCAACGCTATCCTTTTCGCTTTCAGAGCCTTTCACGAGCTTCTGAGAGAGTCTATGAGGGTATCTCCAACCTGTGTCTACAGAGAGAGATCGAGAAGCAGCTTCTCCCGGTCCAGAGCGTGTATACGCAGTGGCAGATGGTCGAGCTGGGTTGTTCTCCCTTGCCTGGCGTCCTTTGGGTCCGGTCCTCCAAGAGCGGTATGTATATAGGAAGCAAGTTTCCTAAAAGAGCAACACGGTTGTGCAGCGCGTCTTTTTCAAGACGTCGCTCCGACCGTGCGTTTCTGGTTGCGGTGGTTTCCTGTCCCCGGATGATGGGCACGAGCACTGCGTTTCATGTCTGGGGGTCCAGCATGTTGATGCGGTGCTCGCGGGCAGTGCATGCCATCATTGTGATGTCATGTCTGCTGCGCAGTTAAGATCGCGGCTCGCTCTTGCAAAAGAGCGACCCACCCCAGTTGTCCCCCGCACTGCGGTTGGCACTCGGGCAGATCTGAGGGTTTCAGTGGGAGTAAATCCGCCGCCCTCGGGCTCGCGGACCTCTCGCTCCTCCACGCGCTCCATCCAAGCTTCAGGTGAGAGAAGCGCTCCATCCTCGGGTGGTCGCCCTCTCACTTGATGACACCGAGGATCAGATGTCCATCGCTGCATCGGAGGATGGGCTGTCATTGTCTGATGAGGATGCGAACCCGCTCGCTCCCTCCCTCCGGGGTGGAGAGCACGGTGTTGGCATCTAAAAAGCAGACATGATGGCCGTGCTTTCCCGGGCTGTTTCGGCCGTGGGTCTGGTGATGGTTTATCCCCCAGCTCCGCGGCCGGACCGACTAGATGGGTGTTATGTGGAGGATATAAGAAGGCAAGACCTTCTAAGCCTTCCGTCCCCTTCTTCCCGGAAAGTGCGCAGTAAGCTCACGCAGTCTTGGAGGGCACTTTTTTCTGCCCGATCTGCGTGCGCTTTCATCCTCACCATCCTTGGAGGGTTGGTTGTCATTGTCTGATGAGGATTCGAACCTGCTCTCTTCCTCCGGGATGATGGGCGTGGCGTCGAATCCAGAAGCAGACTTTGCAGCCGTGCTTCCCAGGCTGTTTCGGCCGTGGGTCTGGAGATGGTTTATCCCCCAGCCCCGCGGACGGACCGACTAGAGGGGTGTGATGTGGAGGAGATAAAGGAGGCAAGACCTTCTAAGCCTCCACGTCCCCTTCTTCCTGGATGTGCACAGGAAGCCCACGCAGTGCGCTGCGTGCGCCTCCGCCCTCACCATGCATGCTACGGCCACCTACCAGCGCTCCCTAGCGCAGGCGCTGGCCCAGCTGCGCGGGGATGGTTCCGACCCAGGACTGAGCATGAGCTCCGCACAGCTATCGACTGAAGTCGGCTGTGTGTGCCCCAGGGAAGGACGATGGTCACATTAGTGGCCCAGGAACGCCACCACGGGCTAAACCTGGTGATCTGTGTGATGCTGACAAAGTTCGCTTTCTTAGCTCACCCATATCCCAGGCTGGCCTGTTCGGCGACACCGTCAGTGAATTCGCCCAGGAATTCACGCCGGTGAGCGAGCAGTCGGAGGCGATGGGTAATACCATCTCTCGGCGGGATCGTAAAACCGCTCCTCCCCGCCGAGCCATCCACATCCACTGCTTCACGCCGAGAGCGCCCGCCTGCGGCTTTGCTCGGTCGCCCCCGCCTGCGCCTCTGGCCAAGCGGCTGCGCCGAGCATCTCGCAGGCAACCAGCGCTCCCCGCCCTAGGGCGCCGCTAAGTTCGGTAAACGAACCGCGAAGCGTCCCTGAGACGGGCCATCTGGAGAGGAGGAAATTTGCTCTTTCCCCGCTGGAGGGCGGGGCTCTTCTTCTAAACAGCGTTAAAAAACGCTATCAAAACCTCAGAGAAAGAGCATTTTTTCCCTTCCCCGGATGTGACAGCCCGAACACTGCCAGTCTGGGACGCTATGCTTTCCAGCTCGCAGGATCGGTGCACTTCGCCAGTGGCTCGCGGAGCGAGAGAGAACGGTCTCCTTTCTCTCCCCCTCCCAGCCCCACCTCCGGAGTACGGGTGCGAGACAAGAGCGAAGCTCTTGCCTCCTGCTCTCCTGTGGGACCCCAGTGCTTCCCGGTTGAGCCCACCCACTCCGCGCTGCCCCACCGCTGGTACGTCAGCGATCGTGCGGACGAAGCCACTTGCGAGGGCTCTGCCTGCCTGGTTAGCGCGGGCCAGCCCGTCGCAATGGCTCATCCGCGCGATCAGACTCGGCTACGCGATTCAGTTCGCGAAACGGCCTCCCAAGTTCACGGGTGTGTATTTCACCAGGGTCAGCCCTGCGTCCGCCCCTGTCTTGCGAGAGGAGATTGCTGTCCTCCTGGCGAAGGATGCAATCGAACCGGTCCCTCCAGCCGGGATGGAGAGCGGGTTTACAGCCCGCACTTCATCGTACCCAAAAAGAGCGGTGGGCTACGGCCAATCCTTGATCTGCGCTTTTTGAACCGCTGGCTTCACAAGCTGCCGTTCAGAAAGCTTACGCAGAAGCGCACCCTCCGGAGCGTTCGTCCTCGGGATTGGTCTGCAGCAGTAGACCTGAAGGACGCGTACTTTCTCCATACTTCCACGCCACCGTCAGTTTCCTGCGGTTTGCGTCTGAAGTCGAGTCTGGCGGTACAAGTCCTCCCCTTTTGGCTCTCTCTGTCTCCGCGGGTTTTCACCAAGCTCGCGGAGGGTGCCCCAGCTTCGGCTTGCGGGCATCCGCATACTCAATTATTTCAAGCGACTGGCTGATTTCAGCGCGCTCGCGGGATTAATTGATTACGCACAGAGACAGGGTGTTTCGGCACTTCGACCAATTGGGGTTTCAGGTCAACCGAGAAAAGAGCAGCCTCGCCCCCGTGCAGAGCAACTCTTTTCTCGGGTTGGAGCTGGACTCGATCACCATGACGGCGCGCCTCCCCCGAGAGCGCGCCGGGCTGATGCTGGCCTGTCTGAGAGAGTTCGACAGGAAAATGTGGTCCCACTGATATTATTTCAGAGGCTCCTGGAGCATATGACATCAGCAGCCGCGGTCTCGCCGCTCGGATGCTCCATATGAGACCACTTCAGCATTTGCTTCACGATCGGGTCCCTAGACGCGCATGGCACGCGAGCGCGCACCGGGTGACTGTCACTCCGCTGTGTCGCCGCGCCCTCAGCCTCTGGATGGACCCTGTGTTCTACAGGCCCGCGGGCCTCTAGAACAAGCGTCCAGGCATGCCGTCGTTTGACGGATGCTTCCAGTTCACGCTGGGGGGCCGTGTGTTGCGGGCATGCAGCTGTGGTTCCGTGGTAGGAAACTGGTTGCATTGGCATCTTAACTGCCTGGAGCTGTTGGCAGTGTATCTCACGCTGCACCGTTTTTTACCGGTGTTAGAAGGGAAACACGTGCTGGTCAGGACGAACAGCATGGTGGCGATGGTGTATATCAACCGCAAGGGAGATATTCGCTGTCGCCGCATGTCTCAGCTCGCTCGCCGTCTGCTCCCCCGGAGTCATACGCGGCAATCGCTGCATTCCATTTTTCCCCGCCGAGCTCAACCGTGCAGCCGCTGCGCTCTCACGGCAGTTCGCCTGGGAGAATGGAGGCTCCACCCCCGACTGTCCAGCTGTTATGGGTGCGTTCTGCGCACTGGCTACACAGCTGGCCCCGGGGCGTGCGTAATACGCATTTCTCCAGTGAGCCTACTCGCACAGATGCTGTGTAAAGTCAGGGAGGACGAGGAACAGGTCTATGCATTGCGCCTCTCAGGCCCAATCAAACCTGTATTCTAGCTCTCTCCTCGTGATGGCCCCTCCCTGGCATGTCCCATGGAAGAAACTTCTTTTTTGGGGACAGGCACCGTTTGGCACCCGCGCCCAGTTCTATGGACATCACGTGTGGCCCATAGATGGAGCTCGGAGGACTTAGGTGACCTACCGTTAGGTGGTTAACACCATCACTCAGGCCTAGAGCACCCTCTATGAGGCATGCCTATGCCCTGATGTGGAGTCTATTCGCTGTGTGGTGTACTTCTCTCCGAGAAGGAAACCCCAAACATGCCAGATCAGTGTGATGCTATCCTCCTTCAGTTGGCTGGAGCCAAGGCTGTCCCCTCCGCACTGAGGGGTTGGCGTGGCGATCATCCCCGCTCTGAGGATGCGGCGATGGCGGCGCGCTGGGAAAGCATCGCCTCATCATCCAGTCCCCAGAGGCGCGAGACGTAGATATATATCCTGTCCCCTCTCTTACCCATTTGAAGATCTCTCTTAGGAGAGGTCTGCTCGATCACTCGACTCAGTATCTATATGATTTCTGTCCAGGTAGACAGCTCTGCTGGTCGCGTTGGCATCGGTCAAATGGGCGGGTATCTGGAGGCATTTTCGGTCAGCGAAATGTGCCAGCGTTTTGGGCCGGCCCACTCTCACGTTTACCTGAGACCCCGGCCCACCTAGGTGCCCTAGGTTCCTACAGCACTCGTCTAGACTATGTAGTGAACCTGCAAGCGCTGCCCACGGAGGAGGCAGACCCAGCCCCTTTATTGCGGTGTCCTGTTCGCGCTTGCGTATTATAACGGACCGTACTCAGAGCTTAGATCCTCTGAGCAGCTCTTATATGTTACGGTGATTGGCAGATGGGAAGTGCCATATCTAAACAGAGGTTGGCCCACTGAACAGTGAATGCCATCTCCCTCGCTCATCGAGCTAGGGCGAGCCGTGTCCCCCACTCGGAGCGCGCTCCACTCGGAGCGCGCATCCTTTTGGGCGTTAGCACGCGGCGCCTCTCTAACAGACATTGTAGAGCTGCGGGCTGGGCGACACCTGAGCATTTGTGAGATTTATCTTCGAGTGAACTGATTTCCTCACGAGCGGTGAATGAGGAAATTCGGTTAGGTGTTGTAAAACGCTTGCTGCGCCTTTCTCTCTAATACAGAGATACGTGCGCTTTTCTCGCTTTGTCAGTTGAGTTCCCCACTCGGCGAACCCTGCAGAGTTCCTCCGAGGCCCCCAGCATCTGACTCAGCGGAGGAGTCAAATGTTGGCCCATTACGTTGTAGGTATGCCCGCTGGTCATCCCGCGTTCTGGGTATAGGTGCCTGCTATGTGCGATCCCCGCTGGCGATCCCATACGCTCACTCAGCCACGATGTAGTCCCCCCTCCTAGGCGGGCTCGTGTCTTCCCTCCCCGCTAACCACCTCTTCATATGTGCACTCCCCCTTCTCAGGGCTAGTCCATATGCTATTTTGCCACCAGGTCTCCCCCTCCGGGCAGCAGGTGGCCTCCGCAGCGTCCTCCCTATCGGGACTGAACGCTTTCCCAACGTACTGTCGTATTTAAAAATTCCTAGAAACTACTAGGTGTATTTTACGACTCCCCGAAAAGTATATCTAAACCAGAAAAGGTAAGTAGGGTAAGTAAGGGCCAGGGGACACGTTGGAGGACTGTGTCTCCAGCGATGCAGGTGCGCTCGTACTACTGCGTGGCGCGCCCCTCACTGGAGACATGGTAAGGTTCTTTCGTTGTGGCGCTTTCCATAAATTTCCCCATAGTGGAAGTTTTTCCACATAGCATTGAAGTTCCCCTCCCGAAGGGGAACGCTCAGGTTACTAAAGTAACCCTCGTTCCCCGAGGGGGGGAACGGAAATGCTATGTTCCTTCGCCACAATGATTGTCCCTTAGCTGTTGAGTGTGAAAGCCTCTTCAGCTAGAAAAGGATAGCGTTGCTGAGCACATGCTAGCCTTTTATGCCAGACTGATTGTCATTCAAGACAGCTGTGCACGCTGACGCTGCCAACTCATTGGCATTTCATTGGCCCGTTTTTATACTCTTTCAGATGATTGGATTCTGACGAAATCCCCATAGTGGAAGTTTTTCCACATAGCATTTCCGTTCCCCCCCTCGGGGAACGAGGGTTACTTTAGTAACCTGAGCGTTTTCTTTGTATTTTGTGATTCATGTTTTTATTTTTCCCCTCTGTTTATTTTTGCTTTTAAATTGCATTATGGAAGCTTTATCTTTCTGTCAGCATTATCTTTCTGTCAAGCTTTTAACCTTGAAAAGTTATGCGTGAATATGTTAACGCAAATTAGCATGTTGTTAGTATGGATATATTGTTAGCATGAATTTACATTTTAAAAGCTTTTGCTAGCATGTATTAACAGCATTTTCATAGTTTTTCATAGCAGTGAACTGAAAATAACACTTTATTTTTGCATTTTAATTATGTTAGTCCATACCTGTCAACATTGGGATATAAAAATAAGGGATACCAATGTTTACGCTCATAATATTTATATTATTTGCTAATTAATAACCTCATGTGGAACTCTGAATCTGCTTCTCATGCTGGAGTCTGCTACTGTCCACCAGAGGTTGCATTTCAGTCACAGACGCATGCTTTGAGAGCCTTTCTGAATGAATGAATGAAATACGCTGTTTTCCACCAAGGCAACTCGGGTGCTTAAATATAATTGGCTAAACTGGCATTGGGCGGGTTAAATGACCAAAACAAAGACAGCGTTCCAGCATGGAAAACACATTTTGAAAGCAGAATATCTGATTTCAGCATTGTTTTTCAGATAAACAAGAATGTTTGCTGAGCATGTTTCTGAAATATCTGCACACATATTATGGTGTTTTTATGCTTTTGAAGAGTCAAACACTTACACACAGCACCTTTAAAATGTGAGCATGTTTAGTAATTAAGCACCACTGTAATAAATTAAGTGTAGTGTCATGCATGTAGAACTTTAAAAAATTTTTATAAAACATTCAGCGTTAAATTTCTGATTTCTCAGATTTAAGCCTTATAGTCTCATTGTTCTTTCTTTCAGACCATCGGAAATGTTCTTCTGTCATACGCCGACATCATTACCAAGGATTTCCCCACTCACTGCAAGAAGGAGAAAGTGGTGCGTCACATTCATGCACTCACACTCATCATATCACATCATTATAGAGGTGTGTTTCTCCTGAGAGGTGCTGCTAGTGAGTTATTGGACGGCGTGTAATAATTAGCTGAATGTAATTCCTCTCAGAGGAAGAATGTGCACACACACACACACACACACACACACACACGACTAGCGAGACTCATTGAGCTCACAGCACTGAATGAAGCTGGCGCATTTAACACCATTGCTCACTTTATAGTGCTACAGGGATTGCTTTTAGCGTGTGTGTGTGTGTGTGTGTGTGTGTGTGTGTGTGTGTGTGTGTGTCTGTGTATGTGTGCAAATGTGTGTGAGTGATTGTGTGTACTTGTGTGCATGTGTTTGCATGCATGTGTGTGGGTTTGTGTGTGTGTTTGTGTGTGTGAATACGTATGTGTGCGCGTTCATGTGTGTGTGCATGTTCATGTGCGTGTGTGTGTGCATGTTCATGTGTATATGTATGTGTGCATGTAAATGTGGGTGCATGTTGTGTGTATGTGCAAATATGTGTGAGTGATTGTGTGTTCTTGGCTGCGTGGGTTTGTGTGTGTGCGGGTGTGTGCATGTGTGTGTATACGTGTTTGTGTGTGTGCATGATTATGTGCATGTGTGTGTTAGTGTGTGTGGATACGTGTATGTATGTGTGCATGTAAATGTGTGTGCGTGTTGTGTGTGTGTGTGTGTGCATACGTGTGTCAGTGGTTGTGTGTGTGTTGTTTGTGTATTTGCATGCATGTGTGAGGGTGTGCGTGTGCATGTGCGTGTGTGTGTGTGTGTGTGTGTGTGTGTGTGTGTGTGTGTGTGTGCGCGCATGTGTCAGTGGTTGTGTGTGTGTTCTTGTTTGTGTATTTGCATGCATGTGTGAGGGTGTGCATCTGTGTGTATACGTGTTTGTGTGTGTGTGTGTGTGTGTGTGTGCATGATTATGTGCATGTTAGTGTGTGTGCATGTAAATGTGTGTGCGTGTTGTGTGTGTGTGTGCATACGTGTTGTGTGTGTTCTTGTTTGTGTATTTGCATGCATGTGTGAGGGTGTGCATCTGTGTGTATACGTGTGTGTGTGTGTGTGTGTGTGTGTGTGTGTGTGTGTGTGTGTGTGTGTGTGTGTGTGTGTGCATGATTATGTGCATGTTAGTGTGTGTGCATGTAAATGTGTGTGCGTGTTGTGTGTGTGTGTGCATACGTGTTGTGTGTGTTCTTGTTTGTGTATTTGCATGCATGTGTGAGGGTGTGCATCTGTGTGTATACGTGTTTGTGTGTGTGTGTGTGTGTGTGTGTGCATGATTATGTGCATGTTAGTGTGTGTGCATGTAAATGCGTGTGCGTGTTGTGTGTGTGTGTGTATACGTGTTGTGTGTGTTCTTGTTTGTGTATTTGCGTGCATGTGTGCGGGTGTGTGTGTGTGTGTGTGTGTGTGTGTGTGTGTGTGTGTGTGTGTGTGTGTGTGTGTGTGTGTGTGTGTGTGTGTGTGTGTGTGTGTGCATATGTGTGTGCGTGAGTGTGCGCCCGTGTACATGTGTGTGTGTGTGATTTAATGTCATATAATGTCCTCTTCTCTGTTGTTTTCAGCCGTGCATCATCATCAATAATATCCAGCAGCTGCGAGTTCAGCTGGAGAAGATGTTTGAGGCCATGGGAGGGAAAGACGTGAGTTCATCAATGCATTTACTCTTTAACTGGCTTACAGTAACACTGCATGTGTCAGAAATGATTGATTCTTGTACTGCAGGCCTGTGGAATGCTTGATTCTGATTGGCTGCTGAGCATTCTAAGGTGTGCTGTTATTTTCAGATAAACACACACAGATAAAAGAGTTCCGGTTTGTTCATTCATTCATTCATTTTCTTTTCGGCTTAGTGCCTTTATTTATCTGTTTTCGCCACAGCACAATGAACCGCCAACTTATCCAGCATATGTTTTATACAGCGGATGCCCTTCCAGCTGCAACCCATCACTGGGAAACACCCATACACTCTTATTCACACACATACAGCAGGGGTTTACAACCTTTTAGGACCCCCCCCGCCTAATTTGTGCATGTGTGTGTAAACGTAACATTCTGTAGTGCATTTAGTTATTGCCCAGCAGGCACACAACATCATGAGACGCTAATATTAGGTTAGATTTAGGTTGTGATGTCAGGTGACCAAAATCAATTGTCAAGCCAGCATCTAAGGACAACGTTATTTTGATGTCTAATAATGACGTCAAATGACGTTGATATTTGGTTGAGTTTAGGTTGTTAGAAAGTGACCAAAGTCCAGTGTCGAGCCAACATCTTAAACCAACGTCATAGATGACGTCAAATACTGACATTTATTCGTTGGGTACGGCAACCAAAATCCAACATCTGATAGATGGCATAGGGTTAACGTTCACACAATGTCAATCTGTAACATCATTAGGCGTTGAGAATTGGTTGGTTTTAGGTTGGACATTGGATGTGGAGTTCTGACGTCATCCCGATTTTCATTTCCAAACAAAATGCAAAGTCCCCATGACGTTAGTGTTCAATGTCAATCTGACGGCATGTTGACGTCCAGTGCCTGCTGGGTATTTAAGGTCATTTCGGTCATTATACAGTAAACATCCGTCATCTTCCATCAGTGACATGCATCTAAATAGTCTCTGGGTCAATGCGTGTAAAGATTTTGGACATCATCTTGGACACTTTTAATACTTCCAAACAGTTTGCTGCAATTATAAAGTGCACACGTCTAGAGGTAGTTCATTATGATGCGATTTACCTTCTACGGTATGTGTGATTTGATTGGACAGGAATCTCAGGACTGATTTTTCTAATCCCCATGGACAAGACAAATAAAGTAGTGACTGCATGTTGAAAAAGTAGTGGAGTAAAAGTACCAATACTGCACTAAAAATGTACTCAAGGAAAAGTAAAAGTACACATTTTTAAAACTACTACAATTCCTGAGAACAACTACTCAATTACAGTCATTTGAGTATTTGTAATTAGTTACTTTACACCACTGGTCATAACTGAACTAAACAGAAATGGAATTAAGACGTGGAGTATGCAGATATTAGTGGCATTATTAAAGTAAACACTGCAGTCAAACTATTACCGTCATTTAGGACCCTTCGCCATATTTTCTGACAAGATCCACACACATGGCTGTCAGTAAAGGACCGCACGCACACACACATCGCGAAATGCAGACGTTTTTTCTTTCCATTCAGCGTGTGTTATTAAAATCCATAACACTCTCACCAGTCCTTACTCCTTATTTGCGTCTAATACCCCAGTTTGTCACAGGGGCATGAATGAAATGTTCATGAGTGAAAGTTCACCCAAAGGGAAACTCTTACATGAAAGCACTTCATATAAACACCTTAATTATATTATTGTCTATTAGGGCAAATAACTAGAGTACAGATGTCCATGTACTCGTAGTCAGTAGTGTCTTCGAAGTAAGTGAAAGATCCAGAAGGGCATCCTGCTAATTTGATTCAGAAGGGCACTGTTTTGTCAGACGGCTCAGCGGTTTTACTTTCATTCACCGTCATTCATTTTAAAAAGCACCTGGTCCGTTTTATTTGTATATGTTTTACTCGAACGCATAAACTCTACAGGTGCCTGATAGTTAGATGTGGAGCTAACATTAATCAGATTCACTCTAGTGAACACATAAAAATCGTCATCATAGTTTACTCGAGTGTACACCTCAATGTCTCCCTTTGGTGGGGCGCTACCCACCGCGCCTTCCGGCAGGCTTTTATACTGTATCAAAAGTGGACAGAGCAGAGATCAACATCCCATAATGCAATTCACAACCATAAATAAACGCAAAACATGGAAAAATACAGAAACTGTTCATTAACAGATATGTTTGCGGTGTGTGTTCGTTCAGGAATCTACCATATTTCACATCCTTCCCATCATTCATTGATTCTGGCCGGCGGTAAAACATCCCACGCTTCCCTCTTCAGCTCAATATCTGACTCATTTCTGCTTCTCTTCCTGCTCACCATCAAACACGCGCTGTTCAGCTCGAATCACACACATTTAACAGCACACATCATCATCCACACTGCATTTGCATTCGCATTGACGTCATGCATCTTTTATGACTGCAATCATAAACGCTCCCTGACAAACAATCTCAGCTATGAATATTCATGAGCTGATGCATATTTAATTGTATTATGATGTTGGCTGGATTTAATAGTCTGCAGGATTCCCAGCAAACTCCCATTACTCACTGAGTGTTCAGCAAATTTACAGCAATCTCAGCACATGCTAATCATGTTTGCTGGATTTTACAAGGGGGCGGAGTCTTAGTGCTATCAGTTATGAAAGCAATCCAATGCTTCCATTATAGATCTGTGCATTCTTAAAGTGACAGCGCTGTTATTTAATGTAATCAGACAAAAAAAAATATATATAATATCTAAATATTAATTTCCATTTCTTCACTAAACTATTAATCACTTTAATCGAATATAACAATTATACAGTGAGTGGAGAAAAAGTCAATGAGATTTGATTGTTGATTTAATTTCTGCGTATTACGCCGTTAATTTTAATATGCTAAATGGTTTAATTCACGTGAAGCTTTTATCTTATTTATTTTATTTATTCTCAAATGTAAATAAAATAATATAAAATAAATAAATGATGAATAAATAAATAAAACATTTTTATTTGTTTATTTATTTATTTCGTTTACTGGTGGGTGGCACAGTGGCTCAGTGGTTAGCACTGTGGCCTCACAGCAAGAAGGTCGCTGGTTCGAGTCGCGGCTGCTTCAGTTGGCATTTCTGTGTGGAGTTTGCATGTTCTCCCCGTGTTGGCGTGGGTTTCCTCCAGGTGCTCTGGTTTCCCCCACAGTCCAAACACATGCACTATAGGGGAATTGATGAACTAAGTTGGCCGTAGTGTATGGGTGTTTCTCAGTACTGGGTTGCAGCTAGAAGGGCATCCGCTGCGTATAACATATGCTGGCGGTTCATTCCACTCTGGCGATCCCTGATGAATGAAGGGACTAAGCCAAAGGAAAATGAATTGAATAATTTTATTGGTTCAACTGTATTTATTTCCAATTAAACTACTCTAACTGAATGTTATGAATGTTGACCGGCTTTAATAGTCTGCAGGATTCCCTGCAAACTCCTATTACTCACTGAATATTCAGTACATTTACAGCAATCTCAGCTCATGCTAAACATGGTTGCTGGATTTCATGAGGGGGCGGAGTCTTAGCGCTAAACAGATTCCATTGGCTGGAAAAGAATGATGTTAACAGTTATGAAAGTGATCCAATGCTTTCATTATATTTGTGCTATCTTAAAGTGACAGTGCTGTTATTTAATGTAATGTAGCCAAATTAGCTCAGTTTATGAATACTAATGATCAATAATAACGAGTTATTAATAATTATTAATTTTCTGAACTAACTTATTGCTGATTTGACTAAATAAATAGGACTTCGCCCGCTCGTCTGATCGGACTCTGTAATTATTTATTTATTTAGAAAGGGAATTATAACTACTTGTGCAGTATGAATAGTTTAGCAGTTTAATAAACTGGGTTTTAGCTGGTAGCAAGATCTACATTAAAGTGACCTTTTCTGTGAGGCAAAACAAAGACAATTCATTCATATATATATATATATATATATATATATATATATATATATATATATATATATATATATATATATATATATATATATATATATATATAATTTTTAACAGCTTTAATAGTCTGCAGGATTCCCAGCAAACTCCCATTACTCACTGAATATTCAGTATATTTACAGCAATCTCAGTGCATGCTAAACATGTTTGCTGGATTTCAGTAGGGGGCGGCGTCTTAGTGATGCACAGATTCCATTGGCTGGAAACATGCAGTGTGATGTCATCAGAGTGGCTGATATAAAAGTTAAGACACACTTCATTCTGCAGCACTTCATATCATACAGAGTGATTCAACATCAGCTTGTCATGCCTGGGCTCATTCAGGAAGGCAAGTATCGCAGGAGTTATCAAAACACGTAGATTTATTGATTAACACTCACATGAAGGATAAAGGAAACACTGGCGCCTCATGGGTTCCTGACAATGCACAACTCAAAATATCGGACGAGGAACTAACTGAACACAGACTTAAATACAAGGTATATGATTAGACTGATAACAAACAGGGGAGAGACGCAGGTGAAACTCATGAGATAATAACAAATGGCGGGAACTAGAACAAAGGGGTCACATGATGAAAACAAACACACATGGAGAATGGAAACATGGGGAAGGTCACATGACAAACACACAGGGGCCTGACACAGCTTAACAGAAATAAATAGGAAAGTAACAGCACTGATGTTTAATAAATGTGTTAATAATTTAGCAATTATTAAGCAACTTCAGTTTAATTTGAGTTTTTTAACTCTCATTCTAGATGGAAAAAAACACAATTCTCATCAGGCTTATGCTATGTTTGTGAACCCCTTTGCTTGCCGAATATGTGAAAATGGCAATAATTTGAACAAAATAAGGAATGTCATACAGAATGCATGCATGTTATTTATTTTTTTTATTTAGTCCTGTCCTACGATATTTTACATAAAATATGTTTAAATACAGTCCACAAGACAGATTATTTTATTTTATTTAATTACATTTTATTTTTATTTTATTTCATTTTATTTGAGATATTTCATTTTATTAAATTTTATTTTAATTTTATTAAATTTTATTCTATGTTATGTTATTTTAGTTAATTTTATTTTATTTTATTTTTATTTTATTTTATTAAATTTGATTATTATTTATTTATTTATTTTCATTATTTTATTTCATTTTATTTTGTATTTTATTTTATTTTTATTTATTTCATTTTATTCTATTTTTTATTTCATTTTATTCTATTTTGTATTTTATTTTATTTAATTTAAATTAAATTAGATTTTTATTTTATTTTATTTCATTTTATTTAGTTTTTTTATTAATTTTTTTTTATTTTATTTTATTTTATTTTGCATTTTATTTTGTTTAGTTTTTTTATTCTATTTTTATTTTATTAAATTTATTTGATTTAATTTATTAATTTTATTTGTGTGTGTGTGTGTGTGTGTGTGTGTGTGTGTGTGTGTGTGTGTGTGTGTGTGTGTGTGTGTGTGTGTGTGTGTGTGTGTGTGTGTGTGTGTGTGTGTGTGTGTGTGTTTAAGCAGGGATTTATGTGAAAGAAAAGCTGTTCATCAGATATGCTTAAGTAGAAAATTATGTGATATAAGAAAAATAAATCATAATTTTTATGTTTAAATCAATCCAGACAATCCAACAACAAGGTGTTGTTTTGTGTGTTTTTGCAGTTAAATGTGGAGGCCAGTGACTTCATGAAGGATCTGCAGGTCAAGCTGAACAACGTGATGGATGATCTCAGCAGGGTCTTTGCCGTCAGGTCAGCCGGGATTATTATGGGGTTTAAATTTTAGAAAATAAAATGCACATTTGTTGTCTTCACAGAGATTTAAGAAGCATTTAGTGAAGTTTATTTATAAACTAATTTCGAGAGGATCAGGTGCTTATAATTGCTTGCGGCTGGTCCTGCATTATTCAATTTATGATTCACCAATCAGACGATTCCTAAGCCACTAATAAATGCCCTAAGTTCCATATAACAGCCATCTTCGTTTTGAAGAATCCCTCCTCCACCCCTACTCCTCCTCCTTTCCTAGATGGGTGGCACAGTTGCCCAGTGGTTAGCACTGTTGCCTCACCGCAAGAACGTCACTGATTCTAGTCCTTACCAAGCCAGCTGACATTTCTGTGCGGAGTTTACACGTTCTCCCCGTGCTCACGTGGGTTTCCCACAGGTTCCCCGGTTTTTTCCCACCTTTCAAAAACATGCAACTTAAGTTAATTGACTAATCCAAATCAGCACCATTGACATGCACCAAGTAAGTAGTTATCTCTTAAAAGCAGTCACTATCTGTTAATTAGCTACTACAGCAGGGGTCTCCCCTCTCGCCTTGCAAACGGAAGGAGCCCCGGGCACGAGGATCTTATGAGCTCAGGGCTCTCTCCCGGGACAGCATGCCAAACAAGCTTTATAATCAATCATCAGCTATGTGTGAACTCTTGAAATAGACAAGCAAAAATATCATCTTGTTATCAGTCAAAATCCTAATAAATTCAAATTAAGTGAGTTTTTCCTGAAAATAAGCGAAATAATCTTATTTCAAAGTGAAATCAAGATTATTTTGCTTCTTGATTTAAGTTTTTGTAGGTATTTGGACTAGAAACGAGACAAAAATTCTTATTTAGAGTAAGAAAAGCACTTTCTTTTCTATTTATTCACTCATGTAAATGTGTAAAATTCAGTTTTTATATTCAATTCAATTCATCTTTATTTCTATAGCGCTTTTACAATGTAGATTGTGTCAAAGCAGCTTCACATAGAAGATTATAGTAATGTAAAAAAACAATATCAGCCCAGTTTTCAGAGTTGAAGTAAAGTTTAGTGCAGTTCAGTGTGGTTTAATCTTCACTGCTGAAACTCAAACACTGAAGAGCAAATCTATCGAGGCGCAGCTCCACAAAAACCGAACCATGCAAGCCAGTGGCAAATTATGGCCAGTGATATTAATTTAGTAAAATTAATTGAATAATATGCAAACGTTTGTATGATTTATGTACAGTGCAGCTTGTAAAGTAACATTTTCTGTCTTTTAGTAGGTATATTATACAGGGGGTGCAGAATTATTAGGCAATTGAGTATTTTGACCACATCATCCTCTTTATGCATGTTGTCTTACTCCAAGCTGTATAGGCTCGAAAGCCTACAACCAATTAAGCATATTAGGTGATGTGCATCTCTGTAATGAGAAGGGGTGTGGTCTAATGACATCAACACCCTATATCAGGTGTGCATAATTATTAGGCAGCTTCCTTTCCTTTGGCAAAATGGGTCAAAAGAAGGACTTGACAGGCTCCGAAAAGTCAAAAATAGTGAGATATCTTGCAGAGGGATGCAGCACTCTTAAAATTGCCAAGCTTCTGAAGCGTGATCATCCAACAATCAAGCGTTTCATTCAAAATAGTCAACAGGGTCGCAAGAAGCGTCTGGAAAAACCAAGGCGCAAAATAAACTGCCCATGAACTGAGAAAAGTCAAGCGTGCAGCTGCCAAGATGCCACTTGCCACCAGTTTTGCCATATTTCAGAGCTGCAACATCACTGGAGTGCCCCAAAGCACAAGGTGTGCAATACTCAGAGACATGGCCAAGGTAAGAAAGGCTGAAAAACGACCACCACTGAACAAGACACACAAGCTGAAACGTCAAGACTGGGCCAAGAAATATCTCAAGACTGATTTTTCTAAGGTTTTATGGACTGATGAAATGAGAGTGAGTCTTGATGGGCCCGTGGCTGGATCAGTAAAGGGCAGAGAGCTCCAGTCCGACTCAGACGCCAGCAAGGTGGAGGTGGAGTACTGGTTTGGGCTGGTATCATCAAAGATGAGCTTGTGGGGCCTTTTCTGGTTGAGGATGGAGTCAAGCTCAACTCTCAGTCCTACTGCCAGTTTCTGGAAGACACCTTCTTCAAGCAGCGGTACAGGAAGAAGTCTGCATCCTTCAAGAAAAACATGATTTTCATGCAGGACAATGCTCCATCACACTGCTCCAAGTACTCCACAGCGTGGCTGGCAAGAAAGGGTCTAAAAGAAGAAAAACTAATGACATGGCCTCCTTGTTCACCTGACTGAACCCCATAGAGAACCTGTGGTCCATCATCCAATGTGAGATTTACAAGGAGGGAAAACAGTACACCTCTCTGAACAGTGTCTGGGAGGCTGTGGTTGCTGCTGCACGCAATGTTGATGGTGAACAGATCAAAACACTGACAGAATCCATGGATGGCAGGCTTTTGAGTGTCCTTGCAAAGAAAGGTGGCTATATTGGTCACTGATTTGTTTTTGTTTTGTTTTTGAATGTCAGAAATGTATATTTGTGAATGTTGAGATGTTATATTGGTTTCACTGGTGAAAATAAATCATTGAAATGGGTATATATTTATTTTTTGTTAAGTTGCCTAATAATTCTGCACAGTAATAGTCACCTGCACACACAGATATCCTCCTAAAATAGCTCAAACTAAAAACAAACTAAAAACTACTTCCACAAATATTCAGCTTTGTTATTAATGAGTTTTTTGGGTTCATTGAGAACAAAAACACAACTTGCCTAATAATTCTGCACTCCCTGTATATGAGAGACCTTGTTTACCAACAAAGTGGTTCCAATTGGATTTGCAGTAAACCTTAAGTTAAAATGTTATAGTCAGATATTCTGATTTGAAAATGTGCATTACGTGCCGGAACGTCTGTCTTTGTTTTTGGTTCTTTTAACTCGCCCACTGCCAGTTTAGCCAATTATATTTTAGCACCTCGGGTTGTCCTGGTTGAAAACAGCTTATTTCATTTGTTCATTCAGTCAGGAAGGCTCTCAAAGCATGCGCTCGTGACTGAAATGCGACCTCTGGTGGAGAGTAGCAGAATCCAGAATGAGACGCAGATTCAGAGTTCCACATGAGGTTATTAATTAGCAAATAACATAAATATTATGAGCGTGAACATTAGGTGAGCAGGTTACATTGTAACCCCGTGTCCTAACAACATGCTACATGCCAAAACTCAAAATGTCAGAGACGTCCTTTAAATCAAGTTTAAATAACGTTACAGGAGATCAATGTAAAGATCGGCTAACATTAGGTTTGTCTCCTAATTATTATTTCAGACCCATAAAATGTATTACTGCTAGATAGCGATCATCTGTAATTCCCTGTCATGGCTAGGCGTGTATCAGCAAACTAATAAAGGCAGATAAAACCCTCACTTTACCAAATAAACAGTGATCCATCAGATCCTGTAGGTCAGACAGTATAGTTTACTGCTGAACAACTCATTTTATCATGGTAAAGTAACACAGAAATCAAATAATAACACTTCAATCTCCTCCCGAAGCTCCGACGGTGTGCTTTGAGAAACTGTCAAACACGATGACACGCCCAGCATTAAACTACTGGCTAAAACATACTGTTTACAAAAATGAAGATCTGCGCCTATATCAGCTGATAACCAGTGCCTTAATTGACAAAAAACATCTTTCGGGACATTTTATTGCAAGTGTAATTATTATTTTTATTTGGGTTCATTCATTAACACGGAGGAGGTGGGCTTTATGACTTGTACTGCAGCCAACCCCCAGGGGGCGATCTAACAGCCAGGAGCATCACTCAAAAGCAGGAGTGTGGCACACTTGGTTTTGATCTATAAATGCAATACCTAGTTCAACCACTGGGTGTCAAAGTTACTTACAGCACCTTTAAGCTTTCTAGGGAAGGAGGTAGTAACATCAACACTGATCTCAGATGTGATATGATTTCAAGAGAATAACAGTGGTACAAAAAAAGAGTTTGGCCCCTTACTAATTTCTTATTGTTATGCATGTTTGTCACACTTTAATGTTGGTGGTAAAAAATGGGGGTAAAAATCCTGTATGTTTACATTCCAATGATTATGAATTAAGCAAGTGTTGTCCTCCTCAGTTTCCAGCCGCACATCGAGGAGAACGTCCGGCAGATGGGAGATATTCTGAGTCAAGTTAAAGGAGCAAACGTTCCTGCTAATGGAAACGGCAGCTTGGCTCAGGATGCAGACAACGTTTTACAGCCTATCATGGACTTCCTGGACAGCAAGTGAGCCTGAAATCTCATAACTAGGCCCACACAGAATCTGCACACGCACAAATTCGCAGATTTCCGCAGATGTTTGGGCCTTCGTTGAGTCTATTAATTTACTTTCATTACTTGCAAATGTGTGTAAATGTATCTTTATTAATTTCAGTAATATTATTGAGTAATATGGAAATGTTGATTTGTTTACAATACAGTTTGTCAAGTCATATGTTTTGTCTTTCAGTAGATCTATTATATGAGAGACTTGCTTTGTTTACCAAATAAGTGGATCTAATTGGATTTGCATTGTAAACATTAAATAAAAGTTTTTTCATATATTAAGTTTTTAGTTATGATACTCCTAAAATAATTCGGCATAAATCCACAGATTTTTTGCAAAATTCTCCACAGAAATACAAAAAATGTCCGCAGATTCTGTCTGGCTCTACTCATGACCAGTCACACGTTTATCATCAGAGCTACTTTAAAGAAAAATCAATCAACTACAGCGCACGTCTTTATGTTTTTAAACACTGTTTTTATTAGTTTTTTTAGAAACTTTTAACATGTGCTAAGGAAAACAAAACATACAAAATTATTTTAAAATTAATTTAAAAAACAGTAAAAAAATTACAATTCATAAATGCATGTACATACTAGGGTTGTCGTTATACCATTACAGTTTTTCTCAGTGGCTTTGGTGCATTTCTCACAACACTATTTACATTTGCACAACAGTTCATGCATTTCTCAAAACAATTAGTACAAACTGCAAAACCTAGTGGATAACCTGCAAAAGCGCGTCACTTGCTCAAAATGGAGAGCTCATTCCTCCAAAGCAAGTATTGATGTTAATGAAAGTGTCAGTGTCTTCAAGATGAAAAGTCCTGACACCATTGTTTATGAACAAGATAGTCAAATGGCTTTGTCATGTTTTCATTATGACACTTTACTCTCTTCATGTTTTCCAATGCAAAAAAGTCAGATTTTGGTGACACGTCCTGAAAATGCTTAAGACAGCACTATATACTATTAGCACAGCCATTTGAAAACTACAGTAAAGTTAGACATCACTGCATTTAGTGAGGTATCTGAGTACAAGACACTGAATATGTGTGTTTCACATGTTTACTGCATTTGCTCTTTACAATTCTAATTTATTCACAGCATTGTGCAAAAGAATAAACACACTCTTATTTACAACAAACATAAACTCCCTTTGGGTAGAGCTGTGCACAACTGTAGACTATACTGCAGTACATATTGAAACTGAACCTACAACATACACAAGTCTGTAAATCATTCATCAAACTGTTCAACTTAGAAGACATTTTCAGGGGAAAAAAAGATTAACATTTTCTTAATAAAATTTGCTCGACAGATTTTGACAACTAGTTCAGCATTTTTGTATGTAATGACTCCAGTAATGAAATGAGGACATGAGGTGCGTTTCTCACAACACTATTTACATTTGCACAACAGTTAATTCATTTCTCAAAACATTTCATGTCATTTGTGCACATCATAGTAGCAGTTTCTCATTCCTTCCAACAAACTGCGAATGCTTTTGGACATGCATCAATTGCTTTCATACAACTCTCTGCTGTTTTGTAACATTATCATCTGCTTATGTCATGTCAGTTAAAATAAACTAAACTTGTGTCTGCTGAATAGTCATTCCATATAAAACTAATAGTCCTCATTTCATTACTGGAGTCATTACATACACAAATGTTGAACTAGTTGTCAAAATCTGTCAAGCTCATTTTATTGAAAAAAATCTTTTAAAAAAAAATAAAAAAAATTTAAATTTTATTTAAATAAAATTTATTTTTTTCCTGAAAATGTCTTCTAAATTGAACAGTTTGATGAATGATTTACAGAGCTGTGTATGTTGTAGGTTCAGTTCCAATATGTCCTGCAGTATTGTCTACAGTTGTGCACAGCTCTACCCAAAAGAAGTTTGTTTGTTGTAAATAAGGGTGTGTTTATTCTTTAGCACAATGCTGTGAATAAATTAGAATTGTAAAGAGCAAATGCAGTAAACATGTGAAACATACATATTCAGTGTCTTGTACTCAGATACCTCACTAAACCCTGTACACCAACGACTGCACCGCAAAAGACCCCTCCATTAAGCTCTTGAAGTGTGCTGATGACACTACTGTTATCGGCCTCATCCGGAACGGCGACGAGTCTGCATACAGACAGGAGGTGGAGCGGCTGGCTTTATGGTGCAGATACAACAACCTGGAGCTGAACACGCTCAAAACAGTGGAGATGATAGTGGACTTTAGGAGAAACCCCCCTGCACTCCCCCCACTCACCATCATGAACAGCACTGTGGCTGCAGTAGAGTCATTCAGGTTCCTGGGCACCACCATCTCTCAGGATCTGAAGTGGGACATTCACATAGACTCTATTGTGAAGAAAGCCCAGCAGAGACTGTACTTCCTTCGTCAGCTGAGGAAGTTCAACCTGCCACAGGAGCTGCTCGTACAGTTCTACTCAGCTGTCATCCAATCCATTCTCTGCACTTCAATCACCGTCCGGTTCAGCTCAGCTGCCAAAACTGACCTCCGTAGACTACAGTGAATAGTCCGGACTGCTGAACGAATCACTGGCACTACCCTTCCTACACTTCAACAACTGTACTCTTCCAGAGTGAGTAAAAGGGCTCGCAAAATCACTCTGGACGCCTCACACCCAGCACACTACCTGTTCAAACTGTTACCGTCTGGTCGGCGCTACAGAGCACCAAGCACAAAAACAGCCAGACACAGGAAAAGTTTTTTTCCTCAGGCCATCTACCTCATGAACAGTTAAATATTCCCCTACTGTGCAATAAACGTGCAATACTTTCTCCATTCGCATTGGTACACAGCACCTTATAACCTGTATATTTACAACAAATCTGTACATACAACTCAACATTCAGATATTTTTGACTAACTGCATCTCATGTTGTAAATAAGGGTGTTTATTCTTTTGCACAATGCTGTGAATAAATTAGAATTGTAAAGAGCAAATGCAGTAAACATGTGAAACACACATATTCAGTGTGTTGTACTCAGATACCTCACTAAATGCAGTGATGTCTAACTTTACTGTAGTTTTCAAATGGCTGTGCTAATAGTATATAGTGCTGTCTTGAGCATTTTCAGCAAGTGTCACCAAAATCTGACTTTTTGCATTGGAAAACATGAAGAGAGTAAAGTGTCATAATGAAAACATGACAAAGCCATTTGACTATCTTGTTCATAAACAATGGTGTCAGGACTTTTCATCTTGATGACACTGACTCTTTCATTGACATCAATACTTGCTTTTGAGGAATGAGCTATCCATTTTGAGCAAGTGACGCGCTTTTGCAGGTTCTCCACTAGGTTTTGCAGTTTGTACTAATTGTTTTGAGAAATGCATGAACTGTTGTGCAAATGTAAATAGTGGTGTGAGAAATGCTCCAAAGCCACTGAGGAAACCTGTAAAAGAGATTGTTGCGCTTGTTGTAGCTACTAAATCATTTTAACAGGAACAATCAAATCAAATCAAATCAAATCACTTTTATTGTCACATCATCAGCAGCACGTGTGCTATGATGAGTGAAAAGCTTAGGTGCTGGCTCCAGACAGTGCAAAATACAGACAGTGTAAATACAACGACAGTGCAAAATACAGACAGTGCAAAATACAGACAGTGCAAAAATACAGACAGTGCAAAAATACAGACAGTGCAGGATACAGACAGTGCAGTATACAACAACATACTCACAAAAAAACAAGACAATGTAAAATTGGCAATGTTGACAGCGATACTTAGGCAGTATTGTTTTAAGTATGGATTTGTTAAAGTGCAGTGCATGCTACATCTTGACGGTGTGCAGTGCGGGGTATGGAAGAGTTTGTGTGGGGTGTGTTAAGTGTTCATCAGCCTGATAGTCTGAGGAAGAAGAAAACTTTCCTTCAGTCGGCTGGTGCGTGACCGGATGCTGCGGAACCTTCTGCCTGAGGGTAGCAGAGAGAAAAGTCTATGGCTTGGGTGGCTGGAGTCGCTGATGACTCTCTTGGCTTTCCTCATGCACCTCCTGGTATAGATGTCCTGGAGGGAGGGAAGCTCACCTCCTACTACACGTCCAGCAGTTCGCACGATCCTTTGTAGACCTTTGCGATTGCTGCTGGTGCTGTTTCCGTACCAGGTGGTGATGCAGCCAGTGAGGATGCTCTCCACAGTGCAGGTGTAGAACGAGCGGAGGATGTGGGGGCTCATTCCAAACCTCCTGAGACGCCTGAGGAAGAAGAGACGTTGTTGTGCCTTCCTCAGCACTGCGTCTGTGTGGGCAGTCCATGTCAGATCCTCAGCGATGTGTACTCCAAGAAACTTGAAAGTGCTGACTCTCTCCACTGGTGTCCCGTTGATGGTGATGGGAGTGTGTCTCTCTTCTCTCTCCTGAAATCCACCACCAGCTCCTTGGTTTTGCTGATGTTGAGTGAGAGGTGGTTTTCCTGACACCACTGCGTCAGAGCGTGCACCTCCTCTCTGTAGGCCGTCTCATCATTATCGGTGATTAGGCCCACCACCGTTGTGTCATCAGCAAATTTAACGATGACATTGGAGCTGTGTTTGGATGTACAGTCATGTGTGTACAGGGAGTACAGGAGTGGGCTGAGAACACAGCCCTGTGGAGCACCAGTGTTGAGGATCAGTGTGGATGAGGTGATGTTGTTCATTCTGACCACCTGGCGTCTGCTTGACAGGAAGTCCAGGATCCAGTTGCACAGAGAGCTGTGTAGGCCCAGAGCCTGGAGCTTCACCACCAGCTTGGCAGGCACTATGGTGTTGAATGCTGAGCTGTAGTCCACAAACAGCATTCTCACATATGTGTTTTTGTTTTCCAGGTGAGACAGAGCAGTGTGCAAGGTGAAAGCAATAGCATCATCTGTGGAGCGGTTGTTTCTGTATGCAAATTGCAGAGGGTCAGTGTTAGCGGGCAGTACAGAGCAGATGTGGTTTTTAATCAGCTTCTCAAAGCACTTGCTGAAGATGGGTGTCAGTGCAACCGGACGCCAGTCATTCAAGCATGTGGTTTTAGCTGATTTCGGTATTGGCACAATAGTAGCTGTCTTAAAGCATGTAGGAACCACAGACCGAGAGAGCGAGAGGTTAAAGATGTCCGTGAAAACCCCCGCTAGCTGGTGTGCGCATGCTTTAAGTACGCGTCCAGGGATGCCATCTGGGCCCGTAGCTTTTCGGATGTTCACGCGACGGAAAGATCTCGTTACATCCGCTACAGAAACGGAGAGTGTGCTGGCGGTTTCTGTGTCGGCCGCGGGAGCGCGCTGTGTGTGCGCGCTGTCCTGGGCTTCAGAGCGGGCGCGTTGTGTATGTGCGCTGTCCTGGGCTTCAAAGCGGGCGTAGAACGAGTTGAGTTCGTCCGGGAGAGACGCAGCAATGTTCACAGTGGCGGATTTATTACTTTTAAAGTCCGTGATGTAATTAAGTCCCTGCCACATGCTCCTTGCATTATTGGTGTTAAATTGACCCTCTACCTTGTCTTTGTATTGACGTTTTGCTGCTTTGATCGTTTTCCTGAGGTTGTAGTTTGCTTGTTTTAGTTCCTCAGCATTTCTGGATTTATAGGCGGAAGTTCGCACTGATAGGGCTGTTCGAACTTCGCGATTGATCCATGGTTTTTGGTTAGGGTAGATACGGACAGTTTTTGTTGGGACTACGTCTTCTATGCACTTTCTGATGAAGCACGTAACTGTATCTGAGTACACTTCGATGTCGTCATCAGAAGCTGCCCGGAACATCTCCCAGTCAACGTCAACAAAACAGTCTTGAAGTATGGAATCCGATTGGTCTGACCAGCTCTGAAACGTCCTGAGGGTGGGCGGTTCCCGTTTCAGTTTCTGCCTGTAAGCAGGCAAGAGCAGAACAGAAGAGTGATCTGATTTGCCAAATGGTGGGCGGGGGGAGGGATTTGTAAGCATCCCGGAACGGAGAGTAGCAGTGGTCCAAAATACGATCCCACGCGTGTTTGTGGTGATATGTTGAAAGTATTTTGGAGCGATTTTCCTGAGGTTGGCGTTGTTAAAGTCCCCTGTAACAATAAACGCTGCCTCCGGGTGTGCGGTTTCCTGCTCGTTTATGCTCCCATACAGTTCCCTGAGCGCCTGCTCTGTGTTGGCTTGAGGGGGGATTGTAAACAGCCGCAATAATCACCGATGTGAATTCCCTTGGTAGCCAGTATGGTCGACACCGAAGCATAAGGTATTCCAGATCAGGAGAACAAAATGATCTAACTGAGTGTATGTTTCTCTCATCACACCATAAGTTGTTAATAAAGAAACAAACACCTCCTCCTTTGCTTTTCCCTGTGAGTTCCTTCGTTCTATCCGCGCGGTGCACGGAGAACCCCGAAAGTTCAGCAGCTGTGTCTGGTACCTCCGCAGATAGCCAGGTTTCTGTAAGACAGATAATGCAGCAGTTTCTTGTTTCCCGTTGGAAGGAAATGCGCGCCCGTAGCTCGCAAAGTTTGTTGTCCAGTGACTGAACGTTAGCCAGCAGAATGGTGGGGAGGGGAGGTCGAAGTCCACGGCGTCGTAGTCTGACCAGAACGCCGGCTCTTTTCCCTCTTTTTCGGCTTCGTTTACGGCGCCGTGTCGGTTGTGTGGTCCAGACAAAGGGCTCTGTTGTTGTGTTTGTAAACAGAGCGTCGTTGAGGAACTCAAAGTCCGGTCTTCGGTGTGCGACGAGGGAGCCAATTTCCCGAAGTGTGTGTTTGTCGTAGGCAATAAGAGTGTGTACATCCAGCACGAAAAACAACAAAAATACAAGAAAACATACAAAACGCAACGAAGTTTGCTGGGAGCTCGCAACACGGCAGCCATGCTCGGCGCCATCTTGTGACGGAACAGAAATGAACTGATTGAGATGTGTGTTTGAACTGAAGCATTAGAAAACGTGCAATAGGCTACTATTCTACAACCTTAAAGGGCTCCACAGACTAATAATAATAATAATAATAATAATTCCTTACATTTATATAGCGCTTTTCTAGACACTCAAAGCGCTTTACATATTGGGGGGAATCTCCTCAACCACCACCAATGTGCAGCATCCACCTGGATGACGCGACGGCAGCCATTTTGCGCCAGACCGCACACCACACACCAGCTGATTGGTGGAGAGGAGACAGAGTGATGAAGCCAATTATGATATGGGGAGGGTTCGAAGGCCATGATGGGCAGAGGCCAGTGGGCAGATTTGGCCAGGATGCCGGGGTTAAACCCCTACTCTTTTTCGAAGGACATCCTGGGATTTTTAATGACCACGGTTTAACGTCTCATCCGAAAGACGTCGCTCACTGAGCAGTATAGAGTCCCCGTCACTATACTGGGGCATTAGGACCCACACAGGCCGCAGGTTGGGCGCCCCCTGCTGGCCTCACTAACACCACTTCCGGCAGCAACCTAGCTTTCCCATGTGGTCTCCCATCCAGGTACTGACCGGGCGCAGCCCTGCTTAGCTTCAGTGGGCGACCATGTGAGAGTTGCAGAGAGCTAGCTGCCGGGTAGACTAGTCAAATAAAATGATCTATTGTTTCACAAACGTGTGAGCATTTAGTGACTTTCATGCAACATTATCTATTGTAGATAAACCATTAATGACGATGCTACCGTTTACAAACTACAGTGGCACTGCCAGTATTTTGAAGTATCGCGATACTACCATAGTACCGGTAAACCGTGCAACCCTAGTACATACACATACAATATAAAATGATCAAACCAATAGTATATTAATAGCAGGTGGTACAGGAGTTATGTTATATGGACAGAAGATTTTTATCAGCTTCCTTTAGAAATTTCAGGTTTGTTAAGTCAGCAATGTTTGTGTGTTTGCTGTTAACTTGCTCAGTACTTGTCAGTTTTAGCACTGGTGATGATATTGATAATAAATTATGGTGTTGTTTGTGTGTTTCCGCAGTTTGACTCTGTTCGCTAAGATCTGTGAGAAGACGGTTCTGAAGCGGGTGCTGAAGGAGCTCTGGAAACTGGTGATGAACACCATGGAGAAAACCATCGTGCTGCCGCCGTTCACTGACCAGACGGTGTGTGTACAAGCACACACACACATGCACATGCACAAACATACATGCACAGACCCACATGCACAAATACACACATGCCCACACAGGCATACACACACCAACACAGGTATGCATACACACATGCACAGACATACACACACACACACATGATGTCACTTTCACAAATACACACAAATTCATTGTTTGTCAACACTATATATATATATACAATATATATATATGAGTTAACTAAGACACTTGTAATTGTAACACAAAACATTAAGAGGATGCACACATATTGTTTCGTTTTGAAAGATGCTTTGCAATGTCATGCATTATTCAAGCACATGTAATAATAATAATATTGTACAGTAAATTTGGCCACTTGATGAGAATATTTGAGTAAATATTGCATAGGGATATTTGGCCAATGCAATTGACCAGTACTGGTTTCAGCTGAAAGCTTTTTATTCTAAAAGATTGGATTCGGGCCACAGAATATGCCCTCAGTGCATTCATAATTTTGTCCTGTATATTGTCGAGTGTTTACTGATCTAATCTGTGTGTTTGTGTGTGTGATCTGCAGGGCACACAGCTCATCTTTAATGCTGCTAAAGAGTTGGGTCAGCTCTCCAAACTGAAGGTGTGTTCATCCACAAATAATTTCATCAATGCTGTCGTCATTCATTATGGAAGAAATGTTCATCCATGGAGTAAAAAATGATAAAAAATGTGGGAAATGTTTAATTTTTAATCTTAAAACTGTAAATTTATAATTTTTTATATCTCATAATTCTGACTTTTTTCTATTATTCTGACTTTACATCTTACAAATCAATTTTAATTTAATTGAATTTTTATTTTTTAAATTAAATTACATTTTTATTTATTTTATTTTATTTTTATTTATTTTATTTTTATTTTATTTATTTTATTTTATTTAAATTTTTATCTTATAAAATTTTATTTTTATTTTATTTAGTGTAATTTTATTTTTAATAAATTCTTTTATTTTACTTTGTTTTATTTTATTTTTATTTAATTAAATTTAATATATTTTTTTTAATTTAATTTAATTAGATTTTTATTTTTTATTTAATTATTTTTTTCATTTTATTTCATTTTTATTTATTTAGTTTAAAAATGAATCTTTTTTATTTTAATTTAATTTTAATTTAGTTTGATTAAATTTTATATTATTTTTAATAAATTCTTTTATTTTGTTTTATTTTATTTTTTTAATTTAATTTAATTTTTTATTTTTATTTTTTAAATTAAATAAAATTTTATTTTATTTTTTATTTTTTATCTTATTTTATTTTAATTTTTATTTAATTTAGTTTAATTTAATTTAGTTTTATTTTATTTTTACTATTTTATTTTATTTTGTATTATTTAATTTTATTCTTTTGAAGTGCTTTTTAAAGCTACAAATATAGTCCAAATAGTACAAATTTAATCTAAATATAATCTGAGTTTTTAGCTAAAATAAATAAAATAAAACAATTTAGTTAAATACAATTTTTAGCTAAAATATAATCAGTACACTTTTTCTCACCATGAAAATGGCCATAAAAGCATGGCATGGTATTAAACACAAACAAACCAACATCTTGCAAATCTGACTCCTTGTTTCCCTATAATTTAGTTTACATTTCACAATTCTGACTTTTCCTCTGATTATTTGGTTTATATCTCTCGTTTTTTTACTTTAATTACAAGTTTATATCTTACAGTTCTGACTTTTCTCATCTGAATAGTAAGATAAAACAATAATAATCTTTATTTTTTAATCTTGCTGCAAAAATAATCTTTCATTATTAATCCTCCTCACTAGATTTCTGTAAAGATGCTTTTATGTGTTGATGATGTCTGCAGGAGCACATGGTGCGAGAGGAGGCCAAGGCACTGAGCCCTAAACAGTGTGCAGTCATCGAGCTCGCACTGGACACTATTAAGGTAAAAGCACACACACACACACACACACACCCACACACACACACACACACACACAC